>CM068954.1:88803109-88814982 GCA_035128595.1 Eptatretus atami | reverse complement strand
ACAACTTGCCTTTGCCTCATGGAAGGCTAATCTAACCGAAGGTAATCTGAGTTCCTTCCACAAAGCTCGGAACAAGTGTGTCTACCCTGAGGAGAGACAGGAAACACCATCTTTCTCATCTCAAGTCCGAACTCTCAAATCTGTCTCCCTCCTCTAAATCCTGGTGGCGTCTAGTTAAGTCTGTTTCTGGTGTATGTTCGCCCTCCATCCCCTCCCTTCCTTAAATGGCCACACAGCTGTCACTGCACATAAAAGGCTGAATGCGTAAACCCTGTGTTTCCTTCTAGATCTTGTGTCCCAAACCCATCGCTTTCTGTACCCACCTTACTTGGTCACACCCAGCAGACCCTAGACTCTGTGTCCTTTTCTCCTAACAAGGTGGGAGGTTGCTGTCAAATCTCGCCTCAGATTCTGCAACCGGTCCAGAAGGCATCAGCCCACATGTCCTAAAAACATGCTCTGCTGCTCTTGCTCACCCTCTCTCTGTTCTGTTCACCCTCTCATTTGCTCAAGGTCTTCTGTCATCTGCTTGGAAATCAGCAAACATTACCGCTCTGCACAAAACAGGTGCAAAAACATATCCCTACAATGACAGACCAATCAGCCTTCTCCCAATCATCAGCAAGGTTATGGAATCCATCATCACTTCTGACAATAAATCCTTCCTCTTCTCCAATGGCCTAATATCGGATCATCAATTTGGATTCAGACCAGATCACTCTACCCTGGACTTGCTGCTCCTCTTTTCCCAACAATGGATGGAGGTCCTCAATGCCAGACATGAGATCAGAGCCATCTCCCTAGACACATTGCGTGCTTTTGATATGGTCTGGCACCACACATGGTAGTCCAGCGTTCTTTGACTCTACACCACACCTGACACAACTCTAACTCCTATGGTCACAAGGCCATCTCCACTCATGGCTCACAGACTTTCTCTCTGTCACAGTCAACGTGTGGCCCTTAATGGAATTCTCTCATCCCCTCTTCCTGTCCAGGCTGGGTTCCTCAAGGTAGCGTTCTGGGCCCTGTGCTTTTTCTTGTTTTCATCAATGATCTCTCCGACTCCTCTGGAAAATCCTCTTTATCTCTTTGCTGATGACTGCACCCTCTGCCGTACCATCTGTCATCCCTCCGATCGGCAAGCAGCAGTCTCTTAACTCTCTGCAGATGTGGATAAAATCACAAGCTGGACCAATACATGGAACATGCCTTTCAATTCTGACAAATCTCACACTCTCACTGTGTCTCTCCGAAAGGACCATATGAAACACACCCCACCCCCAATCTACTTTCTCAACAATCATCTTGAAGAAGTCCTTTCACTCAAACTTTTGGGCCTCACTATCTGCCATGATCTTTCGTGGAAAAGCCTCATCTCCAATCTGGCTTCCAAAGCCAGTCGCCGACTGGGCATCCTCCGTTATGCAAAGTCTTTCCTTGGCACACCTGAGCTCCGAATAACATGCAAGGCTTTCATATACAGCCTGATGGAGTACTGCTCTCCCCTCTGGGCTGGTGCTCCCGCCTCTCACCTTTCTTGGCTTCACGCTGTGGAAACCAAGGAATTTAAGATCATTTGTATCTCCCGTGATGAAGCTGAGTCTTTGGGCCTCTCATCTCTCCACCACAGGCAGGTCGGTGGTCTTTCTGTCTTTTACTGTCTTCTCTCGAGCTTCCCCCCCCCCCGGTCTGTCTGCGATATGTCCCCCCCCCCATATTTTCCGAAGGTGTTCAAGGTCCCCCAGCAACCCCTTCTCGTAAAACTCCCAAAATCAAGAATCACTGCTCACATTCATTCTTTCATTCCTCTTTTTTTCCTGCCTTTGGAACAAACTCCAACACTCTTCAATTCCCTCTTCCCTCCAGGTCTTCAAAACAGCTGTTCACCACCATCTCTTATCTTTCCCCATCCAAAACCATGATCCTTTCTACCCCCATTAATCCACCCCAAACCCACCTCCTTCAAATTCCCTGCTTTTCTTCCTTCTTTTCTGTCCCTGTAGTGTCCATCTTGTTTACCCCGTGTGCCCCGTCCCATACAGCTCCCTTCCACAGATCTCCTCATATATCTATTCTCCACTGTTTTCTGCTTCTCTCTCCCATCCCTCCTGTCTCCTGCTACCCTTGTTGTACGTTCTGTGTGTTAGCTCTTGTACGAGCCTTGACATTGTATATATATTTTTTAAAAGGTGAAACATTAAAAACGAGAAGGGCACTCGAAAGTGTGTCTAACTCCGTCACACAATGCCAGATCCAGTCGAACATATTGGGCCCAATAAATTTTTGAAATCGAATCAATTCGTCCTTATCACACACCCAACATGCCCACCAAATTTCATCCAAATGTGCCCTCAACTTTTTGAGACATCCTGCACGCGAACAAACAGACAGACAGGGGTGAAAATATAACCTCCTTCCACCTTTGGTGGCCAAGGTAATAATCACATTTTCCCATGCCATTCTCAAGTACTTTGAGTCAATGGAGATGAGATTTGGCACAAAGGTGCTTTCAAACAGCCCCTATAAGGATGCCTGGAAACATTTCGGATTTGAGTCATCTTAAGGATTTTAGAGGTCAAAGGTCAATATTGGCTGCAAAATTTAAGATTTTGGCCTGCCATGTATTTCTTTTCTTTTTTTTAACCAATCCAGACAAGACATGCACAAACATACCTTGTCGCACAGCCATATGTACAGACAAACGCAGGTAAATATTTGTGCAGCGGCGATCAATTTTACAATTCCTTTCGATTTTACAAACCGATCAGTGAGGATGAGGAGGGACACATTGTTTTCGCTTGTGAATGTCTGAGATTCCAGATCTATATGAATTTTACTTCATGCTTTTCAATTGCTGTTTGAATTGTGTCGTTTTGTGATACAATGTCAGGATTCATTCAAGGATAAAAATCTAACTTGATGAGAAATGCGAAAACAACAGAATCACAAAAACGTGATGATTTTCCCAACTCAGTGGATTCCATTGGTTTACACATGCCAATAAAGCCCCAGCCACACATACAACCATGATGATAACGATAACTATAAAAACTTGAGTTCAGAGAGCACATTAACTGAATGTGGGTTCAAATCTCGGCCCAGCTACAAACGACCACACTGGTATTTTTGTGTGCTGGGTGATTCTTCAAAGTGTGAGCCGTCCCCCTCGGATGGGCGTTACACCGGGTATCCCGTCTGCTGGCGTTAGGATATGGGTGTGGGTCTACGAGCGGAAAATTTGATTGGTCATGATGGCATAATATTTTGTCCAATTACTGATAAACAGAAGCGTTTTGAAAGTGCTGAAAGAGCAATTTGTGTTCGACAGTGTTCAAGTTACAGTATATAATTCAACTGAAATAAAATGATTTTGAAGGTCGTAGAAAAATTTTTTTTCCCAGAGGTGCAGGTGCAGTCTTAAACACCACATTATTTAACATACTAGTACACCCACTCCCTGCGGGAGCAGCAGGGTCATGGATTACAGGATATCTATTACTATATTATATACAGGGTGAGTCAAAAGTAGTGCCCGATTTCTGTTTTTTCGGCTGTCAGATTCTTTCTGGTGTTTGTAATATTGTCTTGCAGATTATTAATTTTCGTCATTTATTTATTTTTGATTTGTTTTGCAGGTTATTGCTGCGAGTTTGGAAAGTTACTGAATTTGCACCAAATGCACAATTAACAGACACAATTGTGTCTACTGGGCTGCGAATAACCCAAGAGTGACGGTTGAGAACGAGGTAAATTTACCTGGAGTGACAGTTTGGGCAGCTGTATCTCCATCAGGGATAATTGGACCCTTTTTCTTTGAGGGATCTGTCACTGCAGAAATTTACCTGGATATGCTGCAAACCTTCTTTTGGCCCAGGGTACAAGATCAGGACTGTTATTTCCAGCATGATGGAGCTCCACCTCATTATGGACGTTATGTTCGTCAGTGGCTTGATGAAAACTTTCCCAGAAAGTGGATCGGCCGCCGCGGTCCGATCGAGTGGCCGGCACGCTCTCCAGACCTTACACCTCCGGATTTCTTTCTTTGGGAGCTCATCAAAGACCTTGTTTATCGTGAAAAGCCTCGTACCATTCGGGAATTGAAGGCTCAAATCACTGCAAAGTTTGAGGAAATTGATATCGAACTCTGCAGACGTGTGTGCCGCTCTGTGCCTGCTCGGCTGCAATTGTGCATCGATCACGAGGGAGGGCACTTTGAAAATTGCAAGTAAAACAGCTTGGTACAGTTCCGCAATAATTTTTTCTTGAATAAATGGTTAAATAAACATGTCATTCATTTATTTCTACCTTCTTGTACACTGTAATACAAATGGCAAACAAACAATCAACTGACAGAAATCGGGCGCTACTTCTGACTCACCCTGTAGATTACAGTCATGTAGTCGTTTATATAGATTACAGGATATCTAGGCTCGGGCCTAAAGAACGTCGGGGGTGTGTTCAGTTAACAAGTTTCTTGTGGAGTGCTCACCAAGTGGCTTAAGCATTCAAGCAAGCACTCCATTCAAAACAATGTACAAGGAACGGCTAGCTTGGCACGTGCCAGCAAGCTGCTTGGTAACTGAACACACCCAAGGTTTTCTCCTGTTCAGTTTAGTGATAAACAGCAGGAGCGACTGTTTTAAAAGGTAATCATATGTGTTTGTGGTTTATAATATGTTTTTACTTCCGGTAGGCTTGCCCCACGAAAAGCTATTTATACACGTTAACAGAGCGTTTGTTCAAGGAGGAAACACCCCTTGGAGAGAGTGTATATTATTAGTATTAATGTTGTTTTGCAATAACATTAATATAATGCTGTTGTCATTTGTATAATTACTTTTGTTATTGGAAGCGACCTTGTAAGAATGTCGTGATTAGGTATCTTAACATGATTATATAGCTTAAAACGGATTTTTCCCAAGGCTGAAAACCTCCTTGGGGAGGGGGGGCAAATGAAGTCACTACAACCTCCATCGTGTGACCCTTAGTCCTCGTGTCAAGTTTGGTTGACATTGGATAAGTAACGACCGAATGTATCGTGGTCAAAAACAGTCAGACAGACAGACACCAAATTGCGTACTTTAGTCAGATTACATTGTTTATTCGTGCTTGTTGTTTGTGTCCTTTATGATGTCTTGGAAACGGTAAGTTTCCTGTTTCGAATGATTTTCAATTTTGTTTAACTGCCAGACAGGCACACAGTGGAAAAATTATCTCAGTCCTGTCTGCGCATGCCCAATCAGGGCAAATTGAGAGCCAAAGTACTGCTAAACTACAGGTTTGTGTTTCAGTTAGTGTAAAAATATAAGATTCAATTGAAATAAAGTTGTTCCTCGATCATAAACTGACGTTTGTAAACAGACAGACAGAAGTAAACCATTTGCTTAACCCTGCCTTTCATTTCGCATGCGTGGGGTAATAAATCGTTACAGTGTACGAAGGGCTCACACCAGAACTAAAACTATAATGACACTCTTCACTGATAACGACAGCTGGTCTCAGTCGAAAACAAAGAATGCTCCTGGCCAATCAAGCGGCTGCGTTTATGTCGTCAGTCCCACATGCATTTAGGCACCAACATGGATTATTGAAGCAGGAGCAACTGATGATGACTCCAAAATCCTCCCAAACAAAAAAATACTTGCAAGACATGTGTGGTGGCTACCTCTGAAATCATGGCCCATAGTTTAATCCAAATTTCCCATACAAAGGGCATTCAAAAGGTTCGACAAGCAAGACTACTCACGCTAGTCCAAGACAATCGAATGTTAAAAAAACAAATTCTGTTTACGATCTAATTGACTAAAACAGCTCTCGGTAGAGCGCATTCCTCTGCCAGGCTGAACACTTTACGTTTTATATACCATTGATAGGTCGGATCTGCAACCGGACCTCAATCAAAATCCAATCGGATTGGTCTTGTCACCTAACTAACCCATCCACCAAGTTTTGTGATCGTTCGTCCATAACCTTTTGAAATATCATGCTACATATCGTGTTTGGCACTATCACTCAATGGTGAAGAATCACTTTAAAAATTATCGGATCAGGATTCTCACAGAGATCTAATCATTTCGTCCTTGTCATGCACCCAAACCTGTCCACCAGATTTCGGCCGAATCCGTCCATAACGTTTTGAGATATCCTGCTATATGTTGCTTTTGGCCCCATCACTCAATGGTGAAGAATCACTTTAAAAATTCTCGGATCAGGATCTTCCCAAAAATCGAATGAATTCGTTCTTGTCACATACCAAACCTGTCCATCAAATGTTGTCTGAATGCATCCATAACTTTTTGAGATATCCTGCTCACATAGACAGACAAGCAGACAGATAGGGGTGAAAACATCACCTCAATCCACCTTTTGTGGCAGAGGTAACTACTTGGAACAATATTTATTAATTATATTTTACATGCCCATTTAAAAAGGGTTATTCGAGTAGTATGGGTATCTCGTTCAGAGCGCCTTTTAATCCCGCCAACTTGAAGAACGGATCTGTGGTTTGTATTTGAAAATGAACTAGTAATAGGTGTCCACAACCATCCTTGACCATGTTGCGGAATGTCGGTGAAGGCCCTCAGATTTTTTTTCGTGCACCTTCACCTTTTCACCTTTATTGGCTTTTTAATTAATTTTCTCCACAACCGCTTGAGCGATTGCCATGAAGCGTTCAACATTGGAGCTCCTACCCATGGATAATTTTTTTTTTTAACAAAGTTATATGATGGTTCCATGGAAAATATGGCTGGTGCTCCATAAACTCTGTTTTCTGTAGCCATATAGGTTTACAGGGTGTTTCACGTGTCAAGTTTAAACGGCTTCGAGCACGCTTCGCTCGGCCGAGGCCGACAATCTCTTCTCTCCAAAACAGATTGTTTCTCAGATGTTATGAAGTTGTTGTTGTTTCAGACAAATGCAGTTTCAACTCGGGGTGATTCATAAACGTGTGCTATCCATCGGATGGACGTTAAATAGCCTTGTTGTTTTGCTGCCACCATTAGTTGGTGGACGTTAAAGATATCTCAGGGTGTCCTTCTCGAAGAGTAAGCGATCTCTCGCCAGCACAATGGCCAAATTACGAATGCCTGCTCTAACCTTAATCGAACGTCAAGACGTGCCAGCAGGAGCAGGAGCAGAAGAAGAAGGAGATGGAGGAGAAGGAGAAGGAAGAGGAGAAGGAGAAGGAGTAGTAGTAGTTTCACCAGTGAGTGTTTTCTTCACTGTGATCTGATCACCTGATCACGATCTTTCTCTCCCAACCTAATCAGTTGGTCACCCTCACCAACATGTTCATTCGTACAAATGTTTTCCCTACAACTTGCATAAGCATATGAAACGTGTTTGTTTTGTCTCCATAATCACATTGTACAGCGAGTAAAACGGCATAAAGGCATGCGCACTCCCCTTCGAACTGGTTCGCTTGGATTCGGATATCCGCCCAGCTATAAACGACATCCCTTGGATGAACGTTATATATAAGCTCCCACGGTGTCCTTCGTGAAGAGCGGGCGAGCTATCGCCAGCACCCTGAACAAATTTCAAATTCCTGGCAAAGGCAAAACCACCCATGTGTGTATAATCCTTGCCGTGGGGCCGGCTTTGGTAGAATTGAACCATCCTTCTTTGCCCCCTTCCTCTCCCTCAACTCCGGCAGAACACTAGAAAGAAAGAATTAGAGATTAGACAACATCGAGGAGAAGAAAAAAAAATACAAGTTTGGTGATCACTTTTAGTGACTACGTTTGTGATTCAGTGAAACCAAACAAGTTTGATGAAAAGCCTTCAAAGCCCCCAGGTGGATCAAAAGTGGAAAATAGAAATGTTTGGTTTTGATTTCTCACCAGTAGGTGCATCAGATGTACTTTCACATGAATTTCAAGGACATTAGCAGATATGTTAACGATTAAAAGCATTTCCCTTTCATTTGCAAACATGCCCGTTGGATGCACGAACTTTATTTCTTTTGAAATCACAGATATAAAATCAAGGTCATTGAATTTTGCTCTCAAACGGACTTGAATGCGGAGGAGGCAGAAGCAACAAGCTCGAAATGAAGTTTACTCACCTGTTTCGATACACGTAATGAGCCGTACTAAGTACATATTGTACATTAAAACATATAGTAGGAAATGAACGTTAAAATGCCTCGAAGGATGGGCAAGGGGTGGTGCTACTACCTCCCACATTCCTCTTTTAAATCCTAGATCCGCCCCTACTATTATTAAGAGACAATGGTTCGAGCAAATCCAGTTTAATATCATCACATCAAGTTTATTGAGTCAAACATAACACCCAACCCCCAATCTAAGTCGCTCCAACTCGATACCATCTCTCTTCCCCAGGTAATCCAAGGACCAACCCGATGGAGTGCGACGAAGATCCGACTGTCCCTTCGGCGCCCTCCACCTCCTGGGAGAAAACGCATCGGTATGCATGCCTGCCCCCGGAGCACGAGGTCCCGAGCTGTTAAACAGGACCGCCGCCCCCCTATACTCCCCATACCCTCCCACAACCCCAAACTCTTCTCGCGCCTCCACATTCATCCTCTTTTCTCCGCCTCAAAGGCTTTGATTGTCGTCTCTGAGAAAAAGGAGGGAGAGCACTGGATGTGATGTGATGTGATGGGGTGAGTGGGGACGGGAGTGAGAATGGAGGAGGGGGGAGGGGGTAAGGTAATGAGGGAAATGGGAAGGATAGCGGGAGGGTGCCAAACTATCTTTGAACGTCATCTTTCACACCCTCTCTCTCTCTCTCTCTCAGCAAGATCTGGGGGTGGCCAGAGGGACTGCCAAAAATAAATAAATAAATAAATAAATAAAAGAAGAAAAAGTTACAAAAAAAAAATAAGAGGGAGACAGACTGAAGTTTTTGGTACAAATTCCACAAAGATCGTTTCATGACACAAAACGAGAAACTCTCTCCAGAGATACCTGTGTCTGGTGCGAGGACGAGTCGGAAGAGGGATTAAGGAGATCGTTTCACTAGCTGAGAACCCTTTGCCGTATGATCCATATTTCCCGGCGCAACAAGAAGGTTCAGGTCCATGATCAAGCGTGGAGGTCTTTCAACCGCTTTCGAGAACAGAGAGAGAGAGAGAGAGAGAGAGAGAGAGAGAGGAGGAGAGAGAGATGGTATGACGTGTAGTTGTGAGGGTGAACTCTTCCGGGGGTCTAGAAAGGACCTCAAGAATCGGCGACAGCAACCTCCGAACAGATAATTCCCGCCAGGTGGGTGTGCCAGATCGGGAATCGAGTGTCGGTGGGAGGAGGATGAGAGAATGTGAGAGAGAGAGAGAGAGAGAGAGAGAGAAGCTCGTGGACCGGTTCACTGTGACCAAGCATGGAGACCGCAAGACCTATCAAGGTGACGATCGGGATGATTGTTGGATAACCAGCAGCCATGAATGAAGAACGAGAGGAATTTACTTTTGCAGAAGAATTGCAAGCGTGAGGAGCGAGGGCGACATGCACTGCATCAGTCACAGTCTCCTCTGCGTTTGGTTCCTCTGCCTACGTTTGTGGTACGTACGTTACTCGGTCACGTGGACATTCCTGGTTCGAACCCTGTCGTTTTGGTCCATTCAGGTCACAGTGCACAACGACGTGCAAAACTGACTCGGGATCTGGTGCCGCAAAAAGGGGGGTCTGATAGCTAATGGGACATTACATTATGACGTCACTGTTACGAGAATAACTGCTTTCATTGACTCGGCCGGTTCACTGCAAGGACTTTTCGATGAGGACTCGCGATTTGGAATGTAAAGTGCCAAAGGCAGCTTGAGAGCGAGGATGCATTTGTGCCTGTTAATGATGAGTATCACCGATAGAGGGCAATGTGAGATTGGGTTCACTCCTGTGTCCCAGAACCAGCGTTGGAGACCAACGACTCGGGGTGAGGTCGGAATTTATTTTACGATGCGTGGACGATGTACTGCGAGTCGAGAGGTTCATTGCCCCATGCGCATATACACGCAAAGCAGGGTTAAGCAATCGGTTCACTATGTCTGCCTGTCTACAGACGTATGTCTATGATCGAGGAACTACTTAATTTCAATTGAATTTTGACAACGGTAGAACATGAATCGGAACGCGAACCTGAAGTTTAGCAGTAACTGACGGTACTTTGGATCTGAATTTGGCAAAATTATCTGGAATCCTGTCCGAATGCACATGCTCATTGTTACCTCCGCCACCGAAGGTGAAGGAGGTTATGCTTTCACCCCCTCAGTCTGTTTGTTTGTGTGCAGGATATCTCAAAATGTGTGGACAGATCCAGATGCAATTTTGTGGACAGGTTCATTGTGTGACAAGGATGAACTGATTAGATTTTGGTGACAATCCAGATACGGATCCGGCTACTAGAATTTTAAAGTGATTCTTCACCGTTGAGAGATAGGGCCAAAAACGATATAATAAATAGCACGATATCTCAAAAAGTTGTGGACGGATTCGGACAGAACTTGGTGGACATGTTGGGTGTGTGACAAGGGAGAATTGATTCCAGTTTGGTGAAGATCCGAATCCGGATCCGGATCTGATAATTACCTCCGCCACCGAAGGTGAAGGAGGTTATGTTTTCACCACTTTCTCTCTGTTTGTTTGTTTATGTGCAGGATATCTCAAAAAGTTGTAGACGGGTCCAGATGAAATTTTGTGGACAGGCTGGGTGTGTGACAAGGACAAATTGGTTCGATTTTGGTGAAGATCCGAATCCGGATCTGGATACGAGAATTATTTAATTTCCAAGTGATTCATTCATCATTGAGAGGCAGGGCCAAAAACGTAGTAATACTGGAAAGCATGATATTTCAAAAATGTGTTGGGCCCGATATGTTCTCATGGATTAGGTATGACATCGCGGAGATATGCGCTCTATCGAGTGCCCTGCTAGTTGTCTCTGCATCGGTGCCACCATTTCGAGACCGTCAAGGTAGGCCGGCATCACACAAGTCACCAAAAGTTTCCCTTTCAATTTCCTTGATAACTTTCCGCCAGCTAATTTTATTCTAAAAAAACAAATTTAAAATCGGTGCGAAAAGTTGACGTCACAGAAGTTGCGTATTCACCCTCTGATTTCATGAAATGAGAGCGGCAGCGGCTGGTAGGAGCCTGAGGTCCAGAGGTAGGAGGGATACTGGGGATTGGAGATGATACTCTGTAACTGCGAAGCCAAGGTAATCCCCGCTCTACATTAAAATACATTTTAAAAACATATTTACTGTCAGACCCACAATCTGCGGTTTCGCTATTAGTGGACCTCACATTTTGCGGTCCATGGAATGTGAACTGCTTCTCCATTTGCGGCGCTGTGCTTCACCTACTCACAATTGTTTTCGGTATTCGTGGTTTTTCGCAGGCATATTCGCAGTTTTTTTCTGACCTGCTTCTACAGTTGGTGCATTGTGCTTCATGTATTCACAGTTTTTCTTGGGCGTATTCATGGTTTTTCACGGGATTTTTGATTTCCCTTTTGAATCATGAACCACCAGAAACCTATCCCCCTTTTTCCCATTGAAAGAATACCCTGACATTTGGCAGCAACTTGGCCCATGCCAACGTCGGTGTTTCACTGTAATATCTATATATATATATATATATATATACTGTTACGGTGCCGGTGCGTCGGCCGCGAGCCGATCGCTCTGACGGAGCCGCAAGTCGAGTCGGCCCGACCGATCGCCCGGAATATAGATCGCGCGCCGGTAAGTCCGAGTTCGACGGGTCCTTGTACAAGAACCGAAATACGCCAATGGGCAGACCATGTGGGGTAGGGTCGATTGCCAATCTTCAATCTACCAAAATACCCACGTGATCCAACTACCGGGGTATTCCACCCTCGACGGAACTCGTACGGAATAAGCCGCTGAG
>CM068954.1:88790401-88801372 GCA_035128595.1 Eptatretus atami | reverse complement strand
AGCGAGCGTTGTAGAAATCACAGCCGTGGAAAGCGGACGTTGTAGGACATCATCGGGCTCCCGCGTCTGTCGGCGAGATGCGCTCGTCGGGGGATCGCGTGGCTGGCGAAAAGATGGGGGGTAACGGAGATGAAGGTGAGGCGATGTTGGGTTGCATTGTGGTGGGGATGGCATGGTTGTATGAGATAGTGGATGTGGTTGGCGCTGTGGTGGGGATGGCGTGTTGTTGAGGGGCGGTTCGTGGTTGTTAAAGTAGTGGTTGTTCAAAACAAATATAGCGAAAAGAATAATACTAGCGCTCAAGATCACAGCCGCGGTTACACGAATAATAATCCTTTAAACATCCGTGGGGAAATCTAATCTGAACACACACTTATCGACATAACTGATCTCTGGGAAGCGCTGAATGGTGTTCTGTGAATTTCCGCAACCGTAACATATATATATATAATATATATATATATATTATATATATCTATATATATATATAATATAAATATATATAGGTTACGAATTTGGAATTCGTTGCACACAACATTCAGGTTCCTTTAGTTCAGTTATGTCGTAAGTGCTTGTTCCTAGTATAGCATCACCATTCCATTGTTTAATGGGGGGCATGAAATCGATTATAGTGTGCGGCGATTCATTTAATAGTTAGGGTGAGCGATCATAACACAATGGAGATGCCGCTCCCTGCTCTTCTGGCGAAGAGGAAGAAGAGCCTCCCGTCGCGTGAATGTCATACGTCACTACTTCCCTCGCCACCGTGATTGAGGCGGGGGATGGTCACGAGGGAGAGTCAACGCCGGGAGCGGGGGAGGGGGTGGATAGGATAAAAAAGGATACTCTGCTTTGTTCGGACTGGGCTTTCAGTAGAGCTTCGGTTCTGCTTTGCTTGGCTTGGGTTAGGGAGGAGCTTTTTGAAGCTTTTTGAAGCTTTCTGGCTTTGCTGGCTTTTAGTAAGGCTTTCTGCTTTGGAGGCTTTTTGGAGAGGGCTTTTTGCTTCGGCCTGCTTTTTCAGCAGGCCTTCGGGTTCTGCCCGGCTTTGGAGTCTTGGTCCTGCGCTTTTTCATCGAAGAGAGTTAGCTGGTTGGCTCGGGCTGCGGAGTTCTTGTTCGTGTTTGTTTAGAGAGGCTTTGTTCTCGCAGAAGGTTGAGGCTGGTTGCTTGGCTGGCTCTTCTTGGTCCGTGGAGCTCTTGTTCTCCGCTTGGTCCCGGCTTGGTGGCGACTCATCGGCCTCATCTTGGAGGTGGTTCCTCGGGGAAGCGACTGCATCGATGGGAGATCGGCGCTCGTCTGACCATCGCACGTGTTCAGAAAGCGCGAGAGGATTCGCGTGGAGCTCGGGAAGGATCGGCGCTCACATGCGATGGTACCAGCTCGCTCTCGCTGGAGCCCCGGGTCCGAAGCAGCTTGAAGACAGCACACGCAGGTTGGAGAGTTCGATAAAGATAGGTCGCTGGTTTCAGCTCACCTGTCCTCGCGAGTGGAGCCTCGTTATTAACAGGCGCTGCAGCCACCATTTCTTGGGTGTGTGTGTGGTGCGTACGTGTGTCCGTGGGCCCGTCTAATAAAGTAGGAAATCGTTAAGGTGCTTTGTGTGCTGTAAATGTTTGCATTGCATTTCGTATAGTCGTATAGTTCTGCTCTAAACCGTGTTCCTAGTTCCCATTATTATAGCTAAAATACCAATTGTTAAAATTTCAGCTCGTCGCGTCGATTCTTTCATTGACTGAGCATTTCGTGTGTTGGAGTTAGAAACCGTTGGTTTGCGTAAAAGGGGGGACATTTGGACCGACGGTTCTCGGGCGATTAAGCGCGCTCGGAATCCGCGCAGGGACAGGCTCGCCTCAGCGGTTATTCCGTACGAGTCCAGTCGAGGGTGGAATACCCGGTAGTTGGATGCAACGTGGGTATTTTGGTAGATTGAAGATTGGCAATCGACCTACCCCACATGGTCTGCCCATTGGCGATTTCGGTTCTTGTAGCAAGGATCCCGTCGACTCGACTTATCCGGGCGGGCGTCTATATTCCGGGCGATCGGTCGGCCGTACTCGACTTGCGGCCGTCAGAGCGATCGGCTGCGGCGACGGCACCGGCACGCGTAACAGTAATATATATATATATATATATAGATATTACAGTGAAACACCGACGTTGGCATGGGCCAAGTTGGCTTGCCAAATGTCAGGGTATTCTTTCATGGGAAAAGGGGATAGGTTTCTCGGTGGTTCATGATTCAACAAGGATCAAAAATCCGCGTGAAAAACCATGAATACGCCCAAGAAAACTGTGGAATACATGAAGCACAATGCACAACTGTAGAAAGGCAGGTCAGAAAAAAAACTGGATATGCCTGCGAAAAACCACGATACCGAAAAAACAATGTGAGTAGGTGAAGACACAGCGCCGGCAAATGGAGAAGGCAGTTCACATTCCATGGACCGCAAATGTGAGGTCCACTAATAGGCGAAACCCGCAGATTGTGGTCTGAAACGTAAATATGTTTTTAAAATGTATTTTAATGTAGAGCGAGGATTACCTTGGGGCTTCGGGGCAGTACAGAGTATCATCTCGGCAATCCACAGTAATCCCTCCTACCTCTGGACCTCAGGCTCCTACCGAGCCGCTGCCGCTCTCATTTCATGAATCAGAGGGCTGATCGACAACTTCTGTGACGTCAACTTTCGGCACCGATTTTAATTTGTTTTTTTTAAATAAAATTAGCTGGCGGATAAGTTATCAAGGAAATTGAACAAGGGAAACTTTTGGTGACTTGTGTGATGGCGGCCTACGCTGAGTCTCGATAATGGTGGCAGCCGATGGCAGAGACCACACTAGCAGCGGCACTCGAATAGAGGGCGATATCTCCGCGATGCTCATACCTAATCCATGAGAACATATCGGGCCAACACATTTTTGAAATATCATGGCTTTCCAGTATTACTACTAGCGTTTTTGGCCCTGCCTCTCAATGAGAATGAATGACTTGGAAATAAATAATTCTCGTATCCAGATGCCGGATTCGGATCTTCACGGCAAAATCGAACCAATTTGTCTTGTCAGCACTACCAGTGTCCACAAAATTTCATCTGGACCCGTCTACACTTTTTGAGATATCCTGCACATAAACAAACAAACAGAGCAGAAAGTGGTGAAAACATAACTTCTTCACTTCGGTGGCGGAGGTAATTATCAGATCCGGATCCGGATTTCGGATATTCACCAAACTGGAATCAATTCTCTCTCCTTTCACACACCAACACTGTCCACCAAGTTCTGTCCGAATCGCGTCCACAACTTTTTGAGATATGGCTATTTATTATATCGTTTTTTGGCCCTATCTGCAAGGTGAAGAATCACTTTAAAATTTCTAGTACCGGATCCCGTATCTGGATTGTCACCAAATCTAATTCGTTCATCCTTGTGCACAATGAACTGTCACAAAAATTGCATCTGGATCTGTCCACACATTTTGAGATATCCTGCCACAACAAACAGAGTGAGGGGGTGAAAGCAAACCTCCTTCACCTTCGGATGGCGGAGGTAACAATGAGCATGTGCATTCGACAGGATTCAGATAATGTTTGTGCCAAATTCAAGATCCAAAGTACGCGTCATTTACTGGCTAAACTTCGGTTCGCCGTTCCGAATTCATGTTCTACGTTGTCATAATTCATTGAAATTAAGTAGTTCCTCGATCATAGACATACGTCTGTAGGACAGGCAACATATGAAGCCGATTGCTTAACGCTGCTTTGCGTGTATATGCGGGCATGGGGGCAATGAACCTCTCGACTCGCAGTAAGCAATCGTCCACGCATGCGTAAAATAAATTCCGACCTCACCCCGAGTCGTTGGTCTCTCGCAACGCTGGTTTCTGGGACACTAGGAGTGAAGCCAATCTCACATTGCCCTCTAATTGGTGATACCATCATTAACAGGCACAAATGCAATCCTCGCTCTCAAGCTGCCTTTGGCACTTTAAACATTCCAAATCGCGCTAGTCCTCATCGCAAGTCTTGCAGTGACGCGCCGAGTCAATGAAAGAGTTATTCTCAGTAACAGTGACGTCATAAGTATGTCCATTAGCTACAGACGCCGCCCTTTTTGCGGCCACCAGATCCCAGTCAGTTTATGGCGACGTGTTGTGCAACTGTGCACCTGATGGACCAAAACGATAAGGGGACAGGGTTCGAACGCAGGAATGTCGCACGTGACCGAGTAACGTACGTACCAACAAACGTAGGCAGAGGAACCAAACGGCAGAGGAAGACTGTGACTGATGCAGTGCATGTCGCCCTCGCTCCTCAGCTTGCATTCTTCTGGCAAAAGTAAATTCCTCTCGTTCTTCATTCATGGCTCTGGTATCACAAAATCATCCCCGATTCGTCACTTGATGGTCTGCCGGTCTTCGACATGCTTGGTCACAGGAACCGGTCCACGAGCTTCTCCTCTCTCTCTCTCTCTCTCTCTCGCTCATCTCGTCTCTCTCTCTCGTCGTCATCTCTTCTCTCTCTCTCTTCTCTCCTCTCTCTCCTATCTCTCTCTCTCTCGTTTCTCGAAAGCCGGTTGACAAGACCTCCACGCTTGAATCAATGGACTGAACCTTCTTGGTTGCGGCCGGGAAATATGGATCATACGGTAAAAGGGTTCTCAGCTAGTGAAACGATCTCCGTTTTTTTTTTTTTTTAACCCTCTTCGCGACTCGGTCGCCTCGGGCACCAGACACGGTATTCTGGAGAGAGTTTCTCGTTTTGTGTCATGAACGATCTTTGTGATATTTGTACCAAAAACTTCAGTCTGTCCTCCTCTTATTTTTTTTTTGTAACTTTTTCTTCTTTTATTTATTTATTTATTTATTTATTTTTTTGGGCAGTCCCTTGGCACCCCGATCTTGCTGAGAGAGAGAGAGAGAGAGGGTGTGCCAAGATGACGTTTCAAAGATAGTTTTTGGCCCCATCAACCGGCTATCGCTTCCCATTTCCCTCATTACCTTAGCCCGTCCGCCCCTGCCTCATTCTCACTCCGTCCCGCACTCACACCCATCACATCACATCACATCCAGTGGCTCTCCCTCCTTTTTCTCAGAGACGACAATCAAAGGCCTTTGAGGCGGAGAAAAGAGGATGAATGTGGAGGCCGCGAGAAGAGTTTTGGGGTTGTGGAGGGTTGGGGAGTAATTAGGGGGCGGGCGGCGGTCCTGTTTAACAGCTCGGGAACCTCGTGCTCCGGGGGCAGGCATGGCATACCGATGGCGTTTTCTTCCAGGAGGTGGAGGGCGCCGAAGGGACGTCGGATCTTACGTCGCACTCGATCGGGTGGTCTTGATACGCTTGGGGAAGAGAGATGGTACGAGTTGAGCGACTTAGATTGGGGGTTGGGTGTTATGTTTGAACTCAATAAACCTTGATGTGATGATATACTGGATTTGGCTCGAACCATTGTCTCTTAATAATAGTAGGGGCGGATCTAGGATTTAAAAAGAAGGACTGTGGGAGGTAGTAGCACAGGCACACCACCCCTTGCCCGTATCCTTCGGGCATTTTATAAGCGTTCATTTCCTACTATATGTTTTAATGGTACAATATGTACTTAGTAACGGCTCAATTACGTTAATCGAACAGTGAGTAAACTTCATTTCGAGCTTGTTGCTTCTGCCTCCTCCGGCATTCAGTCCGTTTGAGAGCAAAATTCAAATGACCTTGATTTTATATCTGTGATTTCAAAAGAAATACAGTTCGTGCATCCAAACGGGCATTTTGCAAATGAAGGGAATGCTTTTAATCGTTAACATATCTGCTATGTCTTGAAATTCATGTGAAAGTAGGCATCTGATGTCACCTACTGGTGAGAAATCAAAACCAAACTTTCATTTTCCACTTTTGATCCACTGGGGATTTGAAGGCTTTTCATCAAACTTGTTTGTTTCCCTGAATCACAAACGTAGTCCTAAAGGATCACAAACTTGTATTTTTTTTTCTTCTCCTGCCGATGTTGTCTAATCTCTAATTCTTTCTTCTCTAGTGTTCTGCCGGAGTTGAGGGAGAGGAAGGGGGCAAAGAAGGATGGTTCAATTCTACCCAGCCGGCCCCACGGCAAGGATTATAACCCATGGGTGGTTTTGGCCGTTTTTTTTTTTTTTTGCCCAGAATTTGAAATTTGTTCAGGGGTGGTGGCGATCAGTCGCCGCTCTTCACGAAGGCACCGTGGGAGCTATATATAACGTTCATCAAGGGATGTCGTTTATAGCTGGGCGGATATCCGAATCCAAGCGAACCAGTTCGAAGGGAGTGCGCATACCTTTATGCCTTTTACCGCTGACAATGTGATTATGGAGACAAAACAAACACGTTTCAATGCTTATGCAGTTGTAGGAAAACATTATGTACGAATGAACATGTTGGTGAGGGTGACCACACTAGATTAGGTTGAGAAAGATGGTGATCAGGTGATCAGATCACAGTGAAGAAAACATTCTCACTGGTGAACTACTACTAGCTCCTTTTCTCCTTCTCCTCTTCCTTTCCTTTCTCCTCCATCTCCTTGCTTTCTTCTGGCTCCTGCTCCTGCTGCGGCACGTCTTGACGTTCGATTAAGGTTAGAGCAGGCTTTCGTAATTTGGACCATTGTGCTGGCGAGAGATCGCTTACGTCTTCGAGAAGGACACCCTGAGATTCTTTTAACGTCACTCAACTAATGGTGGCCGCAAAAACAACAAGGCCTATTTAACGTCCATCCGATGGATAGCACACGTTTATGAAATCACCCGAGTTGAACTGGGCATTTGTCTGAAAGCAAAACAACTTCATACTCTGAGAAACAATCTGTTTTGGAGAGAAGAGATTGTCGGCCATGGCCGAGGCGAAGCGTGCTCGAAGGCCGTTTAACTTGACACGTGAACACACTGTAAACCTATATGGCTACAGCAAACAGAGTTTATGGAGCAGCAGCCATATTTTCCATGGAAGCCAATCAATAACTTGTTAAAAAAAAAAATTATCCATGGGTAGGAGCTCCAATGTTGAACGCTTCATGGCAATCGCTCAAGCGGTTGGGAGAAAATTAATTAAAAAGCCAATAGGTGAAAAGGTGAAGTGCACGAAAAAAATCTGAGGGCCTTCACCGACATTCCGCACATGGTCAAAGGATGGTTGTGGACACCTATAACTAGTTCATTTTCAAATCAAACACAAGTATCCGTTCTTCAAGTTGGCGGGAATTAAAAGGCGCTCTGAACGAGATCCCCATACTACGCGATAACCTTTTTTAAATGGGGCATGTAATATACATTAATAAATATTGTTTCCAATAGTTACCGTACTGCCAGCACAAGGTGGATTGAGGTGATGTTTTCTCAACCTATCTGTCTGCTGTGCTGTCTATGTGAGCAGGATATCTCAAAAAGTTATGGATGCATTCAGACAACATTTGATGGACAGGTTGGTATGTGCACAGAACGAATTCATTCGATTTTTGGGAAGATCCTGATCCGAGAATTTTTAAGTGATTCTTCACCATTGCAGTGATGGGCCAACAGCAACATATAGCAGGATATCTCAAAACGTTATGGACGGATATCGGGCCGAAATCTGTGGACAGGTTTGGGTGCATGACAAGGAGAACGAAATGATTAGATCTTGTGAGAACCTGATCCGATAATTTTTTTTCAAGTGATTCTACACCATTGAGTGATGGGGCGCAAACCGATATGTACGGGCATGATATTTCAAAAGGTATGGACGAACGATCACAAACTTGGTGGGATGGGTTAGTTAGGTGTACAAGACAATCCGATTGGATTTTGATTGAGGTTCCGTTGGCAGATCCGACCTCATCAATGGTATATAAAACGTAAAGTGTTCAGCCTGGCAGAGGAATGCGGGGCTCTACGAGAGCTGTTTAGTCATTAGATTCGTAAAGCAGAATTTGTTTTTTTAACATTCGATTGGTCTTGATAGCGTGAGTAGCTTGCTTGTCGACCTTTGAATGCCTTTGTATGGGAAATTGGATTAAACTATGGGCTGATTTCAGAGGTAGCGCACCACAACATGTCTTGCAAGTATTTTTTTGTTTGGAGGATTTTGGAGTCATCATCAGTTGCTCCTGCTTCAATAATCCAGTTGGTGCCTAAATGCATGTGGGACTGACACATAACGCAGCCGCTTGATTGGCCAGGAGCATTCTTTGTTTTCGACTGAGGACAGCTGCGTTACAGTGAAGAGTGTCATTAATAGTTTTAGTTCTGGTGTTGAGCCCTTCGTACACTGTAACGATTTATTACCCCACGCTATGCGAAATGAAAGCGCAGGGTTTAAAGCAAATGGTTAACTTACATGTCGTCTGTTTTACAGAAACGTCAGTTTATGATCGAGGACAACTTTATTTCAATTGTAATCTTCATATTTTACACTACTGAAACACAAACCTGTAGTTTAGCAAGTACTTTCGGCTCTCAATTTGCCCCTGATTGGGGCATGCGGCAGCACAGGACTGAAATTTTTCCACTGGTGCCTGTCTGGCAGTTAAACAAAATTGAAAATCATTCGAAACAGGAAACTTACGCCGTTTCGCAAGACATTCATAAAGGACACAAACAACAAGCACGAATAAACAATGTAATCCTGACTAAAGTACGGCAATTTGGGTGTCCTGTCTGTCTGACTGTTTTTTGACACGATACATTCGGTCGTTTACTTATCGTAGCAATGTCAACCAAACTTGAACGAGGACTAAGGGTACACGATGGGAGGTTGGTAAGTGACTTCATTTGCCCCCCTCCCCAAGGAGGTTTTCACGCGCTTGGGAAAAATCCGTTTTAAGCTATAATAATCATGTTAGGATACATATCCCGACATTCTTACAAGGTGCTTCCATAAAAAAAGTAATTATACAAATGACAACAGGCATTATATTAATCGTTATTGGGCAAAACAACATTAATACTCATAATATACACTCTCTCCAGGGGCTGTTTCCTCTTGAGCAAATAACAAACGCTCTGTTAAGCGTGTAAATAGGCTTTTGCGTGGGGCACAGCCTACCGGAAGTAAAAACATATTATATAACACCACAACACATATGATTAGCCTTTTAAAACAGTCGCTCCTGGCTGTTTATATCAGCTAAATGAAGCAGGAGAAAACCTGGGCTGTGTTCAGTTACAATCAGCTTGCTGGCGACGTCCAAGCTAGCGCGTCCTTGTAGCATTGTTTGAATGGGAGTGCTTGGGCTTGAATGCTTAAGCCACTTGGTGAGCACTCAGCAAGAAACTTGTTAACTGAACCACTAGCCCGACGTTCTTTTTAGGCCTCGAGCCTAGATATTCCCTGGTAAATCCTATAACTAACCGACTACAATGAACTGTAAAATCTACAGGGTGAGTCAGAAGTAGCGCCGATTTCTGTCAGTTGATTGTTTGTTTGCCATTTGTATTAGGCAGTGTACAAGAAGGTAGAAATAAATGAATGACATGTTTATTTAACGCTTTCTTCAGAAAAAATTATTGGCGGAACTGTACAACTGTTTACTTGCAATTTTTCAAAAGTGCCCTCGCTCGTCGATCGATGGCACAAATTGGGCAGCCGAGGGCAGGCACAGAGCGGGCAACAACACGTCTGCAGAGTTCGATAATCAATTTCCTCCAAACTTTGCAGTGATTTGAGCCTTTCAATTCCCGAAATGGTACGAGGTTCACGATAAACAAGGTCTTTGATGAGTTTGCCCAAGAAAGAATCCGAGGTGTAAAGGTCTGGAGAGCGTGCACGGCCAACTTCGATCGGACCGCGGCGGCCGATCCACTTTTCTGGGAAAGTTTCATCAAGCATGACGAACATAACGTCCATATGAGGCTGGAGCTCCATATGCTGGACATAACCAGTCCTGAATCTTGGTACCCTGGGCGCAAAAGAAGGTTTGCCAGGGCATACCAGGTAAATTTTCTGCAGTGACAGATCCCTCAAAGAAAAAGGTCCAATTATCCCTGAGGAGATACAGTGCCCAACTGTCACTCAGGTAAAATTTACGTCGTTCTCAACCGCAGCTCTTGGGTTATTGCGCCCAGTCGACACAATTGTGTCTGTTAATTGTGCCATTAAGCTCATTTGGTGCAAATCAGTAACTTCCCAAACTCCTACTCGCAGGCAATAACTGCAAACCAAATCAAAAATAAATAAATGACGAAAATTAAATAATCTGGCAAGACAATATAAACATGACTTCCCAAGAAAAGAATCTGAGCAGCCGAAAACAGAAATCGGGCACTACTTTTGACTCACCCTGTATATAATTAGTAATAGATATCCTGTAACCATGACCCTGCTGTCCCGCAGGGAGTGGGGACTAGTATTTAAGATAATGTGGTGTTTAAGACTGGCACCTGCACTGCTGGGAAAAAAATTTTTCTACGACCTTCAAAATTCATTTTATTTCAGTGAATTATGATACTGAACTTGAAACACTGTCGAACACAAATTGCCTTCAGCACTTTCAAACGTTCTGTTTACGTAATTGGACAAAATTTATGCCATCATGACAACTCAAATTTTACTGGCCTCGTAGCCCACACGCCTGATCCTAACGCCAGCAGACGGGATCCCGGTGTAACGCCCATTCCGAGGGGGACGGCTCAACTTGAAGAATCACTTCCACGGCTGATGATTTCTACAACGTCCGCTTTCCACGGCTGATGATTTCTACCACGTCCACTCTCTCCGCGTTTCGCGACGAGATCGGATTAAAATACCAAAAGGGGCGGAGCCAGCGGGGGGTGAAAGGTCGAAGGTGGGGGATCAAACTCACTTCCCCGGACCCCATAAAAAGGCGTGCTGGAACGCACAGCGAGTCAGTTTTCTTGCCTGGAGAGAGGTTTTGCCTGCAGTTTTGCTTGGAGTTCTTGCCTGGAGAGAGTTTTGCTTGGAGTTCTTGCCTGGAGAGTTTGCCAGGAGTTGTGCCTGGAGTCTTGTGAGTTCT
>CM068954.1:88737846-88754004 GCA_035128595.1 Eptatretus atami | reverse complement strand
AGAAAAGAGACATAGAAGATGTAATAAGATTTATGGCATCTGCTCTGAAAAAAAATTAAAATGTCTAAGTCAATACGGAATAAATCTGTAATTCAAGGGAAAGGAAGACATCAAAAATACATAAGGTGGAATAAATTAATGCTTATCCCTGAGGATGAATTTTAGAAACAAATGTGGTCCAACTAGATTATTTAACATCTCAACGGAGATCATTGTGGTGTTCACAATAATTTTCCATGACTCTCACATAGATGGATGGACTCAGCCGCAACTCCTTGATCAAGTCTTCACATATAAGCTTTTGCTCATTGTCAGGCACATCGCAAGTACGCTTATTACACAAAAAACGCAGATTGCGCTTCTAAATCGTGTGTATGGATATAACTGGTGTTCTACAATGAAATCCAACCCGAGGAAGGAGCAGAGGAGTTTCTTGATGTGAAGTGGTCAATACTGGAATCTTTTTGTCTCTTTTTCTTTTTAATGTCTTGAAAAGCCAGTCATAAAGATTGGCAAGTTGCTTAGCCCGGCTATCGATAAAAAGGGATACTTGCACTACACACCTTGAAATTTGCCGGTGAACACACGCTCAGCACGCTTGTCGCGCGCAGCGGCACCTGCAACGCGTAAGGAGCAGTTACTCCAGTGCAACTTGCAGCTGGTACATGACTCCATATGTCTTTTGGCGTGGCAAATATGAGTGTGTATGTATACGCACCCCGCCACAAGCACAGCAAGCTCACAACCACCGGCGAGTGGGGTATGAGGCGCTTAAAGGGAAGATCGCTTCTGGCGGTGTAATGCCCACCGCCTCCTCCGCCTGCAAGCGACCTACGCATTTAACAAAAGTTGGGAGACATAAGCTCGGGAGGTTAAACACTTATCAGGCATATTGAGAAAAGAAAGGGCAGAAGTTAGCAGGACTAGCGCCGCCCACCAACTCTCTTGGCGGACCCACGCACACAGGTTCAAGAAGATGTGGCGGAGCGAACGATGACCGCGGCCACGTACTGCGCTCGACCAGTGCCGGCAACATGATGACTTATTCTCGCACATTGAAGATAGGCACACAAGCCAAGTCACAGGAATGTGGCATGTTCTCCCAGATCCGCGGCAAACGTCTTCTGGTCGGCCACCAACGACGCACAACAGGAAGACACGTGTTTGGCCGTGAACCATTTGGTGGCCTGACATCAGGAACCCGGCAGTCAATAACGCCCTTTTCTTGAAGAACTCTGTCTTGTCCAGAATCAGACTCTGCTTGGTTCGATTTCTGACTTAAAAATATGTAAAATTTCCAAAAAAAGCATCTTTGCAGCTTCTTAAATTTTCCAACTTGACCTCCCTGCTGTCAGCTTTTTATTTCTACCCTGCTTTACAGGTTGGAGCGATGCTATGTTTTGAATATAATTGATGCATTTTTTATCACCCTAATTAGATTTGAATCGGTGATTTAAATTTCTATTTGAAATGCTAACCTCATTTTTCAGAAGATGTTTCTCACATTCTATTTTTCTGGATTTTCACTTTTAAAGCCAAAGATGAAATTGTGTGGATCTCAACGTTTGTTCGGCTAGCCTACCTTGCGTCCAACGGCATTGTTTGTGCAGGTTTCTCAGCGTCGTCGGCCTTTGGCGGATCTCTCGCAGCATCCACAAAGTGACGTGAAAATCGAGTCCGTAGCCGAAGACTGCATGAGCAGACCACCCACCGCCCGGTACTTTGTCCTACAATCAATTGTCCTCCAAGTGCTTGTAGAACTGGCCACATATCCTTGTTTGTGTCGGTCAACAACTGCACTCCTGAGAGTTTTCCTCTGTGCATCGATACCGTGATGGTGTGTGCCACACCACGCCGCCAACACTGCATGCAAGAAGCTGCCTCACGATCCTGTTTTGTCATCGCAATGTGGGAAAAGATAGGGGGATCACTTTGGCTTGCTTTGCAGTAGAATTTCCAAGCTTGTTTCTTCTGATTTTATTTTATTTTATATTGCCTTCTTTGATAAGAAGAGAAGACCCATTTATGTATCGTTCTGGAAGTACTGTAAATCTGCTTGCTAACCTTTACACCCATTTCAAACGTTCTAACACTTGGATTGAGAAGCTTGTTCTTGAACAAAGCACCTCTAGCTATTAGTTAACTGTTCTTTCCATTGAATTATTCGATTCGTATTAAGTCCTGAAAACCAAACAGCTTTTCAAAAAAACATCCCTTGTTGACAAACTTAACCAATATTCTTACTCTGGTCTGACTCAAGAGTTCTGTGTGTCGATTAGAAGGTTTTCACATCTGGGCAGCATTGGGTAATGTCGTTTGTATGCAGAGTGGCTGCTGGTTTAGCATCATTTCTTGCATTGGGTGTGATTGTCTGCTGATCTTGCTCCCCTGTTGGTTAGAGCAGGAATTCTGGTATTTATTCTGACGTGGCGGCGATAGCTTGCTTATCTTCGTGAGGACCCAGGGGGCTTGGGATTTTAAAACATCCACCCACTAATCGTTGGCAGAAGGGATGGCCAGTTTAATGTCACCAGGAGACGCACACACATTGATCATTACCTGCTGCAGCAGGGCCAAAATTGGAACATCGACTAGAAATACTCAGAGGTGCGTGCACAGACTATAGGCCTAGGCATTCTGCCAGCCAGGCAAATCAATGTTCTGTCTTTCATCACTCCCCCCCCAAGTCGAGCTGTCTCACCCCTCCAATACCCTTCCCACCAACTCAAGGATGTACACTTCCCTAGTACACTTTCTCCTCGTTAAACTGCAAAACACAATGGCTGACTGCAGTTGACGTCCTTTTGTTGATCACTTCTGTCTGTGTAACCACCTCCTGAGGTTGTTAAATCCACTTTCCTCACAGTGCTTCAAGTACGCCATCACGCACCATCTCATGTCTTCATCATTACTACGAATTTTTCTACCCCATTAACCATACCAAACCAACCTCTTACTTGCCAGGTTGCTGTTTCTCTAATCTGCTTTCCTGTTGAATCGTTACAACTGTTTGCCCTAAGACGTTCATATCCTCTGTGACTTGCTTTCATGTACCTCCTCGGTTTTAAAGAAAAGAGCATGCTCCATTTAACAGGATAATGCAGGCTGAAGAGTGTACTTTGATTGAATAGGAGAGGTAAATTGTGATTGCTATATTCCTTCTGTTTTTTTGGAGCAAAGTGCCTTCGAGTATTAGATTTGGATTTGTTGACAAATTGAATCTTTCTTTCAAACTAGAGTTCATAGAATACCTTAACCCCACGCAGTTCTTGAGAAATGGACATGGGAGGTCTTCTAAACTCTTGCTTCGCATTATCCGACCACACATCTATAATTCCTAGACGCCGCTCCATTTTGTCTGAATCTCAAATAATTCTTCAACGCTGAGTCAAGCAGCACATTTGATCATTTTGTCCAAGTATTTTCGCTTCATGCATGAAAAAAAAAAAAACAATTGTAAAAATTGAACAAAATATCTTTATCTACACGATGCATCAGAATCTTCACCCTTCTGCCTATGTTTGGATTATGCATACTTTTCCTAGTCATCGGTGAACACACTAAGTTTAAGCTGACACCCCCTGAAAGTGCAGAATATTTGGAGGATAGTTATCTCATCAGAAAGTATCTTGCACATTCCAAATCGAATACAACCATTGAGAGAAACTCTCTATCATGATGGGTCACTCGCTCTCAAGTTGTCAGTCTTTAGACTAGTTATTACCCCTCACGCCCGAATTGGCTAATGTATTGTCGTCAACAGGCCGTTTTGTCCAGCTTCTGTCAACTTTTGGTTTCCGTCAATTTCGAGGAGAACGCCTGTCCGATAAATCCATTTTTGTAGGGTATGTTGGGGTTGAGTAGAGGAAGGTTCCTCAAATGGCGCGCTGCATTTTCAATGTGGCCTCCATGGCAGCCCATCTTGAAATTGGTTTTCCCGTCGATTTCGTGAGAACGCCTTGTCCGATTAAATCCCATTTTTTTGCAGTGTGGCTGTTGGGGTTGGGTAGAGGAAGGTTCCTTCGATAATCCAGTGCGATGCGATATCCAATATTGTGGCTAGGGCAGCCATCCTTGAATTTGGTTTCAGACAATAACTTGAGAACGGCTTGAACAGATTGATTTTATTTCATGGGGATGGTTAGAAGGAAGGTTCCTTTCGATATACAGTAAGCAAATCCGATATGCAATATGGCGGCTAGGGCAGCCATCTGAATTTGGTTCCAGACAATAATTGAGAAAGGCTTGACTTATTGATTTCATTTTGTTGATATAATGGGGGGTGTTTAGAGGAAGGTCCTCGATAATTCAGCGCAAATCCAATATCAATATGGCGGCTAGAGCAGCCATTCTTGAATTTGGTTCCGGACATTAACTTGAGAAACGGCTTCACACTTATTTTATTTTCTGGCGGAGGTATAATGGGGTTGTAGAGGATAGGTTCTTTCAAAATGGGCATGCTGCGATTTTTCACTGTGGCTGCTAACGGCGCCATCTTGAATCTGGTTTCCGTCTATTTTGAGGAGAAGCCTTGTCCGATTAAATCCATTTTGCTGGGATGTGTTGGGTTGAGTAGGGAAGGTTCCTTTCGAAAATGGGTGTGCTGCGATTTCATATGGCACCATCCTTGGAATTGTTTGCGTCAAAGGGGCTGAGGGTTACAGCCCGCTTTGCCGGTGCTATTTTTTATTATCTGAAAAGGCCAATTAGATTGGTGTCAAATTCCAGCTGTGTACACTTCAAAACATTCTCTAGTTGCGTACTCATGTAATTCGTGGTTAAATTGCATTCCTAATGTACCCAATGGGAATGCTCTGCTCCTATCAAAGGAGATTTAAGTTGAGATTAACAAGCACTAAAAAGCATCAAAAAACCCAATCGCCTTGACAAAGCCATCCTTTAGGATTGCAACTTATTCCTGACATCTATCTAAGGTTCAAGTATCGTGGGAATCATGCCCACGATATGTTAACCATCCCAGTTTTTAAACCAGGAAGTCTGTTTGCTAATTATATCAGCAAAATTGATTTTTATTGATAACTACATGGGTGGCCAACGGTGAGGATATTGGACTGGTATCCAAATAAATTTGCAGGTTCAAATGCCTACCGAAGGCATCAAGTGTCGCTTTTGATTCTAATCTTTTGGGAAACCAAGGTTTTGTCACACAGAGAATTAAGTCATCAGATTGTTTGGCAAAAGCCCTGCTTGCTCATTAATGACTTTAAAAGGGGTTTAATCTACCATGGCCGATCTGGTCTAGTCTGGTCGGATATATGCTAGTCCATGGCCGGTCGTCCATCTGGTCTGGTTTGGTTTATGCCAGTCGCCGACATCATAGTTTTGTTCTTCATCTTCTCACGGCAATCGGAATGCATTAAAATGCTGGAGGCACTGACCAAATATACCCTAAATCGAGCAGGATAAATACCGTGAGTTATCTTGCAGTCCATAAAAATAATCTGTTTAAAATTTAAAAAAATACAAGACAAAACCAAAAGGGAATTATGAAGAAATCCTTTTTATATCATTAGTTTGTAGAAAAGAAAATTTTCAATTGAAACATAGGGTACTCACATTGACCAGGTGATTCATCGTCCACTTAATGTTTAGCTATGTTGGAAAATTCCAATTGCCTCATTTTCACACTTATTTGAAATCTTTCATCACTTATAATGCTTCAAAGATATTGACTTGATCAGGAGCTTATGAGCATTGGCACAGTGGAGGAAGGGGAGCATTTGATGGGTATCTTGAACGCGTAGCATAGTGTAGTAAAAGGTCTGATGGACACATGATCATGCCATGACACCCTTTACGTCACTTTAATGATGAGTCAAGGTTTTTGTTTGGTTTTCTTGCGTGGAGGAGCTTTTTGCTGAAGAGCTCTAGGCACAGATTCAAGTCCAGTATAATAAAGCAGCGGTGTCTGTCTGTCCCTGAACTCCTCCCATAGTTTGGAGCTCGTCCTGCAACTGTTCTGGGGAACGCTTTGAGGTCCCCCCCAGGGTCCTCAGTGGAGAGAAGTTCATAAATTTCTAATACATAATGATTTTAAGTTTCCAACCCGTATAAACTCTCTCTCTCCGCATGTAAACAATTCACGGGTTCGGCATTCCAATTTTGCCATGTAACTGCATGGGAAACATTCGCTGGTTCGTAAACCATGATCAAGGAGAGCATATGTAACTTTAACTTTATAAATTTGGCCAAAAGGGATTTTTTTTCTTCAGCTTTTTAACTAACAGTTGACATATTATTGATCAGAATTGCCCAAAGGGGGAATTTTTTTTGGCAAAGTGGATGACTCATCAAAAACTTCACTACCAAAATTCAATGGACAATTCGCAGTTGTCTTTTGAGAAAAGTGAGATAACGATATTGGTAGGGTGCTAAGCTATGTCTTTTGGCACGAAGTGTAGAGCTGTTTTTTTTAGATGTACATTAAAAATGTGCCAACCAAAAAGAGCTTGCATTGGCAAGGTCATCTTAATTGACATCACAACAAATTCCAGCCATTGTGATTATCATATTGTTGTTTTCCATAAGTTAATTGGGGAGGGCAGGGAAACAAGCACAGCACCTCCACTTTAGTTGGTTCTCTGACGTTACGTAAATCAAGTGTCATATTCCTAATTGCTGATGTGACAGCCCAACACAAAGGATCAACCATAATGTTTTGTCAGAGTCCTCGTCAGGTCCAATAGTTTTTTCTGTCTTGTTCGTACAATTTCTCTGCAACCGCAAACATCGATGCACACGATCATCTTTGTCGAGTCTCTCGTCGTGTCCAAGGTTCTTCTTCTTGTTCACACAATATTTTTCTGCAACCCGCAACACTCAGAGCACGCACCAAACCTTTTTGGCAACCACAGGTGTCTTCTAATGAGTCCTTGGTTAGCAATTTCGAAGTTGCAAGTAGCTTTCAGGAGCAGGGAGGGTATATACAAAAGACTGGCTTTTCATCTTGGTGCTCCTCCCTCTTCCAAGAGTAGTGTTGTGGCAGCAGGAATTGTTGTGGCATGGTGTATTTGATGATTTAGAACAAGTGCTGGAATGACAGCCTTCCAGTGTGTGGATCGTGTGCCCCAAGTCAGGGGAAGTTGTCCTTTTCCTTTTCTTGAAAACAGCATCCCAACGTAATGACTTCACATCATCTGAAATTACACCACATGCCAAAAGTATGTGACACTGCTCGTCCAACATCTTGTTCCAAAATCATGGGCTTAATAGGGAGTTGGTCCCGCCCACCCCCCCCCCCCACCTTGCTGCTAAACAGCCTCCACTCTTCTGGAAGTTTCCCTAGATGTTGGAAACATTGCTGCGGAATTTGCTTCCTTTCAGCTACAAGAAGCATCGAGTGAAGTCAGGCACTGTTAATGTGGCAATTAGGTCTGGCTTGCAGTTGTGTTTCATATTCATCCCAAAGGTGTTCGATGCGGTTGAGGTTAGGGTCTGTGGCAGGCCAATCATAAGTCTTCCACACCGATCTGAACAAACCATTTCTGTAATAGACCTTCAACTTTGGTGCACAGGGCATTGGGTCATGCTGAAATAGGAAAGGGCTTCCCGCAAACTGTTGCCACAAGTGGAAGTACAGAATCGTCTGGTACATTAAGATTTCCTTTTCACTGGAAATTATGGGGGCTGAGCCAGAACCATGAAAAACTGCCCAGACCATTATTCCTTCTCCACCAAACTTTACAGTTGGCACTATGCATTTCAGGCAGAAGCATTCTCCTGGCATCTTGACAAACTCAGTATTCCGTCTGTCAGACTCCAGTGGTGAAGCGTGAATTTCATCAGTCTCACTCCAGAGAAACGTTTCCACTGCAACGGAGTCCAATAGTGGTTGAGCTTCCACACCACTCCAGCTTGAACGCTTGGAATTGCAATGGTGATCTTAAGCCTTGTGTGCGGCTGTTCGGGCATGGAAACCCATTTGGATGAGGCTCTCGACGAAACAGTGCTTTGTGCTGTCCGCTGCTTCCAGAGTCAGTTGGAACTCGTAGTGAGTGTTTGCAACAGACGATTCTTTTTCTGGCTACGTGCTTGCAGCGGTCCCGTTCTGTGAGCTCTGTGTGACTACCACTTTGTGGCTGAACTGTTTGTTGCTCTAGATTTCACTTCACAATAACAGCACTTACAGTTGACGCGGGGCAGCTCTTACAGGGCAGAAATTTGAATTTGAAATGACTTTTGGAAAGCGTGCATCCGATGACGGTGCCCACGTGAAAGTCACTGAGCTTTTGGTACGGCCCATTCTACTGCCAATGTTTGGTCTATAGGAGATTGCATGGCTATGTGCTTGATTTTATACACCTGTCAGTAATGGGTGTGGCTGAATAGCCAAATCCACGAAATTAGAAGGGGTGTCCACATACTTTTTGGCTATGTAGGTATGTCACGGTTCCATGCTTATAACTGTATACACAAGGAAATGTATGCTCGCATCAGCTCTGTATGGCTAAAGTATTTTCGGTGAAACTCCAAAAGAGGGAATGCATCCAGAATATCAGTCTGTTTCAAGAAACCACTTACATGGCTGGCGACACCTTTTTTTTCTTTTTTTTTGTATACATTGTCGATGGCTCGTATGAGAGCTGGAACACAACGCAAGCAAGGAGGGGGGGGGGGGGCGTGACACAAGAGCGGCAGGAGAGGGGAAGGACAAAACGGTGGGGAACAGAGACATGAGATCTGTGGAAAGGAGAGTGAATGCGGCGGAGCACACGGGGTTTAACAAATGGACACTTAGCAGAGACTTTCAAGGAAGGAAAGCAGGGAATTTGAAAGGAGGTGGGTTTGGGGTGGATTAACAGGGGTAGAAAAGATTTGAGGCTTTGGGATGGGGGAAGATAAGAGGAGGTGGTGATAGCTTGTTTCGAAAGGCCTGAGGGAAGAAGAGGGATTGAAGAGACTGAGGGAGTTTATCCCAAAGGCGGGGAAAAAGAGGAATGAAAAGTGAAGTGAGCTTGTGATTCGTGATTTTGGTAGTTTTACCAAAGGGGGTTGTTGGGCGGTTTTGAGTGCCCTGCAGAAATATGGTGGGGCACATATCGCAGACAAAGCAGTGGGGTGAGACCAGAGAGGAGATGGAAGAAGACAGAAAGACCACCAACTTCCTGCAGTGAGAGAGTGAGGGCCCAAAGGCTCAGCCTCATCGCGGGAGATGCCAGATCCAAAATGGCCTTGGTTCACAAAGCGTGAAGCCGAGAAAGGTGGGAAGGCAGGAGACCAGCCGCAGAGAGGAGAAGCAGTACGCATCAGCTGTGGACAAAATAGCTTGTACGTGTCAGGAAGCTCAGGTGGGCAAGGAGGACTTTGCACGACGAAGGATCCCAGTCGGCGAACTGTCTTTGGGGCCAGGTTGTGAATGTGGCTTTCCCAGGAAAGATCATGGCAGATAGTGAGACCCAGAAGCTTGAAAGAAAGGACTTCTTCCCAGAGGATTGTTGAGAAATGTAGATGGGGGGAGGGGGGGTTCCAAACGGTCCTTTCGGAGAGACATAGTGAGAGTGTGAGCTTTGTCGGATTGAAAGACATGCCACGTGTTGGACCCAGTTTGTGATTTTACCCAATCTGCAGTGAGCGAAAGAAGCTCTGCTTGCCGGCTCTGAAGGGATGACAGATGTTTCGGTGGAGGGTGGAGTCATGCAGAAAAGAGATAAAGATGATTTCCAGCGAAATCGGAAGAGATCTTTGAGAAAACCAGAAAAAGAACAGGGCCCAGAAGCTGCTTGAGGAACTCCAGCCTGGACAGGAAGAAGGGGATGAAAAGAACTCCATTAGGGCCACACGTTGACTGCGATCAGGAGAGGAATCTGCGAGCCATGAGTGGAGATGGCCTTGGATTCATAGGAAGAGAGTTTGGTGAGCAGGGCAGGTTTGTGCAGAACCGTGCAAAAGCACGCGATAGTCTTAGGGATATGGCATGTTCAATGTCCAGCATTGAGGATCTCCAATTACATTGTTGGGAGAGCAGAAGCACATATCCAGGGTCGAGTGACCTGGTCTGAAAACAAATTGATATCGGAAATCAAGCCATTGGAGAAGAGGAAGGATTTAATGTGTTGAAGCGATGAGGATTCGATAACCTTGCTGGTGATTGGGAGAAGGCTGATTGGTCCGTAGTGCAGGGATCTGTTTTTGCACCCTCTGTTAATTGCAGGCAGTAATGTTTACTGATTTCCGCAAGCAGAGGCAGACGACCTTGAGCAATGAGAGGATGAACAGAACAGACAGTGGTGAGCAAAGCAGAGGAACAGGTTTTTAGGCACGTTTGGCTGATGCCGTCTGGTCTTTTTGGCAGAATCTGAGCCGAGGTTTGACAGCAAAGCTCTCCACTTTTGTCAGACGAAAAGGAACAAGAGTCCAGGGAACAGTTGGGTGGCACTGGGTAAGGTGGTACAGAAAGCGAATGGGTTTCGGTACACACAATTTCGATGCAAACACCGAGTTTAGAGCATTCAGCCTTTTCAACGTGTGGTACCAGCAGTGCGGCGCATTTGAGGTAATGGAGGGGAACATACACCAGAAACCAGATTTGATTAAGACACCACCAGGATGGAGGAAGGGAGAGAGGTTGAGAGTTCAGACTTGAGCTTAGAAAGATGTTGTTTTCTGGCTCCCTTGAGGGTAGACACAGACTTGTTCCGAGCTTTATGGAAGGAAGCTGAGATTACAATCAGTTGGGTTTGCTATCATGAGGCAAAGGCAAGTTTGTTTCAGACAACTGCCTCGCCACAAGCTTCAGTGAACAAGGGCCGGAGGAAGGGTAAGGACAACTGAAGAACTAGAGGGGATAAACTGTGCATGAGGAGAGCAAATTTATTTGAAAGAATTTCCGCAGGATGAGTTTATGTTGGAGATAAGTTCACGATGGGAGACAAGTCTTGAAGTTTGATGGCTGCTTGCAAACCCTGCCAGTCGCTTGAGTGAAATGCCTGATCTCGACGGCGCTGAGTGTTCTCTGATAACAGCCAGAGAGTGTCATTTGAAAAGCATCGTGGTCAGAGAAATCGATTGGAGCGGAGAAAGTTGCTATGGCTCGGCCGTTCAAGAGTAACACGCTACAAACCTTGAAAAATATTTATATGATTTCAACATTTTCAATGCACAACTATGCTTGGAACCCTATACATAGTTTTTATCACATGCCATAACTTGTTATCCCACTAAGCTGGGTAACCCAATCAAGATTGATTATTTAAACTCAGTAAACATCAAGAAGATTGATATTTAAGGCTGCAGCAAATAATTTAACCCGAGAGTGCACCATGACAATGATGTTGTCATGTAAATGCCAGTCATGAACATTTGTAGGTGAGTGAGGAGTCATCACTCTTTTACCCATGACTGGTTTAAAACAGTCTGACGGAGGTTCTGGTGGATGTTCTGTTGGGACAATGTGGGTGAGTTTGTTAATTGCGGACCTTTGCCGCTGGCTGGTTTCGATGCAATGCTTTCTGGTGCCCTACGAAGCTGGAGCTCAAAGGCAACCTACGCAGCTTGGACACCCATGTGAGTTTACCATAGTGCTTTGGAAGGTTATCCTGGTGTTGCCGAGTTCACTATCGAACCATGAGCCGCATCAGCTTTGGAAGAGACTTCTTCTGCGAGCTAAGCCCTTTTCTGCAAACAAACACTTTCCGTTGAACAAAGAGGACTAAAAAATGCTTAGTACACTCTTTACGTAGCTAATTGAACGATTGTCATGCTGGTTTCTGTTATATGTTCTCATGTAACCGCATTGCATGCCTTGTATGAATGCGATTGAATGCTTTTGTATATTGCTTTCGTTTTATGTGCAGTTTTCATGGAGCCATATCAGAGTCTTTCGGAGCCATTCAGAGTCTTACTGCAGATCTTTGGAGCTTTTTTGAGCTTTGGATTACCAAATATAAACAGCTGAAGACTCTGTATGACACAACTTCTCTTTGTTTTGGCGTCGCGTCCCTTGCTGCACGATAGGCCAAAATGGCCTCATTTCCTTGTTGAGTCATTTCTTGATTTTCAGATGTACAAACACACATCTTAGCAGAGGATGCCATTGCAGGGGGTGCGGGTTGTTGCCATAGACTGACTGTGCAAAATTTGGTGGAGATTGGCCCAAGCGTTTTTTAAAATAATTATTTTTAAATGAATTTGGAATGTACACACACACAATATGGATAATTGCTTGTAGGAGGGTGGGGAGGGGGGGGGAGTGTTGTTTGCACCCATGATGTACCCTGGGTACCCCAACACGTTTTGGTGGAGATTGGTCCGCCCGTTTTTTTTCTATGATTTTCAGACGAGCCCATAATGCAATGCAGATAATTTCTCGTGGGGGTAGGGGGAGGGGGGGAGGTAAGCTTCAAACCATTTTTTTTTTTTTTTTGTTTTTTTGCTCGATTTGAAATTCCTAATGCCAAATTTGGGGCCTCTCTGTGCTAATAGTTTTGGCCGTGAAAAGAATCAAGTACAAACGCCACTCAAAACGAACACACAAACACTTGAAAATATGTATTAGATTATCATGTGCTGGTATATTCAAGTTACCACAAAGACATATAGGAGAACGTTACGTTACTGGAGAATTTACGAACATGCAATGTTTGCAGCCTACTGTGTAAACATGAGGGCCGGCTGCTAATGACTGTCTGTGTTTTATATCAGTATTTGGTGTAGAAACTTGTAAATATATGGGACGCTAACAGAAAAGAAGCACAACGCAGATACTGCAAGCACCATGCAGTTCTGAGTGCAAATTGTTTAATCGGAAGAGGATTAATTTTCCAACAACATGATGATCCAAAACATACTTCCGTTATAGTAAACAGTATTTGGAGACACAGGTTACAGCTGGTTGCTGCCAAGTGGTTCGAATGTGGGTATGGGAAGAACGCATGAAGGCGACGTGGCCAAGCACTCTTATTATTTAGAAGGAATGGTGCAAGAGAAAGATATAATGTGGTTCTACAGATGAGAGAATAGGGGATGAACGAATTGAGGTGAGCATTAAGCTTAAATATTGGGGAGAATAACCATGTTTGGAATTCAGGAGAAAGTGGTGTAACCTGGATAGACTGGGTAGGAGAGGCAGAATAGAGAACGATAGAAACAGAATCTGCCAACATGCTTGTGGCAAGAACAGGTTTGGGATACGGCCTCCTGTTTAGATGCAAAAAAATCAGAGAGCCTTAACTTGATCGTTTCAATGGAAGTAAGTGCTCCTCTCCAGCAAATTGGATTATGGACCCATCTCCATGATAGCTGTTACGGCTGTGGAAATTCGCAAATACAAACATAAAGGAGTCCTTAGATCAGTTATGACCTAAGTTTATGTGCGATAGGTCCCCACCGTATTGTTTAAAGGGAATTCTTTCGTGTTCACACGGGCTGCGCTCTTTGAAGATAGCCGTTTTTCTTTATCTATCGTTATTTTGAGTCGCAACACCATTGCAACAAACCTCACCGCAACAACAACCGCCACCAACTCAACACCATCACGCCCAAACGCTCAACCGACCACCTCAACACCCCATCACCACACATCAACCAATCGTCCCACTGTGACGGCCAGCTTGCGAACGCCGACTGCCATCCTCCGCGGACCAACGTCAGGTAAGACGGTTTTCCAACACCATGGAAACTGTCCGAGAAGGATTGGCAGAACAAAGCTCTTGTGAGGCCTGTGGGGTTTTTTTTCCCCGGCCTATTTTCCCCAGCGCTTGGTGTGAAGGAAAAGGGGAAGGGCAGCTCGCCGCCGATTAGTGGATGCACAGCGTGAGGCCAGTCAGGGTGGGGAACGCCCCTTTTCGGGAAACAGCTTGCTTCGAAGGAAGGTGGAGCCGAAAACGGGGAGGAGCGAGGGTGGAGCCCGCGCTAATAAGGGGACAGCGACGCGGGGCTCGCTCTCTCTTGGTGGTCGAGGTCAAGTCCTTTTTTGTCTGGGTCGTCGACCGTCATCCTGGCTCTGTCGGGTCGTGCTGGATCTCTCTTCTGGTGGTCGAGGTTAGAGTTATCTCTCCCTCCCTCTCGCTATGGCATTGAGCGACTGTCGTGAAGGCGCGGGCCCGGTGCGAGTCCGGGCGACGCCTCGGAGACGCGGACGGGAGGCGCGCAGGCGGTCTGTGGTGGGACCTGCGCGTGCGGACGAGGAGAGTGCCGGAGAAGGTTCAACCAGGCCGCGAAGGGAGGTTTTCTTTTCTTTGGGCTTTTTTGTATGTGTGTTTGTGGCGCCAGTCCGTGAAGTAAGATCCCTGTTTAAGTGCTGTACATTTAATGCATAGTCGGTCGCAAACGTCTTTCATTTCTTGCTGTACATATTGATGACTGCCCTTGCTTGTTTGTGTTTGTATGTGTAATAATGTGCTTGTGAAATTTTCCCGTTCGTTGCGTCTTCCCTCTTTTGAAGTGCCATCTTTGACATCGTGGAATGATTGGTAGTGGGGTTTAAACACCCGATAAATAATCTGAACCGTCGAGGTCGGTGATAACACTGCTCTTTATCCCTGTAGCACGGAACGAACCGCTTAAGCGGTTTCGTGCTCTAAGCGCCTGCGGCGTGGTGCAACCCCTCGTAGGTTTACCCAGACAGGTATTTAGGTATATCGACATTACGGCGTTCACGCCTAATTTTGCGCGGGTAGAATGGCGACTCGGTTTGGGTGAGGTTTAAACCCTCCACCAATGACTTGGCTCCCTGGTAAGTTTCAGGAGGGTCACGACTGAATTTGTCCGTCCGGTGGGCGACGCGGCTGCATTAGAGGTACGGGCGATCGCACGCAGGGCGGGCCAGAATTCGTACACTGGGTGTCCGGGAGTGGGATTCGATCCATCCCGCGCTGCCACTAAATTCACGGAACCGGATCATGGGGTGAGTGAAGCGACCCTCCGTGTTCCCACAATTCGAGCGATCTTAAAAAAATTAATTCCAACCGAAATAAGATGGCTTTTCAAGGCGAACGGGTGCCAGGGGGTATTAGGTATGCCTTTTAGATGTATTGATAGAATCATAGGTCGAGGCTTGCTTCGCCATGCGGATTGACCCGTATCAGAAAATTGTAATCAGTGGGGGAGGCTCACCTCATATTCTGAGGCACGAACTTTGCCGGCACACGGAGTCGCAAGATGGCGGCGGCGGCCGGACTCAGCGCGGCAGCGAGGCATGAGCGGGCCGCTATTTAATGGCGCTACGACCGCGCGGTCAGAACGAAGGCGCTCCCCCCACCAGCTCAAACCACGTGGGCATGGCAGCGAGGCAGGGCGACGGCAGTAGCATTGCAAACTGATTTTGGCCGATGCACGGGAACAAATTTGGAGCTGCATGAGGACTTAGCCAGCACAATCGTAGGAACTCATAAGGAAACGACACAAGTAGATGTTTGCGTGGGTTTGTGTTACAAAAGGCGAGCGAGGAACTGAATGAAAGAAAAAAGGAGGAGCAAATTAGTAACTCCCGGGATAGAAAGCACATGGAGGAAGAATGAAGAAAAGCTAGAAAAGGAAAAAATGTGAAGCACGATTTTGGAATTAAAACAACTAAAGGAAGAGGGTAAGCATCAGGCAAACAGATAAAGAAAGCCTGGAACAGGAGATAAAAAAGAGAGAGGACATCTGGAGAAGGAAGGAGAAAATTGTTGGAAAAGACAAGCAGTTCAAAGAACTACAGGGAGAAAAATGAGGAAAGTAGAGTTGAGTACCATGAGTTGGACAACATGAAGGAACGAACTGAGAAAAGAAAACGAGGAAGCAAATTCAGTAACTCCAGGGATAGAAAGGACATGGAAAAGAATGGGAAAAAAAGCCTAGAAAAGAAAAAATTGTGAACACGATGTGGATGAAACTACTGAAGCCGAGAGTAGAGAAGGCATTCGAAAAGAGAAAGCCTAGAACAGAAGATAAAAGGAGAGGAACATCTGGAGCAAGGAAGGAAGAATGGTTGAAAAGTCAAAACAGTTCAAAACGAACTACAGGAAGAAATGAGGGAGGCAGGAGAAAGGAAAAAAAAAGCAAGAAAAGGAAACACGCAAAGCAAGATGGGAATTCGGCAAAGTTCGTGCTCAGAATATGAGGGTGAGCTCCCCCACTGATTACAATTTTCTGATACGGGTCCAATCCGCATGGCGAAGGCATCCTCGACCATGGATTCTATCAATACATCTAAAGGCA
>CM068954.1:88644279-88662729 GCA_035128595.1 Eptatretus atami | reverse complement strand
ATTAAATAATGTTTTCTCTGGAACCACTTGATCAATCGACACGAAACTTCACAATTATGATCTAGTAGTGATGTTTAAATTTCAACTTGATCAAACGCATAGTCTGGCAGCCAGAATTATTTAATTTTTTTGATCTGGGATTTTTTTGAATAAGGCTCACTTGGCTGTGCCTGGAGGGGTTTGAGGGTAGAGAAGTAGCAGCTGAAATGTGAATCCTATCCAGGTTCCTTCTGATGACTCCAATGCAGGACTGTACCTATTTGGTCTTCCATTTGATTTCAATATATTTTAATCCCATTCTAAATTCAATTGAATAATGAAGGCGAGGGATCTACTACTGGCTGTGGAGGGCTAATGCAAGAAGATTGGTCGATAGCTTAATGCCAAAAAGACGAAGGTGATGGCATATAATATTGATGACACCACCATTGCTACCTTTAGATGGTATGGTGCTTGAAGTTAAGAAAGACTTCAAGTATCTTGGCTCCTGGATTGCCTTGACTGAGCAGGACATGATTAGACGAGCCCTCGCATGGAATGCCTTGCACGGTATGAGGAAAGTATGGAAGTCGGGGCTGAGAGATAATCTGAAAAGGCGGCTTTTTGTTGCAACAGTCAAGTCTGTGCTGCTATATGGAGCGGAGACATGGACGCTTACGGTGCAACAAGAGAAGGCATTCGATGGGGTCTACACGCGCATGCTCAGGATAGCCTTTAACGTGTCTTGAAGAGATCATGTACGGAATGTCAACTTATATGCTGGCCTGCCAAGAGTATCCGTCAAAGTCCGTGAGAGGAGGATGAGACTGGCGGGCCACTGCGTCCGGGACCCTGAACTGTCTGCTAATCCCCTCATACCTTGGTAGCCCACACAGGGCACTGCAAGAAGAGGTAGAAGTCGGGCCACCTACATCAGTGCACTGCGGAGTGACACAGGCCTTGACAGCATTAAGGAACTGAGGACTGCCATGCTGGATAGGTTGGTCTGGAGGTGCTATATTCATGGAACCTGAGATGGCATAAGCTCAGGTCAATATACACCCTCGCATTAGTAGTAGTAGTAGAATAATGAATAATAAAAAAACGTCATGGGTCAGGGTCGGGTGTCCAAACAAAGTGGGGTGGCATCAAAGTGGGACGTCTTGGTACCCGGTCAACACTGCCAGCAGTTATAAAGTGGCAGTTCTAGTTATGTCCAGTATTATTAGTTACGTAACACCCCAGCACACAAACGCCACACAAAACAAGTCCTGGTGGAGGGTGTTCTCTCCGATTGCTCCTTTTCTTGTTTTTATTATGGTGTCCTCTGATTTTTCTTTTTATAATGAATATTTTGATTTTTCTTTTATGATGTAATTCACGTACAATTTGGCATATTGTCACAATATGTGGAATTTGATAAACTATTTTTTGAATCTTCGTTTCAAAGGTTCATTAGACCATATATCAGTTGGACTGTTAGAGCAACACAATTGTCTTGTGAATAATGCCAGATCTCAAAATGTCTCAACATTCCACCTTCAAAAGCTTGTGCTATCTCATGAAGCAATCCACTGCTCCATATTGTCTCACTCAATTTTGATGGCTTCCCAATGAACACCAACTACTCAAAGGATGAATGTTTGAATTTTTTTTTTAAACAGGATCAAAGGCGGTGCAAGTGGAAAAACACACACACACACACACACACACACACACACACACACACACACACACACCACACACACACACACACACACACACACACACACACACACACACACACACCACAGCTTGGGGGAAGTGCCGTCACTTCCCAGGGCATTCTGGGTACCAGGAACATCACAACAATGGCACTGCCATTCTCACTGCGCTCAATGGGGCATTTCCCATGGAGGAATTTCCTCTTAGCCATGGATGCCAGCCTATTGTCCGTGCTCTTATACTTTTAAAAGCTGAACATCAAGCAAAGAAGCAGCATGTAACATTCTTAGTCTTTCGTATGACTCGGCCGACGTTTAAACCACCGACCTCCCAGACTCAGAGCAAACGCTCAAACCATTTCACCACCGAGTTTGGTAGCAAGTCTGATTCGAGTTACACAACCGAGTCTGGAGTCGGGTTATCATTACACCAACTTTGCTTCTAAAATGTGTGAAATTTCACCACATATTGCTCTTCCACTTCACATAAACCTCACAAATAATCATATCAAACTCTCCATCAGCAAGGCCAAAAAAACTCTCAAGCTGGACATGTCTTCCGTTGGTGGAAATGAGATTGCATCAGTGCAATGGCCCAAAGATCTTGACCTACCAAGACATTTCTCCTCAGTATATTCCCTTTTTCATTAAGCCACTCTTTGAGGCTTCCAGGAATAAAAACAAAACTACCTTTACAAAACGTATAGGACATGGTGCGTTTGTACTCAGGACAAATTAGAAATCCGTACTTGAGTCAATGGGGGCATTGTATCAGAGGCAAAGGCACATCCCAGGAATGATCAAACTTGTAACCAAGTCTCACTCAAATATTCCCTTGCTTGATAGAATCAGTTTGGCTTCCTCTCAAGTCACTTCAAATGAGACAAGCTCCTTTGCTTTCACCATCAATGGATGAATGCCATAAATCACTTGTATTTTTTCTTGAACATGTCGACAGCTGATGTTTGGTTGGCTCCTCCTTGGGAACCACACTATCTACTAAAGGCAAATGGGAACACCAAGCATGGTGATTCGTTAAGCTCAATGCCATGCATGCCAATTTATTGACCAAATGTCAGTATTGTCCTCATAAAATGCATCTTGCTCTGCCCCTGAACACCAATACAAGTGAGGAGAGGAGAGGAGAGGAGAGGAGAGGAGAGGAGAGGAGAGGAGAGGAGAGGAGACGGAGAGGAGAGGAGAGGAGAGGAGAGGAGAGGAGAGGAGAGAAGAACCAACCAAAAGTAGAAACACCTGTCATGTCCAGCAAATTAAATGGTCCAAGCAATGCACGCACGCACGCACGCACATGCACATGCACACGCACCTGGAAGGGCTCTGTTCCACCTTCTGAAACCCCCATAGGGAGATAACCAACAACACACACTGAGATCTCCAACATAGACCAAACTTTAAAAGGATACATGGATTGTTCTCATCAATGCTTGTGTTGTCCAAGATGAGGGGGATTCCATCCAGCACTCGTATCTGTGGAAAAATGTGCGATAATTTTGAACCGAAAAACAATTCATCTGAAACGGTGTGCATCATAACAGAGCAAATTGCATTCAATTGCACAATCCACATACATCCCACGCAGGCTAAAAATAACAAAATAAAATAAAAAAACAGCTAAGATTTGAAGGTGCAATGAGTGGTTGCCTAAAACCACCAATTAAGCAGCTTTGCCATTCCAAAAGAATGTCCCACAAAGCGTTTCATGTGATGCCATTAGCAATCTTTATGTCAAACAACCGGGGAGACCCCACCCGTACAAGGCTGTACAAACAATAAAAAGTTTTTCTTATGGCTTTCCATGCGCAGCTAAGTGCAGAAAACGAGGAGTGAGAGATTTTGTCAAATTGACCCAAAGCTTGCAAATGAACATCGTAATATGACAAGCACCAAAGAACAGGATACTTGTTCAGACCGCACGCTTTAAGGCTTTTCAAACAAAGATTATTCCATTTACCAAGTTCGTGAAGTCGAGTTAGATTAACAGATGTCCGTCTGACTTCAACCCACCTCAACCCCGCCACCCCCACACCCAGAGGTTATCCACCCCTCAACTCGCTCTGTCCTTTCATACCATATAGATATACCCTAACTCACCCATGTTTTCATTTGCCTTACGCTACTCTTGTTATTGCTTCCTTTATCCTCATTAAGACTCTCAGAATCTCCACAAATCCACTTCTGGTCCTGTTTGCAAATGTCAGCAATGTACCGGATCAAGCACGTTGGTAACAAGAATGGAAGTCCAGAAATCTATCTCATCTTAATGTATTCATGGTGAGCTTGAGGATGTCATTACCAGGATGCGTGTGCATGTGCACTCCAGAACTCTGTGGCACGTGGCACCCAAATCTTGCAAATTCAGACTGTGGCTTCACACGTGGACATCCCATGCCGAATCAAGCCAGAGCTTGCAGATAGATAGCACCTGGGGCTATGCCATGACATCTCAATGGGAAGAGGGTGCTTGGATTCCCAAGAGATTAGCAAAATATTTAACCCACAGGTAAGAAAATTTCTGGTATTCCAGCTGGAAGGCTTGAAAAACACAGCCTTAGTTTTACCCAGCTCCCTGGAACCTATCAGGAGTGCCGACATTTTCTTTACTCTCAAAACGATGTATGGTTCCCTTTACAGTTATTTTGCAGCTACAGATTCCCAGCTTGTGTACGTCACTTAAATGCTACCGGTTTCCTGTTAACATTGGTCCATGTGCGGTGCGTTTGTGACCAATTCTCCCATCAGGCAAAGCGGTCACAAACGTAAAGCCACCCTTATTGTCACATTCCATTTTCTCTTCGTCAGTCTGTCCATTCCCATATATCTTGAGAACAGAACATTGTAGGGCCACCAAACTTGGCAGATCTAATGGGGGTGTCATGAGGGATTTATGGTTCGAAAAATATTTCATTGGCTGTTATTTATTTTTCAATTTCGGAGGCGGGGGGGAATTTAAATAGAGGGGGTCTCCAACAGTGTGAAATGATTGCCACAAAACTTGGTCGGAATGGTGTAGGCCCCATGAGGGGTTAATGATGAAAAAAAAAAAAAAGAAGACAGTATTAGCTTTAATATATTTATATATTTAAGGGGTAGTTTTATATTCAAGGGTTAATATATTTAGTTAGGGAGAGTCAATCTATTTAACCATTTTAATTGATTCTGACCAAACTTTTCAAGGATAGTGTAGGCCCCGTGGGAAGTAGCATCGGGGAATGGGGGAGGGGTGGGTGGAGGTTTTGGGAAGGGGCTAGTTGTGTTTGTCGTCTCGAGAACAGTGAGGGCTTAGCACGTAGACCTCCCTCGCGCTTGGGCACTTGCTTCTGCAGTGATCAAAGGCTCACGGAGAGGCATCTAGATAAATTTTGTTGGACAAGAACAGGAGATACCAGTGTACTTTTACACGAATTACAAGGGCATTAGAACACAATGGACAAAGCAACACAGAATACTTTGAACCTGGGATCCCAGCAACATGAGATAAGTACTCGGATGGGAATGCCAAACAGCTCAACTTTTGTTCGATTGTTATGATCAGCTATGAACTGTTTACTTTTGGTCAAAACAATATGTAAATGAGACAAATACTGCAATAAGAAATATAATGGTTGCCCTTCAGAGTTGAAGATGGCCCTTCCTTCACACATGACATGTGAACACCTGGATACATGAATTTGTTTATAGCGCAAGGACTCTGAGATAGCAAGCAGTACAAAATTGATGGTGAGTAATCTCATAGAGGACCAGACCACTTCCTATCCAAACTGACCGAGCCATTACTCTGGAAAATAATCCACCAATAGGCAAAAACCAGGATCCTAACTGTGCAGTAAACAGATATTTTGATGAAGGAAATTTGACCAAAATTTGGCCTCACCCAGGAATCGAACCATGGTCCTCTCGCTTGCGACGTGAGCGCACTAACCACGATGCCATGAAACTTCACAGAGGAAATATAATTGCATAAAAAAAAAATACAATGTTACAGAGACGCAAACTTCAACAATGAAACAATAGCCCTGTTGCATGCATCACACAAAAGCAGCACGGTTGAAGCGTGCACCTTATCCTGGTTTGTCTTGTTCTTGTAGCACAGGTTGCCGATGAGGCGCACCATCTCACATTTGAAACCTCGACCAAGCTGCCTGGAGGCAACAGAATAATCCGCTTTGTCCATACAGTACAACGCTCCATTTTGCTTTCCTGCTTCACTTGTCGCATGCAGCAATTCTAAACATGTGGAGAGATTTGGACAAGGTGATAAACAGGTCATTATGCAAATAAAATTGGAAAAAAAAGAGAAAAAAAGAACATGAGCAATTTTGGACTTTGGCCAAAATACATTTAATAGGAGCCAAATGTACTGGAAGATTTCGAGAAGAAAAATGTTTTTAAAATAAATAAAGAAAGAAAGAAAACATTAATACTGATACGAGGGTTCGCATTTCCCCAGAACACATAGCCCAAGTATGAATGGATTCTTGTAAGGTTATACATTCAATGCAGCCTCAACACAGGGAGGCCATTTGGCCCACACTGCTGCTGTATCCACACATAAATTAATGCATTCTATTAAATTTACTATATATTATTATTAAAATTATTATTTTCAACACGTTCTACCGACATTCTCAGCATCGATTTGAGATCCACACCCGTCTACAACAAACTTGCATATGGTATTAACCTCTAGGCAGCGTACCAGCATACAATGAGCCCCATTTTCAAAAGGACCACTGGATCTTATAAGAAAAGAAAAAAAAAGCCAGCATGTGGGATAGCCAGCTTAACACCGCTTCTGAAAAGCTGCACTGGATGGCACAACACAACCCTTCCACAAATGAAGCATCAGCATGACAATTTGCAGTCAGACATTGTTCAATTGGGATTCAAACTCGAGTAGGGTTATCATATTGTGACGGGTGCTCAGAGACCCAGGGAGGCGCATACCAACAAGGGAGCCCGAGTGTAGTGAAATGTGTAGTATATTGGTCTAGCCTAATTACATCTCCCCTAATATCAGTAGAAAGGGGAAATCCGTTGTGTTTGTGTAAAAGATTCAAACCCCTTTGTGATTGTCTCTTTTCCATCTAAATCTCCTCCCTCCCCTCATCCCCACAGCTAATCCATACAGGCTTTACAACACTCAACATTAAATTACAAAACCAACAACAAACGGTGCACAAACAACATGACAACCAGTGGCACAGCAGGCCTAAAAGACCGTGGACTCAAAGCTGCAAGAGCTGTATTCAGCCAATGAACATCGCCTAGATACAGGAAGGGTCACAATGGGAAGACAGCCCTCCGGCGGATTCGAACAGCACAAAACAGAGCTCCAAGAGGCTAAAGCAGCATTCGAGAATGCCACTACGCTCCTCAGTCACCGAGCCACACCACTTCCAGGACCCATGTAAGTCGGGAGATTTGAGGGCTGCAAGGCTGGCGCGTCTGAGAAATCCACAAACAAGGACTGAACCTGCGAGGACGAGCAAGCTAGTGAATGCGGTGCAGTGGAGAGCTGGCGAGCAGACTGAGCAGCAGAGGTTTCCTGTACATGCTGGCCATGGCAGTCCTTGCATTACGTACTACATCCTCAACCCTGCTGGTAAGTAAGCCTGTTGGCTAGTGTCGGAGGCTGTATATATACTGAAACGCAAAAGAAACTTACCACCTTTTAAACCTTCAAATATCAACGAATAACACTGCGTTTAGTAAATGGGTGAACTTATTTGTGGACAATAGTGTCCTCACTGTCAGACAAAACGGTCACAGATGGTCACTTGAACCTTCAATGGTCACTTCATAGCACAGCTGTTGAACAGCCGTTTTGACTGTCAGTGATTAGCCAAGGGGTACGGGATGATTTTTATGAGCTGCACGTGATGTCTTGATATTGGCTTTAAAAAGGCCAGTGCAAAATGGGCATTTCAATCAACATGCCACGATTGTCAAGGGATCAACGGCAGTGTGCTTGGGCATACTGCGAGGCGGATTGAGCTACCGTGAGTGGCACGTCCCCTTGGCTGTTCACACCAGACATATCGGCCCTGGTGACGAGAGACACCCTCACAACTCTGCAGATGACAGACCTCGATCAGGAGAGCCAAGAGTCACCACTGCAAGGAAGGACAGGCAGATGGTCCTAAGTCAATGGCTTCAGACATTGAGGACTGAGTGGGACAGAATCCAGCAGCAATCCATTCAAGACTTGTAGGCAGTATGCGCCGACGATGCACTGCCTGTATCCAAAACAATGGTGGCCACACACGCTATTGAAAGGGGACTGACATTGCACCCGGTGCTGTTCTGTACTGTAGACAAACTTATGAGATGGTGTATCTTGGTCAAAAACTTGACTGTCATCAATTAGCAATTGTTGGTTTGTTTTATTTTGAACTGTTACAATTTTTTATTATATCAACCCTACAACATCAAAACCACGAAAAAAAACAAAAAAACCAAACAAGAAACAACCCACCAAACCCCACAGAAGTACTGGCCACCTTCCGCGTCAGTTTCGTTTTGCATATACGTAATATATATATATTACTAATATTATAATTATTATAAATATATTATATTATTATATATATTAAATAAATAATATCATACTCATAGTATATATATATATATATGCAAGAGGCTAGACTACGCCTCAAACAAATCTAACTATCTATCTATCTCTCTCTCTCTCTCTCTCTCACCTACATTCTCCAGAATGACTGAGGCACCTATGTTGTAGAACATATACTGACTATTACTGACCAAGACTGGGCTCTGTGCTCGGGGTAGAACTTTCTTCAGAGACACTGTTTGCCTGTTTTTCGGTGCTTTTTGCTAAACGAAATAAACCGTTTCCCAAATAGACACTGATCTGATCTTCTTTCCATTGGGTTGAACAGAATATGTGATTGATAAGTGACGGAGTGTCACACCGCCGTTTCGTTGTGGTTTGCCAGAGACAACGTTTTCACTCGGCGGTTTCATTAATAACAGTGAAGCATTGGGGAAGCAGCTCATTTCTGGGGTGGATTAATTTTCCGAAGGTTAAAGCACAGGAATTGGACGCTGACCCTACCCAAGTTAAGCATCGCAGCAAGTGTCTGTGGTTGTTAGCAACCGCTTCATCGTCAGCTTCAGGGTCAATCAGCCAGGTAGTGGTCTGAGATTCCCCTCATGACACCCCACCGAGGCGAACCCGAAACCAATATGTTGATTGAACAGCTAAGATCAGGTTGACCTTTGTAAGTCACACAAAAAATACCCAACCACGCCCCCATCCCCCCCCTCAACCCAAACACCACCCCACCGAAAAAAAAAAAAAAAAAGCCCATCGCAAAATTGTGGAACAATCAAAATAGAGCTGGAATTTGAAGCGTGGATTTTGCGATGGTGATGTGCACATCAGCACAACCATGCATATGATACAATACTAGAGAGTTCATAGAATTCCTTACCCCACGCAGTCTGGAGAAAAAGGAAGTTTCGTTCGTTTATCGGCCTGCTCAGCTCTGCCTTCCGGCCGGAAAGGTGGAAAAGGTGCTTTAAGCTTCTGCTTTGCGTTTCAGAGCATGATCTATGTTTCATACGAGCCGCAACTTTGTCTGAATGTCGAAATTCTCCAACGCTGACAGAACGATTGGCATATTTGATTTGTCAAGATGGTGGAAAATGCTGTAATATTTTGTCCAAGTACTGCTAAACTGAAGGTTTTTCAGTGTCAAAAAGGTGATTTATGTTTCAAGTACACACACTGATGAGCCAAAACATTATGACCACTGACAGGTGAAGTGAATAACATTGATTATCTTGTTAGTTACAATGACCTGTCAAGGGGTGGGATATATTAGGCAGCAAGTGAACAGTCAGTTCTTGAAGTTGATGTGTTGGATGCAGGAGAAATGGGCAGGAGTAAAGACCTGAGCGACTTTGACAAGGGCCAAATTGTTATGGCCAGACGACTGCGTCAGAGCATCTCTGAAACTGCAAGGCTTGTGGGGTGCTCCCGGTCAGCAGTGTGAGTACCTACCGACAGTGGTCCGAGGAGGGACAAACACAAACCTGCGACAGGGTGTTGGCACCCAAGGCTCATCGATGCGCAAGGGCAACGAAGGCTATCCTGTCTGCTCCGAACCGACAGACAGAAGGTCTACTGTGGCACAAATCACAGAAAATTTTAATGGTGGTCACGGGAAGAATGTGTCACATCCACAGTGCATCGCACCCTGCTGTGTATGGGGCTGTACAGCCGCAGACCAGTCAGAGTGCCCATGATTACCCCTGTCCACCATCGAAAGTGCCTTCAATGGGAAAGCGGCGTCGGAGCTGACCTTGGAGCAGTGGAAGAAGGTCGCCTGGTCCAATGAGTCCCGTTTTCTTTTAGATCACGTGGATGGCTGTGTACGTGTGCGCCGTTTACCTGGGGAAGTGATGGCACCAGGATGCACTGTGGGAAGACGACAAGCCGGTGGAGGGAGTGTGATGCTCTGGGAAATGTTCTGCTGGGAAACCCTGGGTCCGGCCATTCATGTGGACGTCAATTTGACACATGTCACCTACCTAAACATCGTTGCAGACCAGGTACAGCCCTTCATGGCAATGGTATTCCCTGATGGCAGAGGCCTCTTTCAGCAGGATAATGTGCCCTGCACACTGCACACATTGTTCGGGAATAGTTTGAGGAACATGATGAAGTGTTCACGGTGTTGCGCTGGCCTCCAAATTCTCCAGATCTCAATCCGATTGAGCATCGTGGGATGTGCTGGACCAACAAGTCCGATCCACAGTGGCTCCACCTCGTAACTTTCAGGACTTGAAGGATCTGCTGCAAATGTTTTGGTGCAGATACCACAGGACACTTCAGGTGTCTTGTATAGTCCATGCCTCGGCGGGTCGGCGGTGTTTGGCGGCACACGGAGACCACAGCATATTAGGCAGGTGGTTGTAATGTTTTGGCTCATCAGAATATATACATATATATTGTTATGAATCTGGCAGCCATTTGCACACAACAGCCAAAGTCCCCGCAGTTCAGTTATTTGATAAGTATGTGTTTATAGTTAGAACCCTCCCTATGTCTAAAGGGAATTACATGTGTGCGCTGCGAAGTTCTTTCTAGTTAGATTTTTGCAATACCCAACGCCAACCAATCAATCCTTCGTTCTCGCACCATCGCCCACATGCAACGTGTCACGTACAGGGTGAGGTTCCTCCGCCCCACCGTGAGCTTGTCCAATCAGCAGCGCCGGCCTCAGATCCCCCCTCCCCGCTACAAGGGTGGATGAGGATTAGGGTGCTCCCCTGGTTGTTCCGTCTGGGTTCTCAGACACGCACGGGGGGAGAGTGGTCATTGCCCCTCCCACCGGACCTCCTCCAATCATGGATGGCCACCATTTTCCCCCACCGAACCAATCAGGAGGCTCATCACCTCAGGGCTGACTCCGTCCCAGCCAGATGGAGTGTTCGTCCCGTCCAATGAGGGAGGCCACTGATCGCCGCCAACCCCTCGTCAATCCGGAGGAGAGTTACCTCAGAGTGGGTCCCTCGACCCGCAGGGGGGGGGGGGGGGAGGATAAGAAAGGTGGCGAGCTGTCGTCAGTAGACGTTGTCATCGTCTGGGCTTTTTGCTCTTTGCCCTTTGGTTCTTTTGGTCAGTAGTCGTCGTCGTCTGCGGTCTTTTCCGGGGTTCCTTGTGGTGGTGGTGGTGGTGGTGGTCATGGCAGCCAGGACCGTGGTGCTCATATCGTCGTTCGTGGTGGCCAGGACCCTGGTGCTCAATTGTCGTTCGTGGCAGCCAGGATCATGGGCTCGTTGGATTCCGGGTCGTGGGTTCGAGTCCCACCGTGGTGGTTGGAGTCGGTGTAACGCACGAGGCGGCCAGGTACCTGACCAGACTCTGCCCCTCCAGCTGAACTATCTCCTCGGATGGAGGACCGAATAAAGACCCGGTGGGGTCCATTTTCTTTTGGTGTGTGTGTGTGTCTGTGGTGGTGCCGTCCAATAAGTAGAAATTGTTAAGTGCTTTGCTCACTGTACATTGCCTGCATATTCGTGATTAAGTCTGCTCTGTGTCTCCCTTCCCGATTACTGTAAAATAAACCCCCGTTAAATGTTCATTTCGTTGTCCGTGTTTTCTTTCATTGGCCTAGCATGGTTCGGGCTTGAGAAATAGGGAGGCCGTTTGTGCCGTAAATTGTTCATTTGGTCCGGCAGGCTTTGGTAATCCCCGCTCGGTTACGCCGGATCCAAGTCGGTACAGCGACTCGGTTCGGACAAAGTCGGCCGAGGGTGTGGCTTCCGCGGTAGTTAGACGGCGTGGGTACCTAGGTAAATTGGGATTAGACAATTAACCCTACCCACGCCATCGAAATATTGGCGTCCACGGTCCACTAAGGGACCGTGACTTTGGAGTTATCGGAGGTTACGACCTGCAATTCCGGTGTGAGACGGCCCGACTGCTCCATCTAGCGGTCGTCCTCGCCACCGAACCCAGCACCACAACAATATATACTGTATATACATACATATACATACATACATATAGAGAAACATATATATATATACATATATATAATTCAGTTGAAATAAAATAAAGTTTTAAAGGTGCAGGAAAAAAAAAAACCAACAAAAAATAAACCTTTTTTTTCAGAAGTTTACCACCGTTTATGCACTATAATTTACTGCACCATATTTAACACGTTACATTCGTTATTCATGCCTGTTCGTGTCCTTCATGATGTCCCTAAAAACCTTAAGTTTACTGTTTGGAACGATTTTCAATTTGCCAGACAGACAAAAAAAATCCCTATTCCTCTCTGCAAATGTGCACTCGGGATGAAATTTTGTACAATTTGCCAAGTTAATTGCCAAAGTACTGCTATAAACTGCAGGTTCGTGTTCCGGTGCTCTCCAGCGTTCAAAAATATAACGTTCAATTGAAATAAAGTTGTTCTACAATCAGAGAATAATGTCTGTAGACAGACAAAGTGAACCAATTGCTTCACCCTGCTTTTCGCTTCGCATGTGCGGAGTAATGAGGAGCATCAACAAACAAAGAATGGCTGCAGCAAACATGAAGCGCACTTACCCAGGGTGAAGCAGCAAAATGTCAGGGTGATCAAGGAGGTCAGGAAACCTTCCAGGTTGCGCTGTTGCTTGACATAACCAGCACAACACCTTTTCTAACTCCACCACATCCTGCGCAGACACATCATAAGCTGTGAAGTTATTTCTTTAAAAATAAATAAATAAATAATAATATTTAAATTTAAAAAACGCACCCGTCCGAAGAAGTGGTTCAGTTTGACATTTTTCATATGAACTAAACTAGGCAAAGCCGAGAAAAAAACGAAACTCATTAGAATTACACTTTAGAACCCTCAGAATTCTTTAGAATTAAACACGGTTGATTTGAAAGGTTCTTCTTCTTCTTCGTTTTTGACGGACGGAGACAGACAGACAAGCCAAATATTGAGGCAGCTTCACCACTTAAAAATGACTTGCATCAGATATTAAAAATATAAATCAACCAAACAGTTCCTCAGCGTGTTTGTGATGCGAGTGCCTTGTCAGAGTACGAGTCAAATGAGTGCAGCAAAAGTGTGGAATTCTAGCTGTAGATGCTGTTCTGATTGGAAGCTCAGGACAAGTCGACTGCAGCACTGTGCTGAGAAATTGTTAATCCTTTGTTCAGCTCCCAGCACCAATGGTTGTTCATGCAGTTCATGCAGCGAGATGCAGAAGCTAATGGGGCCATTTCCGGCACCAAGTCCTTGCAGAGGTGAGGCTAATATTTGGGACTCCCTCGCCAGACGTCTGTAAAATACCCTGCGAAGGAGTTCAGTTTAGTTGAGTTCTGGGTTGTTGGAGAGACACATCTGCTTTTGCAAGGTCAGCGGCATGACACAGGGCCGGAGGGCAAAGCTGAGCAGGTGGAGCGGAGCGCTGAGAGAGCGAGCAATACATGAGTCATGCTGAGCACATCGATTATGGCAATCCGAAACAGTTACATTTACAGACCTTCTTACATGTCATTATTAAGCTATCTTCCCACACGATATGTCTCTCGTCTTCTGTTTCGAGACGCAAAAGAGCAATCGGCGAGGGCAAGTCCCGACAACAGTTCTTTTCAGAGCGACCCCACAGACACGCACCTCTTTCCATCTTTCCTTCTCTGCACCTCATCTGCATTGTATTGCACCTCATCACACCTTGACCATGCACCTGAGACATCCTCAGTTTCCTCCCCTCTCCCCCGACCTAAGTGACTGGGAAACGTGGACCCGTCAGCCGCGACATGTACAATAGAGGTCACCAACACCTCATGCTTTCTCTCTCTCTCATACTCTCTAACTTTCCTCGGGGTGTGTTTCTGATGGTGCCTGTCCTAGTACAAGTTAAGTGTCTAAGTTCATTACATCAGTACAAGCCTGCACTGTGTCCTTAATTGTGTCTTTGCAAATATATGCATTCTCTTATTAACAAGTAAAACAAAAAATAAAAGACATAAAATGTCATAGCCCCCCGTGTTAGTAAATTTTCTGTATGGAGTTAAAGGGCAAACCCATATTTATGTACAACTGAAATGGCCGCTCATCTACCAGGCGGCCATCTTTATCATGTACTGTGCTTTTGCAAGTTTGAACAAAATCGGACGATGCATGTCTGAGAAATGGTTGGGACACATTCAAGTAACAAAATGGCCACCAGTCGGCCATCTTTGATCTGACCTCGCAAAATAAATGACACGCTTATGTAAGCCATAATTCATTATCTGTGAGTCAAGTTTGAATAACATTGGTAAATGCATGTCCGAGAGATAGTGGAGACGTGTTAGACACCGGGTTTTTTTTTTAACAACTAAAATGGCCGCTAGTCTACCAGTTAGCCATCTCTTTTTCAGATCACAAAATAAAGTTAGGTGCAAGTGTATGCAATTGTGTACTGTGCTTGTGCCAAGTTTGAACAAAATCGGACCATGCATGTTGGAGAAATGGTTGGGGGACACATCTGCAACAAAAAGGCCACCAGTCAGCCATCTTGGAACTGATCTTGAAAAAAAAATAAACGACATGCATATGTAAGCCATAATATGTTGTCTTTGTACCAAGTACAAATAAAATCAGTCCACACCTGTTCTGAGATATGGTTGTGGATGCACGCACGCACAGACACGAAAATGGAGACAAAGTCCATAAGCCCACGTTTCCGACCAAGTACAACGGGGGCTAATAATAAACCTGCTTGTATAAACGTACCCAGCTCGCCATATTTTTTCCATATTGGTCCAGCACAGTCCACATGCAGTTTAGCTGGCAGTTCTGCCCCCACGTAGTTTGCTCTGACGAGCCGTGTGTACTCGCAGCTCCTCACCGGATCCGGTGCAGCCGAGCGTAATTAGAGTATACATCGAGGGTATGGGACCCCCCCCCCCCCTTTGGGTGGCGTCCACACGTAAGGTATCACGCGAGGAAGTGTAACCTTTTAAATTGGCAGTATGAATCGGTGCTTGTGTTGCTTAACAACCTGCCAAAGCACAAACTTATTTGAGCACTTCCCCTCGTGGTTGAACTTGAACCCCAGATCCGCAACAGTATTCATCCCCTTTGCTATGACTTCAAATTGAGCTCAGGTGCATCCAATTTCCCTGATCATCTTTGAGATGTCTCTACAACTTGATTGGAGTCCACCTGTGGTCAATTCAATTGATTGGACATGATTTAGAAAAAAAACACACCTTTCTATATAAGGTCCCACAGTTGATAGTGCATGTCAGAGCAGAAACTCAACCATGAAGTCCAAGGAACTGTCCATAGAACTGTGAGGAGGCATAGATCTGGGGAAGGGTATAAAACAATTTCTAGCGTGTTGAAAGTTCCCAAGACCACAGTGAGCTCCATCATTAGGAAATGGAAAGGATATAGAACTGCCCAGACTCTTTCTAAAGCTGGCGGTCTGACCAAACTGAGCAATTGGCAAGAAGGACCTTGGTCAGGGAGGTGGCCAAGAACCCAATGACCACTCTGACAGAACAAGAGTTGCTTGGCTGAGATGGGAGAACCTGCCGGAAGGATGACACAGTCTCTGCAGAACTTCACAAATCTAGGCTTTATGGAAAGTGGCAGATGGAAACCACTCCTGAGAAAAAGGCACGTAACAGCATACCTGTAGTTTTGAAAAGGCATGTGAAAGACTCTGAGAGCATGAGGCAAAAGATTCTGTGGTCTGATGAGATGAAAATGGAAATATTTGGCCTGAATGCAAAGCGCTACGTCTGGCGAAAACAGAGCACAGCTCATCACCTATCTAACACCATCCCTACCGTGAGGCATGGTTGTGGCAACATAATCATGTTATCGGGATTCTTTTTAGAGGCAGGGACTGGGAGACTTTTGAGGATAGAGGGAATGAGGGAACAATGAATGGGAGACTTGTAAGGACAGAGGGAACAAATACAGGCAAATCCTTGAGGAAAACCTGCTTCAGAGTGAAAAAGACCTTATACTGTGGCAAAGGTTTACATTCCAACAGGACAATGACCCCAAGGGCCAAGCATACAGCCAAAGCAACACTGGAATGGCTTCAGAACAATAATGTGAAAGTCCTTGAGTGGCCCAGCCAAAGGCCAGACATGAATCCCATTGAGAATCTGTGGAGACTTGAACTGTTCACTGACACTCCCATCCAACTTAACAGAGCTTGAAACAAATCTGCAAGGAAGAATGGGAGAAAATCCCCTAATCTAGATGTGCAAATGTGATATAGACATACCCAAGAAGAATCGAACCTGTAATCGCTGCCAAGGTGCTTTGACAAAGTACTGACTCAGGGGGTTGAATACTCATTGACACAAGACACTTCAACTTTTCATTTTTAATTATTTGGAACAAGATTTGAAAAAACATGTTTTCACTTTGTCTTGAGGTATTTTGTATAGATCGGTGACAAAAAATTCAAAATTTAATCCATTTTAAATTCAGACTAACACAACAAAAAGTGAAAAAATCATGGGGTGTGAATACTTTCTGAAGGCACTGTATGTATGGAACAGTGGACCGTGGGGTGACTCGAGGTCAAATACTCCACACAATCAATCACCAATTTAGCGACATTGTCTATTGAGACACCGTACGCACCATCCATCAGGAAGTGTGAAGAAATCTTTCTTTCAGTTTCCGACTTATACAAACTCTAATTAGATCTGTCACCGACGGTAATTTCCACGTTTGGTTTGGATATGGGGCCGAGCAACCCCAAGGGAATTATTTTACAACATCATAACGAGGGTTTTGCACCAAATTTCCAACATCCATGAGTTTGACCGATGTCATGGTTATCCTCACGAAATTCACAGACGGTGTGTGTGTACGTTTGTTTGTTTGTTACTTGCAAAATCGAAGATTTTTCAAGTACATTGATTGGGCAATTCTGTCTGTGTCTGTCATCGCCTACAGGTCACAATTTTCAACCGATCTTCACGAAACTTCACCACATGGTAGAGTTTGTCATAAGGAAGAAGCCTATTGTTTTTTGAGGTCAAAAGGTCAATATAGACCCAAGGTCAACAACTAAGGTGGCATTTCTAAAGTCCTCAATTTTCATCTCATTGACTTGAAATTTCAAGAGGATTGGCATATCAGGTCACTGAATTCAACCACATTATTTGTGAGGTCAACATAGGCCAAAAGGACAACATAGGCTAACTTTCTAAAATTGTCATATTTCATACGATTGACTTGAAATTTGAAGGAGTTGCATATTTGGTCACTGAATTAAACCTGCCAATTATTTTTGTGGTCAACGTCGACCATAACATCAACATAGGCCAAATTCTAAAATTGTCAATTTTTATCCGATTCACTTGAAATTTGAAAAAGAGTTAATATTTGGTCATTGAATTCAACCACCAGTTATTTTTTGAGGTCAAATTTGTTTTATGGATTTTGCAAGTGGCGTGCTCTGCACGACGTCTTCTTCTTGTTTGTTTGTTTGTCACGCTACTCCTGCCATTCTGGGCCGATTACATCCAGGCTTGCTCAATCGGATCAGCATGACTGCAATTCGTATAAAGGGGTGTTTTTATCATTGCCGATGATCTTGGGGGGAGGGGGTTGTGGAGGTGGAGGGGATGGACGTAAATTCTCTATGTAAATGTGTATCATGTCGCACCGCACCTGTTGGGGCAGGGTATTACAAGTCCCAAACCTTTACAGCATAGCCTGGAATTGGCTTAGTGGTTAGGGTGGTGGCTTGGATCCTTGGGTCCTGAGTTTGAGCCCACTGGCCGCTGAAATAACACCAGGGGGTTGACAGCCTGTCATCCTTCCGAAGTTGGGAAATGAGCACCAGTGTACTGGTAATAGGCACACTGCATCAGCGGCATAACCGCGTCCCTAACCAATGTTGCAACCAGCAGCCAAAAAGGCTGTACACGAAGGGACCTTTACAGTGCAGTATTCTGTCCCACGTTTTCCACTTCAGTGAGGTGTTTTGATTTACACAGCGAGAGGTATTTTGAAATACATGTGTGAATAAGGATAACACCCCCCCCCCCTCCAGTTGGGAGCGTGAGCTTCTTGTATTCCAAAATGTGGACTGCACACCAGGCCAACACTTCAACAATGGTAATAAGTTTAGTCAATGGGAAGAATGGGAGAACGCAAGGAAAAAAGGCAAAAGTATCACAATTATTCGCTTTATACAATTTCTAACAGACGCACCCACGACCTTGGTGACTCATCACGTTGCCCTT
>CM068954.1:88558813-88571028 GCA_035128595.1 Eptatretus atami | reverse complement strand
CAATCTATGATCATTGTTGTTATTATTATTATTTTTTGAACATTGCCCATAATGACACCATCAGAGCAGATGCTGATAACCTCACAATGCCAGATATCAGACAAGATATATATATTTATATAATTTTTTTTATTTTTTTAGCTTGGCATAATGATACGGTTAGAGGGGGGAGGGTGTTGGTTAGAAAGATGTGGATGCAGAACTTGTGATCGCTGTTCAATCATCATGAGCATCACAAAGTCACCTGCTGCAGGGTAAAAGAAGGGTAAACCGATCCTTATCCACCTTGACCTGGAACAGATCTTTCCTGCTTGGAAAGGAAGGGATCGGATGGCATCCTCTTCCAAAATAATCACATCTCGTCGGCGTCTACCATTGTTGAACTGGAGCCTTCGGCCCTGGGAGCCTCATGGAAACGTTGGGAGCCTCTGCAATAATTTCTCCCATATCCCCGGTGTATGCCCCGGTTAGAATAGGTGTACCATATCCCTGTGTGTCGTAAGAGGCGACCAGGGTTGCGTCGGGAAGGGCATCCGGCGTAAAAACCTATGCCAAATCATTATGCGGACAACAAAAACGAATTTCCATACCGGATCGGTCGAGGCCCGGGTTACCAACGACCGCCACCGTACGGTGGTCAGCAGGGTACCAGTGGAAATTGTGCTACTGCTGGGCGAAGGAGGAGAAGGAGACGGGGAAGGCGAGTCCAGAGGCAGTGGGAGAGGGGGAAGGGTAGAAGTGTGGAGGTGAGAGTTGGAACTCTGAATGTTGGGACGATGACTGGCAAAGGGCGAGAGTTGGCTGATATGATGGAGAGAAGAAAGGTGGACATACTGTGTGTACAAGAGACCAAGTGGATGGGAGTAAGACTAGGAGCATTGGAGGAGGTTTCAAACTGTTCTACCATGGTGTGGATGGGAGGAGAAATGGTGTCGGGTAATCCTGAAGGAAGATTATGTCAAGAGGGTATTGGAGGTGAAGAGAGTGTCTGACCGAGTGATGAGTGTGAAGTTGGAAATTGAAGGGGTGATGATGAATGTCATCAGTGCATATGCACCGCATATGGGGTGTGAGATGGAGTATAAAGAAGATTTCTGGAGTGAGTTAGATGAAGTGGGTGGAGAGTGTATCCAGGATGAAAGAGTGGTGATTGGAGCAGATTTCAATGGGCATGTTGGGGAAGGGAATAAAGAGGATGAGGAGGTGATGGGTAGGTACGGTCTCAACAAGAGAAATGTGGAAGGGCAAATGGTGGTAGAGTTTGCAAAAAGAATGGAAATGGCAGTGGTAAATACGTATTTCAAGAAGAAGGAGGAACACAGGGTGACATACAAGAGTGGAGGAAAGTGCACACAGGTGATTACATCTTAAGCAGGAGATGCAACCTGAAAGAGATTAGTGACTGTAAGGTGGTGGCAGGGGAGAGTGCAGCTCGACAGCATTGATTGGTGGTCTGTAGGATGATTTAGAGGTGAGTTGAGGAAGAGAGTGAGGGCTGAACCAAGGACCAGATGGTGGAAGCTGAAGGAGGAAGACTGTTGCGTGAAATTTAGGGAGGAGGTGAGACAGGCGTTGGATGGTGGTAAAGATGGGTGGGATGATTGGGCAACTACAGCAGAAGTGGTGGGGAGATAGCTAGGAAGGTACTTGGTGTGACATCTGGACAGAGGAAGGAAGATAAGGAGACTTGGTGGTGGAACGAGGAAGTACAGGAAAGTATAAGGAAGAAGGGGTTGGCGAAAAGGAAGTGGGATAGTCAGAGAGATGAAGAAAGTAGGCAGGGGTACAAGGAGTGGCGGGGAAAGGCAAAGAGAGAGGTGGCAAAAGCAAGGAAAAGGCATATGACGAGCTGTATGAGAAGTTGGATACAAAGAAGGGGAAAAGGATTTATACCGATTGGCAAGACAGAGGGACCGAGCTGGGAGGATGTGCTGCAGGTTCGGGTGATAAAGGACGCAAATGGGAATGTGCTGACGAGCGAGGAGAGTGTGTTGAGAAGGTGGATGGAGTACTTTGAGGAGCTGATGAATGAAGAAATGAGAGAGAGAGAAGGTTGGAAGAGGTGGAGATAGTGAATCTGGAAGTGGGGTGGATCAGTAAGGATGAAGTGAGGACTGCTATGAAGAAGATGAAAAGTGGAAAGGCGGTTGGCCCAGATGGTATACCAGTGGAGGCATGGAAGTGCTTAGGAGAGATGGCAGTGGGGTTGTTAACAAGATTGTTTAATAAAGTCTTGAAAGTGAGAGGATGCCGGAGGAGTGGAGATTAAGTGTACTGGTTCCGATTTTCAAGAATAAGGGTGATGTGCAGAGCTGTGGAAATTACAGAGGGATAAAGTTGTTAAGCCACACCATGAAGTTGTGGGAAAGAGTAGTGGAAGCTAGGTTGAGAGGAGAGGTGAGACTGTGAGCAGCAATATGGGTTTATGCCAGGAAAGAGCACCACTGATGCAATGTTTGCTTTGAGAATGTTGATGGAGAAGTATAGGGAAGGCCAGAAGGAGTTACATTGTGTGTTTGTGGATTTGGAGAAAGCTTATGATAGGGTGCCAAGAGAGGAGTTGTGGCATTGTATGAGGAAGTCGGGAGTGGTGGAGAAGTATGTGAGGATCGTGCAGGATATGTATGAGGACAGTGTGACAGCAGTGAGGTGTGCGGTAGGAATGACGGACCGGTTTAAGGTAAAAGTGGGATTGCACAAGGATCGACTCTGAGCCCTTTCCTGTTTGCAATGGTGATGGACAGGTTGACGGACGAGATCAGACTGGAGTCTCCTGGACTATGATGTTCGGGATGACATCATGATCTGTAGGGAGAGTAGGGAGGCAGGCTGAGGCGAGCCTCGAGAGGTGGAGGTACGCACTGGAGAGAAGGGGAATGATAGAGAAGGGGAATAGAGAAGGGGAAGGGGAAGGGGAAGGAATGATGAAGGGTGGCAGAGTTAAAGATGCTGCGATTCTCGTTGGGAGTGACGAGGATGGACAGGATAAGGAATGAGTATTATTAGAGGGACAGCGCAGGTAGGACGGTTTGGAGACAAAGTGAGAGAGCGAGATTGAGATGGTTTGGACATGTGCACAGGAGGGAAGCGGAGTATATCGGGAGAAGGATGTTGAAGATGGAGCCGCCAGGCAGGAGGAGAAGAGGAAGGCCAAAGAAGAGGTTCATGGATACGGTGAGGGCGGACATGCGGGTGTTGGAGTGTCAGTGGAAGATGTGGAGGATAGAGCGAAATGGAGACGGTTGATCCGCTGTGGCGACCCCTAACGGGAGCAGCCGAAAGAAGAAGAAGATATCAATGGTCCACTCAAATGGGTAAACCAGCAATGGTTTCTCCTGAATTACCGCATTTGACTCATGTTTACTGCACAGTCGATTCATTGATCCCATAATGGTGGCCCACAGATGCTGCACTTTGACATCTTGCCAACCTCTCTAACAATTGGATTTTTATGCACAATGTCATAACTTTTCTCTCCCTTGTGGCACAATTAATTTTGTCCATCATTTTATGTTTGGGCACCATTATTAACTGTTGTGTGTCCACTAGATCTTGTAGATGTAGCATTGCAGGATCTCCGTATGTTATTTCCTGTTCGATGATGATTCATTATTAATCTTAGCCTTGTTTCCATAGGCTGGTCTGATTACGACAATGAACGGTGCACGAGAAACAACAAAAGGCTCGTAATGGGAGGTAATCGTACATACGGACGCAAACAATGACTCATCTCAGCTCGAAAACGATTGGCCAAAATGAAATACCGCAATGACTAAATCGAACACAATAGGTTGCCCATGATATTGGAACCAGTGATATTTGAGTGTTTACTGGAAAGTAAAAATATGGTGACAAGTTCCCTCAATCACACAAACCACCATGACGTTGGGAATCACAGAAATAGTTGGTAACAGGACAGAATTACAAACGGTGTTTATTCACTGCTGCAGAAAAAAGCATGGCAGGCATGGTTAGGCCATCCTACAGAGGACATAAAATTGGCTACCTTCTATTACAGGTGTTAAGGTTCAGGAATGAGCAGAACCACAGAAGGTTGAAAAGAGAAAGCACAAAGGTTGAAAAGAATGACTGACAACATGAGGAGAGGCTATAGGCGAAAGGGGATGGTGTGAGGAAAGGGTATCAGCAAGTGAAGAAAGACAGAGGTAGAAATGTGACAGTCCATTTAGGTGGTAGCAGACTTCAAGGCCTGGAAAGAAAAGCTCGAAACAACACACAGGAGAAGTGTTCCACATACCAGAATGAAAGGGAATAAATTAATGGTGGTGAGCATCAATTGCAGACTGGGGGAGGGGGTGACGTGAACAAGATGAGGGTATCTGGTAGAACACATGTGACCTGTGGGGGTACAGGACCCACCGAGAGAGCAGAGGCAACACCACAGGAGAGAGACTCCAGATAGGTTTCCTGTGCCCTTTTCACACAAACAAACCAAACTGTGCTGCACGGAATCCTGGTGTGCATAATCGAAAGATAAATATGATGAGGCATAAAATCGAAAGCAAAATGTAATGTAGCGAGTTATAAAAACAGAAATGAACTCCTTGCATGCACAGCTTGGTACGGTTCAATTTGCAGCACACGACAGCATTAAGTACACAAGACTTGGAAATCGTATGCAGATTCATCAGGGAACAGTTCATCCAACAAGAATGCCAGCGTAACTGGCCTACCAGTCCAGTCCAATGCACACCGAATGTGCGGAGGGATGTCCAGAACAAGCAAGATAAAGGACTTTCCTAAACAGCACATTCAATGCTACAATAAACGGCAAATGCATGAAAACAGCGAGGATGATGTGAGGACGGCACAAACCTCAGAGATAGATTCTCGCCCCGCAGCTTGTGCTAACAACTCCAGAAAGGCTGTGCCACACTGCCGAAGTTCCCTAGGCAGGAGGAGCAGTAAGGAAGGTGGCAGAGAGATATCCTTCTCTGGAGGCTCTTCCAACTGTACCTCCAACACCTCCAACACAGTCAACCTGCTCCCAAAACAATGTCAATGAGGTCTATCATGATAGTGTTCAACACGAAAGGACGAAAGCTTTTAAACATTACAAAATGCAAATATTAAAATTTAGAGGGGGGGGGGGGGAACAAATTAAATAGAGAATCACAAACTAAATTATCCTTCAATGACAGCAAAAAAACAACACAAAATATGAAGCAAAGAAAACACGAATCCATTTATCTGCCTCAAGATTAGATCTATATTCTATACCATCAAAACCAGGAAAACACAAACGGCTTTCAGTTGTGTCAAGCAACTGGGCTCCCACTCAAAGATTTTCCGTGTGGCTGAATATTCCATGCCGGCAGTACCATGACAAAGCCAAATGAATTGTCAACGAGAAGTAATCCATAGAACAACAGGAAACCTTTAAGCCCATTTATACTACATGTTGGTGTTCAGAGGCTTCTCAGGATGGAGCGTCGATACTTCACCTATTTATCTCCTCAACCTTCCTGCCCAATCCACCCAGAAGTAGAACTGACTTCTCGGCTGAAGGAAAGGTCATCACCATATCCTCAAATTTCATCAACACGGTTGCCGGGGAGGGGGGGGGGGTGGGTGGTGGGTACATTTCATGTACAACCCTTCAATTCCTTCCCCACTTGTACAGACAGCCTCATTGGCCAATTTGGCTGGTTGAGCTTGGATGCTACAACTGCCCTATGAACGGACTTCTAACTACACTCACCGTTGCCGATGATCGAGATCCTGATAGATTGTTGGAATGAAGAAAGATGATGGCAGTACATGCTGTGTAACGAGCAAGAGGCTGCAAGACAACACAGATATTCTAAGGGAAAGCATACGTGGTGAATGTAGTCAACAAGCAATGAGCAGGAGGTGAAAGAAGAGTGAGAGACGTGGTGAGATTGGATGGGGAAGGTGAGGAGGGAAAATTGTAGGAACCGAACAAGTCATCCTGCATTTTGACTCACGGCCATTCAAGTTCTGGGTGTGTATGGCAGACATCCAGAATAGCTCGTGCTAGAGGCAGCCCACTGGAATTTGCAGCTAAGGTGTTCACACGTGAGGTATTGAGGCACGTGTGAAGAATCATGCAGCAGTAATCCACAGCCTTACTGTCTGAAAGCAGCAAGCAGCGTCTGAGAAGCCACCAGAGCAATTATTAAAAAAAACAACAAACAAAAAAAACCCAAAAAACATCAGCTTTGCATACCATACGAGAGATAATTAAGTACTTTACTTGTCACAGCAAACCCTCAATTACTCTTGCTGAAGAATCGTTGCTCAGCATGACATCAAAACAATTTAAGTAGGATGCCAACAAAGAAACATCTGGGCTGAGAATTGAACCTTGATTTAACCAACGCAGAACAACATCAACAAAAACAACCACCTAATGCTCACAGTGAATCAGTGTGAAAAATTTCAACTTCATCACAGAAACGATTTTGAATGTACAAAGCAGAAAAAAATACCTGGTTAGGTCTTTGAGTGTTGTATTTTCCTAACTACTTGTGCCATTTACTTACGGTGACCAAATTTAAATACGCACAATGGAATGCCACGATAAAGTGGTCCAAGTTTCTGCATTTAACGATTCAGCGTGACAAACTCTTAAAGAACAATTTAACATATTTTGTGACGTTTGCATCAAAAATGTAATTAGATATACAATATCAGCCTCAGTTGGGTTGCGCTTTGAGCGTCCGCGATGAGCCTGGGAGATCGGCATTTTGAACCCGACCCCGGCCGAGTCATATCAAACACTAAAAATAAAAAACCAATGTCACCCCCAGGGTGACCAGTATCTTGCCAAAATGTGAACATGAGTGACTTATTTATTGATTAAAGTTACTCAAAAAATAAGGGTTTCGTCGACCTTGATGCTTGACCTGACCTTTATATTTCGTACGTTAATGTATCTCTCCAGAGACCGTTTACATGAAATAGAGATTTTGATGAGAAACTGAGGAAATAAAATTTTCATGGAAAAATCCGTTTTTCGTCATGACGTCATCAAATGACGTCATAGCGTCAAACTTTTGACAGATCTGGAAAGCACTTATCAAGCACTTTCATATGAGGTATTACTCGATATGGTATCTAAAAATTTCAAATTTGACCTTGGGGTCAAAAACTTTCGACCTCCAGCGCTAAACCATGAAGGTCAAGCCGATCGCCACCAAAAATTAATCAGCTGAGCGCCAGACCATGAACTATATTCCCATGAAGTTTGAAGACGATCCGATCAAAATTACTCAAAAAATAAGGGTTCGTCGACTCCCCTGATTTGCGACAAAGTGACCTTGACCTTTGACCTTGAAAATTTATGCGCTGAAAGGGACCTCTATAGGACTTGATATGCGAAGTTACAAAAATTTCCAATGATAACTGTGCTCTGCAGAGTGATCGATACGTGATTACAGACAAACAAACAAAACCAAAAAAAAAAAAAAACATACAAGCTGACGAACATATCTTGCAAAAACTTCGTTTTGGCAAGATAAAAATGGTACATGCTGTTTCCTTGCTTGACGCTCAACATTGAGAAGAAAAAGTACAGTGGAAGATTTCTGACAAAAATAAATGAAAAGTGACCCAACCTTGATTTGGTTGAGCAGCTCAAGAAAAGCAACATTATACAAATCGATGACTGAACTTGGATTATTGAAAACAAAACAACAATCGAGACACATATGAAGAGTTGAAAATGACTTACAGCAATAAGTCAGGGAAGGCAGTGTTCCATACTGTACACTGATTCTGCACATTTCCAACTGCTGCGTTCCCCAGAAATTGAATACAGCAGCGCAGGGCTGGTTGGGGTTGGATTATACAGGCACACACATCAGATTATTAGCTCAACAAGTGAGATCCAGCAAGGTAAGCAAAGGCACATTGAGCTTTTTCAGATAATTAAACAGATAATCAGCCTGGTAACCCAAACGTTTGCCTCGTTTCCATGCACCACACAACCCGGGTTGAAAGCTGTGCCATCCTGACCCAGGTTCTCCCGCAGCCCACATCTGAACGTCTCTTTGAGACGAGTTAAAAGCTTGTCTCGATTCATCGGGCGAGGTGTGCAAAGTTCTTTCTCAGCAAGCCTCAAGGGAAAACATTTGCCCTACAAAAATATTAATTATCCTTTGATGCCTTTTAAAATCATAAAAGGTGGTACAAGAGAAGAGAAGCTGCATATGATTAAGATGAGACAAACTTATCTTTAGGAGGTGATACACATTAAAAGTCCACAGGAGCAGGCGTATTCTCTTCGGCCTTGCAGTACACAGCAGACCAGTCTCAACTCGCCTGCCCGGGCTTGGTTAGCCGGCCTGAGCTCGCAAGTCGATCACTGGTCTGAGGTGTGCTGCTCGACCCGAGAATAATGCTAGGCCAGTGGTCGGCAACCCAAATAACACGAAGAGCCATTTTTTCAAATTTGGTCAAAAACGCGACATCTCAAGAGCCGCAATGCACGTAAAGCCTATTTCAGTAATTGAATAACAGGACAAAGATACACACGTTGATTTGTAATGCAATACATGTTTATTGAGTGGGTATCAATGAAAGTGGCCATTAAATTTTCTTCAGTACATCGAGTAGCTTACCAATATTTACCTCCGCCACCGAAGTTGGAAGGGAGGTTATGTTTTCACCCCTGTGTGTCTGTATGTTTGTCTTTTGTGTGCAGGATATCTCAAAGTTGTGGATGGATTCAGATGAAATTGGGTGGCCAGGTTAGGTGTGTGACAATGACGAACTGATTAGTGTTTGGTGAAGATCCGGCTACTATAATTAAGCGATTCTTCACCTTTGAGAGATAGGGCTACAACGATATATAGCAGGATATCTCAAAAAGTTGTGGACGGATTCTGCAGAAACTTGGTGGACAGGTTGGTGTGTGACGAGGATGAATTCATTCAGTTTTTTGTAAGATCCAAATCCATATCCAGATAACAGAATTTCCATTTTTAAAGTGATTCTTCACCATTGAGAAATGGGGCAAAAACGATATATATATATATATATATTAGCCTGGTGTTGGCGTAGTGGTTAGGGTAGCGGCTTGGGATCCAAAAGGTCCTGAGTTCAAGCCCCGTTGGCCGCTTGAATTAATACACACCAGAGAGGTTGACTCAGTCTGTCATCCTTCCGAGTGTCGGCGAAGTGAGTACCAGTGTACTGGGCCCGGTGTATGTTCCTCGGTAGAAAAGGTGCACCATATCCCTGTGTCGTAAGAGGCGACCAGGGTTGCGTCAGGAAGGGCATCCGGCGTAAAACCTGTGCCAAATCATTATGCGGACCATAACGGATGATCCGCTGTGGGAGCAGCCGAAAGAGAGAAGAAATATATATATATATATATATATATATATATATATATATATATATATATACACACGCACACAGTGGAACTTCCCGGACTTGACACCTCGAGGGACCGGCCCAAAAGTGCCAACTTCGAGAAGTTGCCAAGTCCGAGAAGTTGGGAGTTCCCACAAGAGTGCCAACAAAAAAATAATGGAACAGTGAAGTGATTTATACAATTTATGTACATTTATTAACACACAAGATAGATGTACAATAACTTGTATTTAAAAACCTTAGCAAGATATACAATAGTGTTTATTAAAATTAGCAAATTACGTACATGCATCTTCATTATTACATGTAACAATTTTATTAGCTATCCTGGCGAATGAAAAAAGACATCAAGTCCATCTGGTGGGAAGAAGTCACAAATTTTTCTAGCAAAGAATTGTTCATCTATGATACGCTGCACATCATCGGGCATATTCTCTCATCGAAAAAAGTCTGAGCTTGTCCGTCATTTCAATCGCTTGTCTTGTTGTTATTGTCGGGGATGGTTCGTTTTTCCGCATCGTCGTCGTCATCATCAGTGGGCAGTGACTGTCACCCTCTGTACAATTGACGTCACTGGTGACGAGCTCGTTGTCACACGCCACGTATTTGATAGGATTATCGTCTTCCGACCCGGTTGCACGTTGAAACCATCGAACGAGATCGGCCAAAGGCATCTCGTCTTCCGGATCATCAGTGAACGTATCTGTGAAACCAGGGCGACCAAAGCAAGGACGTAAGTCTGCAAACGCACACGTTTGACTGCTTCTGTGACCCATAGGCAGGCATCGAGGACGGACACGAGTGTTGTCTCCAGACCGTTCTCTACGTCCCGAAATCGGCACATTCGAAGCTCGCATCCTACAGAACACTCCCAGATGAAGTTGTTTACAGGCTCGAAACGACAGATGTTGGCCCGTTTCTTCTTGCTCGACTCATTCTCTTCGTAGGCTTGCAATGAACTCTGCTTTTTCGCTTTAGAATGATCTGTACCGTACCTCGGGCGATGCCGTACTGTTCCGCCAGACTTCCTTGTGATCGACATCGCTGTTCTTGATTCGTTCCACCTTCTCTGCCAGGGTCATTTGCTTGAACTGTTTGTGAGGGCATGTTGCCAGCTGACTGGTTCGTCAAACCCATCGCACCTTTTTTATATCGTTCTTTGAGTCCAAACATCAAACTTGAGTCGAATTGTCATTAAACCACGCCTACATTGTTAATTGGGCCTATACCGTGAAGTTTTCTTCACTGCCAAGTCCGAAAGGTTGATTGTTAATTGGGACCGGCTTTGGGTGCCAAGTGCTAGAAACGAGAAGTGCTAAGTCCGGGAAGTTCTGTCAATAAGAAATTGCATTAGCTTCGGCAGACCGGCCGAAACCTGCCAATTAGGAGAAGCTGCCAACTATGGGAAGTTGATTTTAGATTTTAGATATACAGTCATGCCGCCACTTAACGACGGGGATACATTCTGAGAAATGCGTCGTTAAGCGATGTCGTCACTGTGCGAACATCATAGTGTATTACACAAACCTAGATGGTATAGCCTACTACACACCTAGGCTAGATGGTGTAGCCTATTGCTCCTCGGCTACAAACCTGTACAGCATTGTTACTGTACTGAATACTGTCGGCAATTGTAACACACATCCAAGAGATGGAAGACACGTTAGTTTTACCTCTGTGCTGTTCATGACGGCCATGGGTGTTGTTAGCGGTGCTTACAATCTCTCTCGCATCGATTATACAGGGTGCCCACAGAAAACCAGGAAATTTGGTACAGTTTATTTAAAACAAAACAAAAGCAACTTAGATGTAGTGTAAAACAAAGATACACTTTATTCATGTTAGTTTATTGATATGGTAAAATACGGCAAAATAAATTCTCAAAAATCTCAAATTTCTGGTTTACTGTGGGGCACCCTGTAGAAAGGTGAATAAATAGCGTTGAATTTTATAAATACGTAATCATTGCATCGATGTTATAATTACAAAAAAATAAACGAGCACCTGTAAAATTGTGTGATATATTTTCGGAACAGTGCGATTGTTTTAACAACATAAAAAGCTTCACTAAAATAATTTGTTTTAATTTCACGCGTAACAACAAACGATTTATTCGCCGAATTCTTCAATTCAAAGGTAATTTACTTGTGAGAGGTAAACGTGCAAACATTGGTTCAGTTTGAAAGCCGATTTCTTGAATCCCGATTTAGCACGACCCTGCTTTTTCGCGATGGCATTTTATGGACCTCAACGATCGCATTATAATGGGGCCACAGTGTCGTTTATTATCATTATGAAGTATTATGTATGTACATAATTGTATGTGCTATCCTGTACTTTTATAAGACTGGCAGCTCTACACATCACTCGTGATAGGATTTTTCAGCTCACTATAATCTTATGGGACCACCGTCGTATATGCGATCCCTCGTTGACGGAACGTCGTAAAGCGGCGCCATGACTGTATAGATATATAGATATATAGATATAGACAAGCCGGTAGGCGGCGATGGTCGCCGAGCATGGAAACTATAAGATATAGAGCAAAATGGATGTCATATAGAGGATAGGAATCACTTTAAGATTATGCATATCAATCTCATCCAGTTACATCTACTGATAACTACTCGGTATCCATTTGAATGAAAAGTACCGAAATGCGGTTTGAAATCGGAAATCCCCAAAGTTTGAGGGGGTGCTGTGGTGTGAACAAAGATCTAAATCAAAAATTCGGCTCGATCGTTTGTGCACAATGTATTCCAGACGATTAGTGTGAATTTTCATGACCATCCGACCATAACCTCGGGAAGTAAGCATTTGGCGCGAAGGCACCTCCAGCTCTCGATCTCTCC
>CM068954.1:88535367-88552320 GCA_035128595.1 Eptatretus atami | reverse complement strand
CTTTTGACACTTTCCTCTCGTCCATGAAACATCACCAAGTACTCTGTCTTGTATGCATGCTGTCTATGTCTTGTCTGCATGTTGTTTAAGGTATATCTCGGTAGGGACCCCCACGAAACCGGTAATCCGTAGTTCCCTCGTTAAGAACGGGTTATAGATTGATAAAAACATTGTCGTGAATATTTTTGCTTGTGTTGTGTTCCCCGATGTTCCCCAATAAATTTGGCTGATCCGTATGAAGTTGCCGCCTATGGATTAATTTGTGTCGCGTCGAGGAACGATCCGTTCGATTGGTATATAGAACCAAAATGGTTACAGACTGGCAGAAAACGCTCGGCATCTGACAAAACCAGTCTGTAACCGGGGTCTATTTCCCCAACTGGTAAGGTCCAGGGGTACGTTGGTATCGCGATTGAAGACGCGTGACCAGAGGCCTGTGCCGAGCGAGCCGGTGTTAAAACCCCGGAGACGGCGGTGTGAGGGTGGCGCCAAGAGTTGGGTGAGAATTCCGCCACAATATATATATATATATATATATATTTATAGATTTTATCGATATATAGATATTCCATTGGATCAGGCATTGCATGGTGGAAGTATGTGCTCTACCGAGTGCCCTTCTAGTTTAGTGTGATTTCTGCTGCAGAGATTCTTTTGAGAGTCATTCGATGTTTGAACCGTATGCTGTCGTTTTCATTTTCAAGCAGGACTTTAAACTCGCCTCGTTCAATTGGTTTCTCAGTTGCTTTTTATGAAATTCATACTTGAAAACACTTGCTCGCACAGGTAAGTCAATCCAAAGATGGACAGAATGCCAAATGCATACATATATTAAAGAACCAAATTATAAAAACATTTTTACAAAATGCAAAAGCATGTGGGGATGCTATTCCAAAAAGTATGTAAACAAGGTAGGGATGATCACAATAAATGATCACGTGAAATCACATCTTTCTTTGAATGATGGTCGTCTCAAAAAGTGTGTGTGTGTGTGTGTGTGTGTGTGTGTGGTGTGTGTGTGTGTGTGTGTGTGTGTGTGTGTGTGTGTGTGTTATAACTCTTTCATATCCACCAGGAATAAACAAATATCAAATTTTGAGTTAAGAACAATTACTGGTTTGATCCCTGTGACCCCAAGGGCATTTACTGGGGTCAAATCAAAAAGATATATACTATAACTATATATCATACATTCATCCCCCAATGATGATTGTATATACAATGTTTCAGCTGAAAAATGTTCCTGTAAATGCATTTTCTGGCACTTGACCTGTTGGCCCTGCCCTAGGGGGTGGGCCAAAATGATACTGCTCTGGCACCCACTCTCCATGTTGTGATCATAACGACCAAGTTTGGTGAATTCTGCACAACCGTTTAGAAGGAGATAGCGTGATGAACAGAGAGACAGAAACAGAGCCGATCACAAGATGCTCCCATTTTATTTTATTATTGTTTTTTTTGGAAAAAAGCATGGGGATAATCATAGTTTGCACAGTGGACATTGTATTTTGTAGACAAATTATCTTTTGCTTTAAAATTGGCACGATGCATTATAACAATTTAGAGAAACATTTACATTTAAAATGATATCAGTGTCAATCCCTACCACACCCCACCCCCAAACAACATGCTCCAAGCAGCTTTTCCATTCACTACCCTCCTCTCCTCTCTCAAAACTCTTCCCTTCTCTTCCCATCATCCTCTCTTCTGTTTATCTCCCAATTTACCAGTGCATACATAACTAGAAGGGCACTCGGTGGAGCACCTCCGCCACACAATGCCTGATCTATGAGAACATATCGGAACCAATACATTTTTGAAAATTCATGCCATGTATCATTATTGGCCCTTTCTCTCAATGGTGAAAAAATCACTTTAAAAATTAAATAACTCCCGTATCTGGATCTTCACCAAAATCGAATAAATTCTTCCTTGTTACTCACCCAACGTGTCCACCAAGTTTCATCTGAATCTGTCCACAACATTTTTAGAGATCGTGCTATATATCCCCAAGCAAAAATGCTATAGTTAGAAATATAGTACAAGAGAGTGGAACTAGTAGAATTTTATACTACAGTAGTCTGCAGAGAACTACTACAGGAAAGGAATGATATTTTTGCCTGAGTCGTTTTTGGCCCCATCTCTCAATGTTGAAGAATCACTTGAAAAATTATTGTAGCCGGATCCGGATCTTCACCAAAATCTCATCAGTTCATCTTTGTCACACACCCAACCTCTCCACAAAATTTCATCCGAATCCATCCACAACTTTTTTGAGATATCCTGCCCACAAACAGACAAATAGCCAGACAAACAAACAGACAGGGGTGAAAACATAACCTCCTTCCACCTTCGGTGGCAGAGGTAATAAATGGATTGCCATCAACGCATCACACATTTAAGAAGGATTGGTTAATGAAACCCACGATTGCAAAAGTAAAGGCTTTGTCTCTTGTCACGATGTAAAGGTAAAGATCTTTGTCTCAGATCTTTGGTCAAAGACCAAGTCTCACATCTGCAGAGCAAGACTGGAAGCACCAAGGACTTAAAGACTTGGACCTTCATCCTCCTGCACAGGTACTGACAATGCCACACCCCATGATCCAGTGAGTCCATGACTCCCCAGGCCCGACCCTGATGTCTATCAATTTCTAGCTCACAACATGCAGAGACATGAATATCACTGATAAGGGAAGTGAATCTCCCTGTGACCTCAACATCCTTGCCAAAGACAGGTACAGAGAAGATAGCAGCATCCAATATGTCAATGAAAGCCTGGATCTTAGTTTTGACCCAAGAAACTTGTAATCCCAGCAATTCCGACACTTCATTCAGTGCCTTGAAGGCCCCCGTAAGGATGTCCAGCATCTCAGCAAAGATGATTGCATCATCTGTGAAATCAAGGTAAGAGATCTAAACATTCCTTAATGATGCACCATGGCTAGATCTCTGACATCCTCCCCAGAATCCAGTCCATACAAGTGTTGAAAAGCACGAGTGCCAGTATACACCCCTAACAAACTCCAGTAACAACTGGAAATCAGTCATTGATGAAACCACCTCGTGTCACAGCACTCTCAGTACCAGAGTATAGATCAGGAATCAGATTGATCAGTTTTGGTGGCACCCCACAAAGAACGAGGATCCTTCAGAGGGCATTCCGATTCACTGAATTGAGCACTTTACGGAGATCAACATAGGCTGCAAGCAGCCCCTGCTGAAACTCACCTGCTTTCAGTGAGGACCCGAAGAGGAAGGATACAGTCAATCATTGACCTCTTTGGTGTGAAACCTGACTGCTCTGGGGGCTGATGCTCAAGCAGATGGTGGCAAACCCCATCAATAATCATTTGAGAAAAGATCTTGCCTGGCACCAAGAGCAGCATCACCTCTGGCGATCACCCTTCCCTTTCCAGAGAGGGACAAGGCTCTCTTCGTCAGTTGGGATGATGCCTGTGCTCCAAACATAGCATACAACTGCATGCAACATGATTACAGCATTTACACCAGCTTTGAGAAGCTCAGCATGGAAGCCACAAATCCCAGGAGCTTTGCCCCCCTTTTAACTGGTTCATCCCAGCCTGTTTTTCCACAAACAAAGGTGGTTCACAGTTGATTGGAGGATCAGCAATATGGATCATAACATCACTGACATCCAAACCAACAGCTGGTGGGTCAGCTTGGTAAAACTAGTCAAGGTAACTGACCCAATGGGCCTTCATTTCAGATCCCCTGTCAAGAGCTCACCACCCTCCGCCCTCCGCCCGAACTGCAGTAGACCAAGGGACAGTCTTGGAGGAACATAATAACAACTCACCTATAAACAATACCTCATCACCAACATCCCGTGGCAAATCAAGTAGGAAGAGAAGAAGCTTTATTGCCTCGTCCAGTGCCCCTGTCGTTCTACAAGACACGACACAAAATAAAAAATAAATTACAATGTTTCAGGATTGCCATCAATGCAACACTCAACAAATTGCACTTCCTCAGTCATATGCTGCCCAAACTGCATGACTTGTCTACAATCAACAGGCAATCCACATATCACATATGCAAAAAATCCTTGTAGGAAGGCTGGTTCATGATTTCAGTTGCATTCCTGGCCACAAGTATCTTAGTCTTCCTAATAACAAGCTCGAATGAGCTAAGATCCTCGTCCTCTTAATGATGACGTCATAAAAACGAATATGACGTCATTGTGATGTATCAGGTTTGCGATAAATTATCTGTGCTAATGCCCGGCTTGATTCCCGCAAACAAAATTCAAACAGCTTGCCTAGTTTCGGAGATAATGGTATAGGCGATTTCCATTAGCGGCGATATTATGACGTCAACCTTTTTTCTAGGAAGAATTTCCAAAATCGGAGATGGTTACTGCCTGCGTGTGGGCTTTCTGCATATACATGGCAAGTTTCACGAAGATCCGATGAAAACTCTGGGTTGTGAAACAAAAAGTCAAAAAATAAGAATGACGTTATAAAAATTGATATGACGTCATCGTGACATATCATATGTGTGGTTATTTCATTAGTGATGTATCATATTCATCTCTGCTAATGCCCTGTTCGATTCCTGCAAAAGGAATTCAAAAAGCTTGCCTAGTTTGAGATAATTTTTTTGGCGATTTCCATTAGCGGAGATATTTTGATGTCATAACTTTTTTTTCTAGGAGGAATTTTCAAAATCGGAGATGGTTACTGTCTGCGCAGGGTATTTTTACATATATAGGCCAAGTTTCAGGAAGTTTCGATGAAAACTGTAGGCTGTGAAACAAAAAAGTCCACAAGAACAACAACGTGAGTAAGACTTAGAGATCCTCCACGAGGATCTAAAAAGTAACCCTGTACAAACACACATATAAAGGGTTTAAAATTATAAAATTACAATGAGGGCTGGTTGAAAATTTCTCAAAAAGAACAGTTGCTCATTTTTTCTTATTGGTTCAGTTTATTTGCATTGAACATGGTGTTTCAGAATGCCTTTCAGTCATCAATGTTTATGGAATTAAATTTGAGAAAAGTACAAGATCTTAGTTAATTTTATGTTTGTGCTTCCAAGAATAATAGGTTGGATATGTTTGTTTATAGTCGGCTGTCAGGAGAGCGTCGAGAGATATACACACACATCTGGGTTCAAATCTCGGCCGAGCTGTAAACTGTCATCCTGGTGTTTCGCATACAGGGCGAGGCATCGGTGTGCGGCGTCCATCGGAAGGATGTTAAGCTGGATGGCCAGTCTGCCAGCACTGGTCATTGATGGACATTAGAGATCCAACAGTTTCTTTCACGATGAAGACCCAAGTTATCACTGGCACCCTGAACAAATTACCAAATTCCTGCCATTTTCACTCAAGTATCCTGTGACCGAGTAGCGATCTGTCCAGGATTGTTCCAGCCAAGAAACGTTTATGAACGCACCAAAGCTCTGTCAGGAGTGTGAGCCTCCATTATGATTTGTTTATGGAATTGTCAATATTGTTCTGCGTTGGATTATTTTTGTACAGTATTTAGAGGTCATGCTGGTGGCTTTCAGAAGTAATGCATTTGGGATATAACTCAGGAAGATTTGTCAAGCTTACTCATAGTAGGCTCTGGCGGTAAATCGATATACTGATCATATCGGTGTTGGAAATTAAAATATACCGGAATCCCCAAAAATACAGCATGAAAATAAATAAATTGGAACATCACCAACAAATCGAAAAAAGGTATTTACAATACTTAAATCCATGATATCAATTCAATATCAGAAAAAAAGAAGATAACTCCAACTTCTTCACTCGTGAAAGAAGCTGCAAAAGGTAACTTCATATTGTTGCGGACCAGGGTCGTGGGAGTACTACGAGGGAGTATATATCCCTGGTTTCTCCCCCAGACTCACCGGAAATTGCAGACCGTCGCACAGGAATAAGTTTGTGTTGTGGCGGGTCGCTAATCGATAGCGAACGCCAATAATTTGACCACGTGACCCAGTGTCCTCCGTCTGAATACCGTTTAAATAGGAACACATTGTCACCTTATCGGGGAATCGTGCCCTCAAAGCATACTTGCGTTACTTACCATGTCAGGTGCAGCCGAGCGGAGCTACCAAGTACACACCGGCTAATAAGCAGATTTTTGGGAACAACTTCCCAGCTATGCAAAAGTGCGGACCATGCCGGACCAATGGAGGAAAAGACAAAAACGAGCTGGGTACATTTGTAATAGAGTAAATTTATTTTAACAAAGCGAGGAAAGTTATGTGGCACAGTCATCGATTTATTCACAAATGTATAGCAATGGAAAGCAAGGAAATCATGGATGCGGCAAAAGAAATGCAATATTCACAAAAGAAGACACAGTGCAGATTTATCCTGAATAAACTTACACAATCTTAAAATACACAATGCATGACAGGCAGGCACACCACACACACACACACAAACACACACGAGAAAGATGAGAAGCAATTGAGGACTAGCGACCTCGTGGTATGTGGCCACGGTTGGCAGACTGGTGCAACCCAAACACTTAAGAAGGGGAAGGAGGGAGGAAAACTGAAGGGAGTCTATGGTTTGGAAGTGAGAGGTGCAAGTGTAGTGCAGCGTGTCGTACAGCACGGTGTAAGAGGAAAGTGCAAGAGGTGCAAGTCAGTAAGGTCACTCCGAAAAGAACGGTTGTTCGGGACTTGCCCTCGCCGATTGCTGTTGTGCATCCTCAGTGGACGAGAGATAGATGCGCAAGAAAAAGACCTTAACGGAGTTGTGCAAGAGTCTAAGTGTAAATGTTGGCTGCTGGATGCAGCCAAACACAGAGTGTCAATGACCCTGGGGTGGTCCCAGCCCATTCTGGCAATCGCTTGCTGCTCCGCCCTCTCCTCTCGGTCACGCTGACTTGTGGCGAGATTCACTCGGACGCTGGAGAGCTCTCGTATGACCGCCTCGAGAAGTGAAGAAAAGTGAAGACTGCCGCAGTCCGCCAATATATGCTGATTGCAAGCCAAATTGCTCCTTTTATGGGCCCCCCGAGCGAGGGAGGATCTAAAAATTGGATCAAACGATACTGTAGGCATTTCCGAGCTCCCCCATTGGTGCACAGCAGTCGCCCGGTGCCGAAGCCACTACCCGCCAGGCTTCGGAATACAAAATGGCTTCATTCGACCTTGCACCATGCCATGCATCAGAGCTCCACGATTAACATGGGGTGAGAGTTTTCGGAAGTGCTCTCCAGCCCCAAACGTGCGCTGGACTCCATTTAAGCGTAGATATTTGGGGAAACCCCGGCGCTATCCGTACGTCTTCAAATGAACCCAAGCGCATGCTTGCACTTCGAGCTACATGCCGAAACAACCCGCCTTTTGTTCCATCGGCATCTCTGGCATCTTCCAAGACTGTGGTGAGTGTCCAAGGGGTAGATGGCAGTTGCGGCGGTTATGGAGAGGTGAGAGAAGCGTTGCGGCATTTGTGGTGAGTAGATTGGGAGAGATGGTTGTAGATGCGGCATTGTGGCAAAGAGGTTGGAGGAGATGTTCAGAGCTGTGGTGTTTGTGGTGAAGGCGCTGATGTAGGTTTTTGTGGGGATTTTTACAAGACGTGTGGAGTGGTTATGGTGAGAATAATGAGGGTCTGAGGTGAGGCAGCAGTTGGGTTTTGGCACACAGTTTGAAGGGGAAATGGCATGCATATGCCAATGAACCTCGCAGTGCTTCACATTCGTGGAACCGTTACTGTGGTGCATGTGTGGTTTGTATAAAAAGTAAAGTAAGGTAAAGGAATGAAATAAAAGAAAGGAGAAAGGATAGAGGATTGAAGACCTAACTAAAAGCCCTATGCAACGCATCTTTCCCATTTACCCACTAGACATATGGAAAGGACTGACGAAACACATACTAATGAAATAACTGTCTTAGGATCGCCGTGTGTTGTGTAACATTGTCTCGAAGGAGTGCCGGTTTTACAGAACCGCAACAATACTTTCCTACAATGTCATACCACACACCAAAATCAGTGTACAGGACTACGGTAACGGTAATTCCTGTCTTAGTGCCTTGTGTTGCATGCATCCTGCACTTGGTGCCATCATAACTGACAAATCACACACAGTATCCATGCTTGCGGTGTTAGCAACGATCAATGGTAATCAGTCTTCTCGTCTTAGCTTATATGCAAAGTAAATCTGCTCTTGCACTTGAAGCGAGGGAGATCTGAATTTAGTTCACCATGAGATTTTACAAACAATGAAGTATTTATACAAGCTTGTTCATAATAGGATATATATTATCAATAAATAAGGCTTATATACTGATCTCAAATTAATATTTGTCCAACTCCATTATTAAATCGAGTGACTGCAATAAGTAATGCAACATGAGAAAATGAATTTTGTTTTTCTTCTTTGGATAAGTGCTCAGTGCGAATGATGGTACCCGGGTGTTTTATCCCCCCCCCCCTTATGATATGGTGTAATGCACATATTTACACAATCTCCTGACCAATGGAATGAGTGGAACAAAAAACAAATGAGACTACGAAGTGTTGACTAATTATTACTTCAGTCTTCGTTTGTATAACACTCGTGTAGACATCATCTGATCTCGCTTTAACCTGGAAGTCTCATTGCATGCATTGACCGCATGCAGTCCCTCTCGCGATATCCACCAATCACAGCGAAGAAAAAGAACGACGGCTCTGCCAAACAAAGCACGTGCTTTATCGCCTGAACTCACAGGCCGGTCCTGCGAGATGGCAATATTTACTGAGCTCGCTAGCAGAGTACTCACCTGTTGCCTATGATTAATGGTCATAGACTACTGTTTTTAGAAAATACCCTGCATGAATAAAGTAAGCGAAGGACAAAACAACCCCTTTTTACTCGATCAACCAAATTCGCTATCGTACAAAAAAAAACAACAAAATCGCCATAATTTGTAAAGATGGAGTGCATGATGTATGCCATGAATTACTGTGTGCCAATGATGTGTATGTCACATGAATACGTAATGGTTTAGAACCTGGTTAAAGAACTGCCGCTATCGATATACCGGTACGAGCTCACCAATATGTCGATATCGGGTTGGGGGGGGGGGGGGGGAGGAACTGATACCGACAAGACAATACCTCAGTGCAAGTGCTATTGGTCAAGTTTATGTAATTAAATAAAATGGCTCCTTTGGGATTTGGTAAAGCTGTTGTTTCCTACTACTACTACTACTTACATAAAAAAATGAAATCCATCAATTGCATCGATTTAAAATAAATATATATATTGTCGTGGGGGTAGCCGGCTCAAGTTAACCCCCCCCCCCCCATGACTCAAATTTGTCGGAGCCAGGCGGTTAACACCGACAACCTCCCGGGACGGCCGATCAAAGGGCATGGCGGAGGGCAATAGCAGATGGTGAAGGAGTACTGGAATGGCGGATGGAAGTAGGATTACAGAGAATGGAAGGGATACACAGAGGCACTGCACCAGCACAACACAAGGGGGGTTTTAATCCACGAACCCACGGCAATTACACGAATAGTTTCTTCAGAAGGAATATATTAATGAACATACACAAATATTTACAAAAACAACAAGGTGAAAGGAAATAATACCAATAATAAAGAAAACTCATACGGTCGAGGCATCGCACACAGACACAAATACAGGCAATGGTGACAAAATGAAATGACCCCCCCCCACCCCCTTTTAAGTCTACTGGTACTCAGCTTGGGCCAGAGCTGATCCCTATCGAACCCGGAATGGAGGCGCTTCCACCAACACGTGCACACGCAGGCAAAGTGGCGCTTCACGTGTAGTAGGGCACACGCGCGCCAGGCGATCCACAAGCAGCTTTTCACACACGAAGGTTCCAAATGTCCCAGCCTTCCTCTCTTCAAAGGTGCCACCTGCCCCGTGTGGTCCTCACACCAACTCGTGTGTGTGTGTTGTGTGTGTGTGTGTGTGTGTGTGTTCTGCCGAACCAGACGGGAGCCTTCCACAATCCCCCTGTGCCATGCACCAGCCTCTCCTGTGCCTTCGATCACTCTCCTCTCGTCCCATGCAGTAGGAACCTCCCATGCCCTCTGCAATGCGCCCTATATCCTCCATCTCCGGGGCATGGCCTGCTCGCCCCCAAACCCAGGAAGGCGGGGCTTCTCCTGTTTGTGTCACTTCAGGGACACATTTCCCAGCTTAACTGCCTGGCTTGAAATATTAAAAAATAGTGGAAAAAAAATCACAGAGGGCAATCACGTACTGGGGGACTTATTCTCACTCCCTAAGCTCATCAACACCGCACCACCCCTCATATGGTGAAACGTAACACAAGCTCACAGATTTCCAAACGTAGTTCCATCGAGATGCTGCTACTCGTTCACGGATCAAGCAACTGTACACAATGCTAAACTTCCTAATTAAATCCTTCCATCTACCCCCACAACCGAAACATATACATACATATATATATATATATATATATATATATATACATATATGTATATGTATAAATAATGTCAAACACAAACACAAAACCAAGAAAAAGGATTTTTTTTTTGCAGTGGTTAGACCTATAATGATGTTAATAAAATATATTTTGGAAACCAGAAAAGAGTGAGGTCAAATGTAGATTGATTCGAAGGCCAATACATTTACAAGGTAATTAATTAATTTCTGATCATTATTAGCAGTTTAAACAACACAAACATGCTTGCAAAATGGAACAAATGATTGGATAAAGTGGGTCAAGACTTACCGACAAAAGTTCTGGTTCCTCAAACACTCGACGCACAAGTTCCGTAAACACCGAACAGTTTCTGCTGCCAAAGGGAGCAATGTAGATACAACTGTGCCTTTGGTTATTCCACCTGTCAATTCAGTGTCTGCCAATTCTGTGGAGCTGACATCAGTCGAAGCCTGTGTTATGAGTCGCAGTAGGTGGGTCAACGTAACAAAGAGGTCTTGAGAGGCCACGGTCCTGTCAAAAAAGAATGAAGGTAAACTAAAAATCACTTGCAAAGCCCGAGGATATAGAAGGCAATTCTTGGACCATAGGTGGAACGAAGAGGTTGGAGAGGAGATGGAGGGTCAAAATTAAACAGAAAAACATAAATAAATAAATAAAAACTCCAACACCAACATCATCAAAGAAATGGGCTCGATCTCTATCGCCAGAAACACAGGAACGGGTAAAGTGGAACAAGCTGGGGACAAGTCCGACATGCCAGCACCTCCTTCTCAACCTCCTTCTCCCCTCTCTCAGCCCTCCACACCTCCCAAGTACACCCAGGGATGCATGCATTCTCCCAGTACCTTACTCCTGGTTAAATTCCAAAAAACCAGGTGTACTGCACACCAGCATTCTTTTTTCCCATTTGTGGAACAGCCCTCCTGAAATGGTTCCATCACACTCTTCACTCAAAGGTTCAAACTGCAATACAATGCTGTCCATTAGAAGGCAGTATTACCTTAAGAGTAGGGGCCTGCAATTTTGATAACCCTACCCAACCTAACCTTCTTACAAGCATTTTTTTTCCTCTTCCTCTTCCTCTCTCCAAACAATTAATTAATTACCTTCCTGGTCTCCAACTGTGGTCCGACTGTCAATACGTTGCCTTTTTTTTTCTCTGTTACTTCACTCTTTCATGAACCGAGATTTTTGTAGAAAAAGGTTGGTTAGTCCATGAGCCAGAACCCAAAATTTCATCAATTGGTACCAACTGGGGTGGCAAGTTCTCACGATGCTTTTTTGAAAGTAATCCGGGACTTACAACTTAGTGCTAGTAATCACCTGTGAAAGACGGACACCCGAATCCAATCTGAGGGACCAGATTTTGTGGTAGGGGAAATATAAAGTTGAATAACTTTGCAAGCAATGGTCATATAGTGACACATGACAACTCAAAATGTTGGTAATCTGATCCTCGATACGTTGGTATCTGATATATGCTAATGCGTTAATGTCGGTCACCAGATGTCAAAAGGTCACGGAATTTGACCCCTGCCTAAAAATCTGACCACCTGTCAGAAAACTCACTGCAGATATCAAACCAATGACTCTTTCTTAACCTAAATGGGTTCACATGGAAGATAAGAAGTACCCAAGTCGATCATAAGTCTAACAAAGTGGACGTTATTATTATTTAAGCTGTGGTAGACAACGATTTTGACGCATTTTTTAAATGGCCTTTTTTCCCACTAAAAACATGTAAAATTGTATGAAGTTGGACCGCTTGAAATTAGTAAGCACATTTTGACAAATAACCACTCCAAATGCTAATGGCCATGTCTTGCATGTATTCAGGGGTTGGTCAAGCTACATTTCGATGTAATTAGGTCACCAGAGGTCAAATTGAAAATACTAACCTCAAACACACAAAATGCAATTGAAATGTCACTGAATGAATATTAATGTGGGATTAGATCATACATAGGCTAACTGTCAAAAACTTAGGTCTTGATAATGTAGGCCCAAACAAGAGTGGTCACATAGGGGCCTGCTACTAGTACAGAGTTGATAACTCATCTGAAATATCATAATCATCATCACCACTCGCTTCAAATTCCACCTCATCCTAATCATCAACTTGTTGATTGCTACATGTTTGTAATTTGCAAAGGTATGTACACGTCATGTTATTCTGTAGGCAGGTACAGCTCTCCTCGAAGCCCTCTCTTCGACAGTTACATGCAATCAATTCCATCACTGGCTCAATGGCAGGTGGGGCATCTCCCCAGTCAATAACCAAGTCCCCATCCTTCTTCCAACCATGACCAACAGGAGAGGGAATTTCAGGGAAAGCCTCCATGCTCCTTTTCCAGACAGCACATTGATAAAATTAGCCCTCTTGCAGTGGTTTTGCAGTGAAGAGGAGCAAGGAGGAAGCTATCAAGATTCAACCTCTCCTTTGTTTGCACAGACAAACTTCAGCGTTGGTCTCCTGCCAGTCTCGCCCATGGTAACAAGGAACTGTTTCCCAGCCAGTCTGCTTCTCTGCTCATCTCCACTCCAGTCAGTCACAAGGAATTCAATCAGGTGCATTTTCTTCTCTGGGTTCAGGAGGAAATTCTTCCACTGCTGTACTCTATGTCCAGGTGCAAGGATCCTGAATGATATCCCACTCTGAGATCCTCTGTTGACTCTCTGCATTCTTTATAGACTCATCTCGAAAGACATCAAATACCATGTCAATCCGCCTGCTGGCTGTTCCTTCTCACAAGGATGCTGAAAGGATGGCTTTGGAAACTTCAGCAAAAGACATGTCCCTCCTCCATTCAGTGTCTCTTCGAGTCGATTGATGTTATCAAATGCCAGTGTTACTTGGACATTTGGTTGTATGCATCCTGGGAGTGCAACACTTCCTTCACTCAGAGACAATTTATGAAGGTGGAGTGCAGTGTCACTCTCTTCAATTTGGGAGTATGAAACACCATGTCCACTTCGGTCAAGGATGCGAATTAGTTCCACACACCCAGATCGTGATTTCACAGCACAAGACAGCAGGATTTGTTTTGGGGGTTTCACCTTGGCACAAGTTATGCCGTAAACAATCTCCTGCCCTGTAGATTCTGTTAGTCTGTGAACTCGGACTGATGCAGAAGCTGATGCGTCAGCTTCCCCAATCAAAAGCATTTTCAAGAAGGCTTTTATTGAAGCAGGAATGAAGGCTGATGCATCCTTCAATTCTGCTGGTACTTGGGGGGGCCAAGGCATTGTAACATCTTGCCCATTGACATCATTTCTCAGCACAACAGACACATTCTTCATCATTGTACCCATCAGAGAAGTGTCTTCCTTGGCAACTAGGAGTTCCTCCTTTAACTGCTGGTTTTCTTTGACTAGCTCGGTCAATGATAAGTTGTCAGGCAAACTCTTGGTCTATCCTTTCTCATCAGGTATCGAGGGATACTTTCTCCAAACTCACCTTTAATTTTACTATGGATGTGCTTTTTGGTGGAAGGTTTCACTTCATCGAGGCCTACACCAGATTCTAACAACCAACCAATCAGTTTTTTAGTTAATTCAGTCAGTCTAACAACTTGTGGTTTTTCAAATAAAACATCCCTGATGAATTGGAACAGTTTATCATAGCAGAGTTCTTCAATTTGAGCATATTCTTGGGCAGGGTCGGATGAGACAGAGACTGTGGCACTTGCAGCAGCATTCGAGCTGGCTTGTGGCGTCTTCGTAGGCTTAGTAGAGAATCAATAGCAGGAGTAATGGTCATGTCCATCAGCAGCGACTAAGTCTCGAGAGACAATCACAATCATTCTGGTATCACTTTTATCCAGCTTGGTCTGAACACAAATCAACACATTGTACCAAGGATTCTCTTGAGTTACTTTTGCTGATATATTTGCTGCTTTTCATACAGGTTAATAAACCCTTGACGATGTCGAGGTTATCGATGATGATCTCCTTTGATACCGCTTCCTATCTGTCTGAACTGTAGTGTCCTTGGTTGTTGTTCCCTTTGCAATAGCATCCAGTTCCCTCTTCAACATAAACAGATTCCAAAAGTTTCTGTGGTGGAGAATCTGTGGCGCCTCATTGTCTGCAGTCAACGTTGTGGCAATCCTGAGAATGATGGCATGATTCCAGATCTCTGCTGCTCTCAAAAGACGTTCACACGATTCATGGTCCTTCGGTGAATTCAATTCGGTGTCTTTGTCATCACAATCGAATATACAGGCCAATCGAGTCAGCTTTGCTGGCAATGAGGTTTCTTGCTCACGGTTGTCAGAATGTCTGGTGTTGATCTCAGTGCTGCTACCCTCCATGATTGCATTGAAATTGAAATAGCCATGTTGTAGCTCAACAAAATGTTCTCAGTTTTTCATGTTTTCATTTCCATTCGGCATTAGGCATTCTTTCAATCTGTTGCAAAATTGCAAGGGACTTGAATGTAAAAGCAGCACACCACTTGCCCTATTCTCGGCCTATGACTGCAATAATTAGACAATCATTGACAATTATCTTGCTGGAGATCTGTCCTATCTACAGGCGCAGTCATATAATTTACCACAATGAAAGCGCTTGCAATTTGTTGACAGCTGAAGTGTGGAATCCGTCGGCAAAAAACGACAATGATCATCCATGCGCCGTAGGATGGCGCTACATCCGCCCGACATTTCTCCATGTACTGTAAAGCGGACCACGATTACCAAAAATGCGGTGTCGTAAAGGAAGCCCCAGACATACGTACACCTCTCGCATTCATACGGCATATGTATGACCTAATCCCACATTAATATTCAATCAGTAACATTTTAATTGCATTTTCTGTGATTGAGATTAACATTTTCAATTTGACCTCTGGTGACCTAATTACATCGAAATGTAGCTTAACCAACCCCTGAATACATGTAAGACATGGCCATTAGCATTTGGAGTGGTGATTTATCAAAACATTCTAACTAATTTCAAGCGGTCCAACTTCATACAATTTTGCATGTTTTTAGCGGAACAAAGGCCATTTTAAAAAATGCGTCAAAACCGTTGTGTACCACAGCTTAAATAATAATAAAGTCCACTTTGTTTGACTTATGATCGACTTGGGTACTTCTTGTCTTCAATGTGAACCCGTTTAGGTGAAGAAAGTCCCATTGGTATGATATCTGTGGAGTTTTCTGACAGGTGGTCAGATTTTTAGGCAGGGATCAAATTTCATGACCTTTTGACCTCTGGTGACCAACATGATGAATGCATTAGCATATAACAGATAGCAACGTATAGAGGATCAGATTAACAACATTTTGCGTGGTCATATGCCACTATATGACCATTGCTTGCAAAGTTATTCAACGTTATATTTCCTCGACCCCAAAATCTGGTCCCTCAGATTGGACTCGGGTGAAAGTCTTTAACAGGTGATTACTACCACGAAGCTGTGAGTCCCGGAATGCTTTCAAAGATTTCTTTTCATCTATGGATGTAGGACTTTCAAAAAAGCATCGTGAGAACTTGCCACCCCAAGTGGTACCAATATCTGGTCTGGTTCAATAGACTATTAGGTAAATGGCCAAATCATGTCAAGTGAACATGTGAAATGAAGAAAATAGACATTGGGAAGTGGAAGCAATAAGCATGATGGTCAAAATTACTTCCTCCTTCTCATATCTGAATGGCTCAAACATCCTTTTCCTGGCAACCTGCAAGTCTCACCCTTTATGGAGAGATTCCACATTCCTGGACATAGATTTGCCATCCAACCGAAATGTGGATGTCACCCCATGATATAAGCCTGACGTTGGCTTAACGGTTAAGGTGGCCGGCTTAAGATCTTAGGATCTTGAGTTTGAGCCTGTATGTCGTTAAATTAACACCAGGTCGGTTGACTCAGTCTATCATCCTTCTGAGGTTGGCAAAATGAGTACCAGCTTACTGGTAACAGGGGGCACTGTAGCATCGCTGTGCTCCCAGAAAATGACAGTCAAGCAGCCGCAAGCTGCATACGAATAAATAACCTCATTGATATAGCTCTTCTGGTTACAACTCAACCGTCGTAGTAGTGGGGCAACTTAGCATAACAATTGTGCATTTTGTGAGGAAAGCACCAAATTTGGCACACTAGTAGCCTATCATATTATGAACAGATTTGGATATTGGGCCATCTCAAAATTTTTGATGGCAGTAGAAAATGGCTGCCACAGCCATCAGCGGCTGAATTTGACATGCCCAATATCCAAATCTGTTCATAATATTGTTACGAATTTCGCCCGCCCAGCGTGCGATCGGCCACGTAACTCGAATCGCGACACGTCGCCCACCGGACGGACAATTCAGTCGTGACCCTATTGGAACTACCGCCAAGGAGCTAGCCACGGATGGGGGTTTAACCTCACCACAACCCAGTCCGCATTCTACCCGCGCGAAATAGGTACCTCGACATTCGGCGATTCACCCTAAGTACCCGCGCGGGAAGCGTACCGAGGAGTTGTACCACGCCGCAGGTCGGCTCCGGACACGAACCGCTTAAGCGGCTCGTTCCGT
>CM068954.1:88489621-88518072 GCA_035128595.1 Eptatretus atami | reverse complement strand
GCTTTTGCAGAGCCCCGTCCACAGACAGCAATTCATTCAATTCGTGTAGTCGGACGCCCGCCATGTTTGTTTGTTCTGACAACTTAAAAAAAAAAAAAAACTCAAAACTTTCTCATTTCACAGAGTTTGCATCAACCCGAACTCATTTATAGCATGAAGAAACGTGTTGCTGACGATGACGAAAGCCTGAGCAGCAATACACCGCCTTGCCACCATTGTAGTTGTTGTTGTTGTAGTGTTGTTTTAGCGGTCTTATCCAAACGATTATTTAAAATAACACGATTATTGGCGGGAAATGTATATAATGCTCTTTCCCATGATAACAGCCAAAAAAAATAAGATTATCTTTGAGAGAATCCCGTGAACCGGAAATAGTTGTTCTGAGGTGATCCTTGGTTGAAAAGAACTCTGGTGTTTTATATATTTTTTGATTTTTGTTTAGTTTCTGTCGTACCCTCCGTACATTGTACGTTATTATTTATTCATGTTTCTTTTACCGAATGAAAAACATCAAATCAAAATCCCATTTATAAACACCAGGGGGTGTGTCCGTACCAAGCCGCTGCTATCGCTTGCCAAGCCTTCCGTTCCATATCAACCGTTTCGTTTGAGTGCTTGTATGAGTGTTAAGCCGCTTGGCGAGCGCTACAAGCTGCTTACCTCCACCACAAAAGGTGGACGAGGTTATGTTTTCACCCCTGTCTGTCTGTTTGTGACTTGGCGAAATCTTCGATTTTGTCAAGTATGTTGGTCTGTTCCGTTTGTTGGTTTGTTTGTTTGTTTGTCCGGTCGTCTAGCCCAAACGGCTGGACCAGTCGTTCTTAAATTTTTACACCTGATAGGCAATCCACCTGAGACGGTCCGCGTCCAAACCCCGTCTTAATCGGACTAAACGTCACGACGTGACGTCACACAACGTGAAAACACATTTTTGAACATAACTCAGTAACCGGAAGTCGTAGCGACTTCGGTTGACGCCAAACAACTTCAATGGAATATCTAAATGTTTTTTAATGCATGTTAGTACAAATTATGCACAGTTTTCGCAAGAGTATGACGTCAAAGTTTTTAGCTATTGCGTGATTAAAAAAAATTCTATTCGTTCTACAGGTCACAATTCTTAACCGATTTGATGAAATTTAACAGCTGATAGAAATCCACAGTGCAAAAGATATGTGACTTTTGGTGATGTTCAAGATCAGGATCTGGATTCTGCATCACTTTATAGTTTATATTATCGCCCATTATAAACCAATGGGGAATTTTGTGAATTACACATGGCTATTTCTCAAACAGTTTTGCACTTATTATATTGAAACTTATACTGTCTATTTATGCATGTAATATTAACATGTGTACAAAGTTTGATCGAAATTGATCCAAGGTCAAGGTCAGGGTCACCCAAAACATGAAAAACACACATATAAAATACATATTTTGTTTTACAACATATTTCAAACCTGATAACGGGGATCGTAAAGCTGGTTGAAAGCAATGTTCCTAGGTATTTTCAAATATTATCTACATCAGAATGAAGGCAACAAGCACGATGATAAGTTGTTGAATGTCACATGGTGGCTTTAAATGAGTTGTGAAAATTTTCAATCTGCTGCCGTTACCATGACAACGCGCGCCTGATAATTGTTATTTGTGATGTCGCGTCATTTTATTAATGTACGAACAAATAAACACCACACATTCCATGACATTACAGCTTGGACCACCACACGGAAGGGTCAACTAATTCGCCAAGTGTCGTGCTAAGCACGATTTTTTCATTTGTTTGTTTGTCTGTTTGTTTGTGTGTAGGATATCTCAAAAAGTTGTGGATGGATTCAGATTAAATTTGGTGGACAGGTTGGGTGTGTGACAATGACAAACCGTTTAGATTTTGGTGAAGATCCTGATCCGGATCAAATCATTTTTTAAGCGATTCTTCACCATTGAGAGATGGGGCTAAAAAAGATATATAGCACAATATCTCAAAAAGCTTTGGACGGATTTGGACAAAACTTGGTAGACATGTGTGGTGTGTGATGACAAATTTATCAATTTTTGTGAACACCTGAATAAGAGAATTTTTTTTAATTTTTTAAAGTGATTCCTCACCATTGAGAATGGGGCTTTAAATAATATATAGCATGGTATTTCAAAAAATTATTGGGCCCGATATCTTGTACTGGATCAGGCATTGTTTGGCAGAGGCATGCTCTCTCCAAAGTGCCATTCTAGTCTTATTCTGTTACGTCCTGATTCGTTATATGTTCTAGTTCTTCAAGAACCCGAGACTGCATACATTTTTATTTAAGTTGGAGCATAAAATTACTTTCCTTTTTCTTTGTTTATGTACATTTACAGCTTTTATTCTTGTTAATATTTATTGTATACATATTAATTGCTTTCCACCTTTGCTATTTTGTAGGATAACCATTATTGTATTTAAAATTGTGTTGGATTCTGCATGTAGAGATTCGTTTTATTACCTGAACTCTTGTCACCATACTTTATGGAGAATTTAAATTGTGTGCAATAACCTTAAAGTTATCTTTTGTATAACTGGTCCATATTGTGGTTACTTAGCTGTACGAATTGTCAAGTTGAACACTCCCACACAGAAGGTTGTACAAAATAGTACTGGATTTGATGTTTGGATCAAATTCACATTCAGAATAAAGAGCAAGCTCTTTTTCTTATCGCTAATATTTAGTTATCTTGAAGCACCTGAACGTACTCTCATAGGATTGTGAGATAATGATTAATGTGTAAATTAATGTCTTTGCCATCTGTATCTTGATGACTCCACTAAATTTGAATACGTGTTGGAAAAAGTCAGCTGGCCAGTATATCCAATAAAAATGATGCCACCATGAGATACGTGGTAGCAGCAAAGGCCCAGCGGAGATATTGCGAGGTTCCTATCTACCAGGACAGCTCTATCACCCATTCCTTACCTGACCACCCACTGACAACTTTTTCAAACCGTAATTTCATTTCAATGAATGGCATACATTCTTACTTGGACCTTTACATGAAATGCGAATTGAGTTCCAGGCCTTGCATAGTCTGATGATGTTTTGGCCCTTTGGAGAAGAGCCTTTGTATATTAACAGTGGTCAAATTAACCTCGCTCCAAAGCAGTCGCTGACTGGGATCCTCCGTCGTGCAAAGTCCTCCTCGGCCCACCTGAGCTCCTGACCACTTACAAATCTTTTGTCCGCAGCCTGATGGAGTACTGCTCTCCCTCTGGGCTGGTGCTCCTGCCTCCCACCTTTCTCAGCTTCACGCTGTGGAAACCAAGGCATTTCGGATATTCGAATCTCCCGCGATGAGGCTGAGTCTTTGGGCCTCTCACTCAATCACCGCAGGTTGGTCGGTGGTCTTTATGTCTTCTACCGTCTCCTCTCCAGCCTCGCCCCCCCCCTGCTCTCTCTGCGATTTGTCCCACCACATTTCCAAGGGCGCTCAAGGTCCGTCAACAACCCCCTTCTGGTAAAACTACCAAAATCACGAATCACTGCTCACCTTCACTCTTTCATTCCTCTTTTTTCCTGCCTTTGGAATAAACTCCCTCACTCTATTCATCCCCATTCTCCCTCCAGCCTTCAAAACAGCTGTTCACTACCACCTCTTATCATCACCATCCAAATCCTCAATCTTTTCTACCCCCAATAATCCACCAAGCCACCTCCTTCAAATTCCCTGCTTTCCTTCCTGAAAGTCCCTGTAATGTCCATCTTCTATTCCCCATGTTCCCCGTCCCATCCCTCTCCCTTCCACAGATCTCCTAATGTCCCTGTTCCCCACTGTTTTGTCCTTCCCACTCCCTCCCCTCTTGTCTCATGCCCCCCTTGCTGTGCGTTGTTGTTAGCTCTCACACGAGCCTCGACAAGGTATACAAAAAAAGGGACGTGGAGGAGCTTGTGCATACATCACATGCAGGACAAAGACATCAGTGGACGTCAGTGTAATTTTCCATCAATTCGAATCTTGTTATCAACCAAGCAAACTCCACTAAGTAACAGGCAAATGTTATTATTTTACATTGGTGCAGATGTTGGGAGATGTTCCATGTAACAGCACAAAGGTCTCAAACAGACGATGCACCATTAACCAGAACAAAACCACATGAACATGGGTATCACCTGTCACTTGGTTTACAGGATCCCTACAATGGCATTCATGGGACAAGCAGCTTCTCAAAAGGCATAAGATGAAACAAACACATGTATGTAAATGACGTTGCGGTGAGTGAGGTTCCCTGCACGATAAAAATCTAACACAACTTTAAGCCGTGTTGCGTAAGGACCCTGGACGGCCTGTCGGATTCTCAGCTTTCCTGAAAAAAAACAGGCAAAACAAACAATATAATACTTGAAATGATATTAATGACTGACAAACACTTTTTGAAAATTAACCGTGTATAAAACATGTCATTCCAGTTCCTGATCTCCCCCATTTATTGTTACACGACCATGATTATTTTAACTCCCCTCCAAACAATCCCTCTTGACATCATCATGCATCCGCATGAACTCACCAATGTTTTATCAAATGCCTTTGGCACAAAATAAAATTGTAGCTTAGATTTTTCTGCCCTCTCCCTTTTCTCCCAAAGCAAAACACAGTATTTTTAAAGGATGAGAAAACTGGTGGATGAGTAGTGGTGAGGCATGAAGAAGCGGGACAAAGTGTCATAGGAGGTCATGAATGATATGTTGATGCAAGGTGCATGTGTAATCCACCGTTCAATTTCAGATTCGTATTTTAAACATCAATGCATGTCTATTTTCACAAGATGAAATGAGGTAGGCTGGATGGGTAAAATTAGAATAACGAGTTCCTGCGTGATCTTAAAAGAAAATGTTTGCTTTCTGGTTGTCTAATGAAGTTTCCTGCATTCTAGTGCCAAATTCATCCATTTTTTTTCAGTCAGATGATAGGTTTTTCTGTCATGTTGTTACTATTTAGTCCACTGCATGGACTAAAATAAATGAACCAACACCATGAACAAACAAGACATATATTAAATTTCCAGCAACAGATCAAACGCTATATAGAATTAGAACACTAATCATCCTTGTAATTAAGATGTATTATTTCACCATATTGATTGTATTTCCAGTATTTTGTGTGAAAAATGAACCCCCCCCCCCCCACCAGTAACAAGACATTTCATTGGATCAAAATGGTCTGTCAATAATTGACCAAAAATACTCCATCTCTCATATAGGAAGTGCGAAACAACGAGAAGACAATTGGTCTCATATAGGAAGTGCGGAACTATGCGAAGCAATCGGATTTAAGTCGGTATTCAAGGATATAACATCAGTTAAACCAGTCACAATGCAATAATGTTGGAAATATTTTTTTGTGCCGAGAAATTTTTTAAAAAGTGTGAGAGTTTATAGCGAGAATGTGAGACGTGACTTTCAACAGAACGCCGTGAGTCTCACGGCAAAAACGTGACAGTTGACAGGTGTGCGGCAGCGGTGATGGTAAAGTGGATAAAAATAAATAATGGTTCGAAAAACATAAACAATACTGAAACTATTCTTTCGCATAATATAAATATTTTGGCCAAAATTTGGAAATCAAATTGGTGTGTCCAATGACTATGGTACCGATCTCAAAATCATTTGACGTGTCTCATGCACATATGCTATTGCATACATGTGCTGCATATGGAAGACATGCGTCATCCTTTTGGAGTAGAGGCTCTGGACGGACAGATAGACACATGGACAGAATTAAAAATATCAGCTCCCAGCCGGACTGATGCCCGATTTGGGGCTAAAGACTTTGGATCAACCATACCGTGTTTTACAAAAATAATTTTCCAAAAAAGAAGTTCCTGATCCATGTAACTTATTTTACTATATTAATGGAAACCCTCTGTTTATTGAGCTTCATGAGAAATGGGCAGCTTGGGTGTGAGATGGGTAAAGCCTGTTACGTTGTCCTCACCATTGTAGATCCGATGGTGTTGCAGAAGCGCTTGTACATTAGCTTAACTCAGGTCACAAAGGAGCTTGATCGGTCCTCGGTACGGAACTCTTGATCACGCTGGTGGTGTAGTAAAGCTAGTTTCAATCAGTTGCTTTAATGGACATGGCATGTGACCCTGTCCTTTCTAAAAACTATTTTTTATATTTATTTATTCTCGTACAGCTACTCTTCCTCCTTAAACGTTAACCGAGTTTATTAAATGTGTGTATGTATGTTTACACACACACACACACACATATATATATATATATATATAATATATATATATATAATATATATATATATAGTTATGGTTGTGGAAATTCACAGAATTCACAGAAATTCACAGAAATCGAGGGGGAGTAGCCAGGAGGGCACTCCCAGGTTTTAGGGAGCTGGTAGGCTCGGAGACAGTTGCAGGGCCCGGGGTGCCATAGTTGGAGAATCGGCAGAGGGTACTTCCTGCAAGGGAGCCACGCGTCCCAGCCACGAGACCGTGCAAGGGCACGAGACGAAATTTGAGGGCAAGGCCCAAATTTGAAAGGACACCAACACAGGCGACGGGAATCTTGGTTGTAGAACCAATAGATTAAGCGACAGGCACTTTGAAAGCCTCGGGGTAGTTAAAAGGCTAATAAATTAGGGTAGTTAGGGAAGTGTACCATCCGCACCATCCATCCCTTTGCTCTCGTTGTGGCCGCTGGACTCACCATGGTAAAGTAGATCGCTGAGAATGAGGAGGCCATTTCTGAGGCTTCATTGGCCTCAATACAGGATGCTAGCTCTCCCTTATTCCCTCCAGGAAGGAGCTATAGGTGGGGAGTAGGCTAGGTAACATGGTAGGTTAGCCGGACAGAGACGATAAAGAGGGTTAGGGAGACAAATTAGAGAAGGAAAAAGGAAAAAAAATAATACCAAAAAATAATATGGGGCTAAATTGGTGTATTTTTTGCCAATTAAGGGAGTGGGTATGGACAGAGACAGGCAAAGGCGATAGTTTGGAGAGAAAGAAAGTAGGGTAGGTCAGAGCCCGCCTTCAGACGGTTGGCACCACGCACTCCCTCCACCACCTCCAGAAGGAGACAAGAGGCCGGCCAGCTTCACCTGCCGGCCTGTGTTTTGCGACAACGGCCTGTGCTGCCTTGCCATGCCTTGTCTGCCTGTCTCTGCTTGACCCCATGCCTGCTAGCCTTCTGTTGTTTGCATTTGCCCCACACCATCCATCACCATGTGCGCCAGGATCATCGCACGAGCTGCAGGGACTGCCCTGTAGGCAGCCGCACCACGGGACTGCATTGGGCAGCCCGTGCACCGTATTTGTATCCATCCATCATCCATCTGCACACGGAGACTGCATTGAGCAGCCCGTGCTCCATTCATTTTCTTGTGTTGCTTGAGTCAGTGCCCATCCAGTGTTCTGCAGGGACTGCCCTGCAGGCAAGCCGCACACGGGGACTGCATTGTGCAGCCCGTTCACCGTTTTGTGTTCACTGTGCTTATTGCAAGGGGAGGCCTAAGACTGCATTGGGCAGCGGCCACTTCCCTGTCCACACCTGCATTTGTTTCACGAGCCAGAGACTGCATTTGGGCAGCCTGGCTCCCTGCTTCAAGAATGGCCTGTGGGATGGCGCATAGCCCCGGGTTGGGGTGAGTTGCCTTCAGCAGCTGAAGACATGAAAAGGTTTTGTGACAGAAACGGGCCTTTTGAACAGGCCCCGAAGACATTGACCTATAGCTGCGGGGCGCTCACCCTCAAAATACTGACATTGCTCTGTGCCTTTTTCCCCACAGAGTCCATCAGTCCTGGGCCATGGTTAGTGTAACTTTTTATAAGTTAAGTGTAAGGGTAAATTGTAAATTGGTTTTGCTCCCCCTGCATGTTTGTCTTAGTGCCAACAATTTAGTTAAGTCATCTGCATGAGTGATTGTTGTTTAGTTATTACTCAGCCCATAGGTTATTTACTTTTGGGACACGGATACACCAAATGTCACACTCAGGATCCGAAGGTAAATCGTACTAGGGGAACTTACACATGAAGGCACACGAAAATTGACGACTCGGGACGAGTCTGTAAAAAGGGGAGGCGGAGTGTTACGGTTGTGGAAATTTCACAGAACACCATACAGGTTCCCCAGGATCAGTTATGTCGATAAGTGTGTTTCAGATTAGATTTCCCCACCGATGTTAAAAGGGTATTATTCGTGTAACCGGGCTGTGATCTTTGAGGTAGTGTTTTTCTTTTGCTATCTTTATTTTGGACCAACCCCTTCACAAACAACCACCTCCACCACCAACCGCATCTCAACAACCACAGCACCTTCTCCACAACCACCTTCAAAACAACCACCTTCTCCACAACCGCCTCACAACAACACCTTCACCACAACGACATCTCGCCAACTCCTAAACCACATCTCCTCACAACATAACCAACAACGAACAGCATCGCCTCACCTTTCATCTCCATTGCGCCGCCATCTTTGCGCCAGCCACGGCGAGTTCCCCACGAATTGCATCGCCGCCGACAGACGCAGGGTTCCCTGTTAGGACGGGGGCGGTGATTTCCACAACGTTCGCGTGGGGCTGATGAACTCTGCAACGTCCGCTCTCTTCGCATGACTTGCAATCGGATCAAGAGATCAAAAAGGGGCGGAGCAGCGCGGGGGTCAGACGGTCGGAGGGGAGAGATCAAACCTCGCCTCACAGACTCCATATAAAGGTGCGCAGAGACGCCAAGCGAGGAGTTGAAGTCGGAGTGCAGTTGAAGTCTGGAGACGGTGGGGAGCTGAAGAAGTCTGGGTTCACCGTGAGCTCGCTTGAAGAGAGTCGGTCTGCGGCCTGTGAGGAGTCGCGTGGCGAGCAGGCAGTCGGATCGTCGCAGCGGAGCCTGAGAGCGCAGTCTGCCGTGCCGTGCCGGAACTGTGGGTCACTGGGAGCGCAGCCGGAGAGGGTCGCCAACCAGCAGCAAACGGTCCGAGGTGATCGCGGCCCTGGGACAGTGCGAACGACCTGAGGATGGGCGGGCTCTTAAGAGAGCATCAACTCTAAAAGAGCAAAGCGCTTCGTTCCTCTGAGGCGTTGTCGACTAGGCCCGATCGACTCGGGCCCGACGATGAGGCCTGGGCGAGCCGCGGTCACGCCAGCTGCCGTGTGGACGGGACGTCGAGAAGCACCCAGCGAGTCACCACGAGGGTGACAGGGAACCAGCGCCGGCCTCTCGGAGCTTTTGCGGTCTCCACGGCTCCGTGAATTATAAAGACCCAAGAGTTCCAGTCCTACCCCTTGCCTTTCCTGGGGTTTTCTTGAATGATGTTTGTGGCGCCGAGTCCGTTAAGTAGAACTGTTAATAAGTAATTGTACATAATAAAATAGACCACGGTTGTAGTTCTCTTGTCGTGCTTTTGTTGATTGCATTGCTTTTCTTTGCCTTGCATAAATGCATGCGTATTTGCCTCGCCTAATTGTATACGTGCATGCCTGCATACGTGCTATAAAATAATGTCCTTGTGTGAATGTTACCCGTTCGTTGCGCTTCCTTTTCCTTCCCCATCAATGAACTGCCATAATTAAGTTTCAGAATATATTTGGTGTAATAACCGAATAAGAGAATCGGTTCGACGGGCTTGGCGATAATCCGCTTGGCAATCGCAAACGGAGCGAGCTGCTTAAGCGGCTCGTTCCCAAGCAGGTCCCGTCGAGGTGTAAATCCCGGCATTCTGTCTGCACGCATAATTAGGTAAATCGACAATTCAGCGATCGGACTCTGGTTGCGCGCGGACAGAATAGTTGGCGCTGATTTTCGGTGTGATTAAGAATACACCCATTGCTGGATTTCGGCGTTGATCCGAAAGCTGCGACTAGGTTTGCCCGTTCGGTGGGCGAGAGCGGCCGCCATTGGCTAGAAGCGGTCGCCCGCACGCTGAGCGGGTGGGAAACCACAACAATATATATATATATTATATTTATATATATATATCAGAAATGTACATCTAGTTCCAATGTTAAATCAAGGTAATTGTTTGTACAGAGGTAGAAGCTGTAGGGCATAGAGACGTCTACTTTGGTTGGGTTTTTTGACCACAGTGGAGTGATATCTTTTACCTTGTTTGTGTTACAGTTCAAGTAAAGCAGAGAATCTGCGCTTAGGCCGAATTAGCTATTTACTTGCCTCATGGCCAGCAAAAGCACCACTCGCTCTGTGCATGAAACTCAAAGGCTTTCCTTACAGCTTTACAGACATGCATTTATTCAATCATTCTTCTGAAAATGCAAGTACGTTACACTCAATTGTATGGAAACCAAAGCCTTTTCATCTCATATTTACAATGTTGTCCACTTCCGTAAAAAGGCACTCACCGGCAAGGAAGTTTGCCTCTCTGGTATTGATGATGTCAAATATGGCCCTATCATTCCCATCGACAATTCGAAACACAACATTCAAGGCTGGGCAGATGAGGTGTAGACACTCGTGGCCACACGCACGTACATGACTCTGCCGGGTTGGACAGAGAAGGGAAGAAAGGCAAATTGCATTTTGCATGTCCCAATATGTGGATAATGCCATCGTCTAAGCCCTAAGGGTTCACGCACGATGTTATGCGGTGCTGCGTTAAAGATCAGTCCAAAGTACAAGAGGAGCTTTGAGCGTGGGCTGCGATGCAAGAGTCAAAGTGGTATGGGATATATTCTTTGACGAATCAACCTCGCAATACGATGTCTGCTGGATCACAACCCTGCTGAATGCAGCGCAGAAGGCTGGAGGAAATCTTTCCTTCCCTAAAAAAGACAAGGAGAACATAAAGGATAAAAGGAGTTAATATAAAAATTAAAACGTTGTTAAACCTGAAAGTTATACTGTACAGGTGTTGTGTACATAAATTGATGACGATAGCGGTATGACTGATGCAGGAGGCTCGTTTTTGTGTCATGTCGTCTTAAGGGCACATTTTCTGGACAGCACACCATTCCGACCTTATGACCAAACGTAGCATTGTTGCTGTGCAATTAAAAAAACAAAAACGACATTGTGAAGGGGTTTTGCTTGTGATAATGTTGCTGAGTTCTCCAGCCTCGCTCAAAATCTCATTGGTTTATTGTATTGTGTATGCAAGAGGAGGTAGCGTATCCCATGTTAAAAATATCAAGCTCAGTTGAAAAGCTCAACACTTCAGAAAACTGGTGGTGCAATTGTTCTTAACAAATGAATTTGTTCATTGAGCTCTTCAATCATGAAAATGTCTTCCTTGCAGTTCATATTTTCTCAAAAAAGAATGAAGAACTCATCTTGCTAGTGAAGGCAAGTGTGGTGTTGTGTAGAACGATGGATGAAAACAAATAAGATGTGGATTGAGGAATGGTATCCACCATGAAGAGTTAGGATAAGCTAGCGTTGCAGGAGTTACCCCTCGGTTGGAGCAAAAAGAGAGATCTTGGAAATTGCTTAGGAACCTTTTTGTGAAGACTTAGGGTTCATGGCCTGAAACATCAGCTTCAATTGTTTCCAATAAACATCCTGCTGCTTTTATCCATACATTTCAAGCTACTTTTTGACTCAGAATATCATGAGACTTGATATCCATCCATGGGACAACACTCTGTCCCAAGCATTGGTACTGCCGAAGCAGTCTCCTGGGCTAATTGGGCACCAATCCTGGATGGGTCGCCACTCCGACGCAAGCATACTCAAATGGCTCAATCATGCGAGCAATCTGTACTCATTTTTGCCGACCTCAGAAGGATAACAGGCTGAGTTAACCCCATCTGGTATTACTTCAACACCAGCATAGACTTGATATGATAATGATCTGCTTGAACAGCATCTGTGAAGGAAAACAATTATACTGAAAATATGCGGAAACGACTGCATCGCCATGGAATGGAGCTGGCCATCAATAATGCACAGAATGCAAGCAATTCAGGGCAGCATCATGAGTAGTGACATGGTGCAACCAGTGCCAATTAATCACAGGTCAATGAGAACGGCACGGCGGTGGAGCGCATAGCTCTGCCAGGCCAAACAGTTTACGTTTTGTATCCACTGATAGGCCAGATATGCTGACCTGAACCAAAATCGAATCAGCTGTTCCTGTCACCCAGCAAACTCATCCAACAAGTTTTGTCATAATACGTCCACAACTTTTTGAAATATCATCAGGTCAGGTCAGGTCAGGTATGGGAGCATGCACCGGAGCAGCACGTCGCTGTGTCACTTTCTACCAGTACTCCAGGGGCCTCCGTCTGGCCATCCCCCAGGTAGATGCCTGGCCCATCCCATTCTCTTTGAGATGCTCAATCAATCTGCTGCAAACCACGAGGGTACGTCGTCGGACCATTGGCCTCCTCCACTCACGAAGCTCCCTCGCTGAGAGAATTTGGTAAGCAGAATCAGCGTCAGAAAAACGAGCCGCATGTCCACACAGCCGCAGCTGATGCTCACGGACTATGCAGGTTAACAAAATCTCATTGAGTCTCTCTCAGCAACTGTTTGTTGGACACAAGGTCTGACCAGCGACAGTCAAGGATTCTTTCGCAGACAACTTGGTACCAAAATAAATAAGTCTCCATCTCAGATCCTTGGTCAGAAGTCCAAGTCTCACATCCGTTAGAGCAAGACTGGAAGCACCAAGGACCTGAAGACTCGGATTTTCATTCTGCTGCACAGGTACCGTCAAGCACCACACCCATGATCCAGTAATCCAGGACTCCCCAGACCGACAAGACAATCTATTGACCCGCTCACAGCCAGCAGAGACATGAATATCACTGCCAAGGTAAGTGAATCTCTCCGTGACCTCAACATCCTCATCACAAATAGGTACAGACAGGACAGCAGCATCCATGATGTCCTTGAAAGGCCTGGATCTTGGTTTGACCCAGAAAACCCGTAACCCTAGCAGCTCTGACTCCTCGATCAGCACCTCGAGGCCCCAAAATGGATATCCAGACTCTCCGCAAAGATAACTGCATCATCTGTGAAATTCAAGGTCACAGATCTTGCATTCCCAAACGATGCACCACAGCTTGATGTCTCTCTGACATCCTCTCCGAATCCAGTCCAGACAAGTGCTGAAAAGTGTGGGGGACAGTACTCACCCCTGACAAACTCCAGTAACAACTGGAAATAAGTCAGAGATGGAATCACCAATCTCACAGCACCCTCAGTACCAGAATATAGTTCAGACATCAGATTTGATCAGTTTTGGTGCACCCTACAAAGACCAAGAATCCTCCAGTGAGCATCCCGATTTCACTGAATAGAAGCTTTACAGAGATCAACATAGACTGCAAGCAGTGCCTGCTGAAACCCTCGTCTGCGTTCGGTGAAGACCTGAAGGGCGGGATACGGTTCAATCATTGACCTCTTTGGTGTAGCTTGACTGCTCTGGTGTTGTTGCTCAAGTCAACCAAGGTGGTGAACCCCTATCAAGATTATCCGAGCAAAGACCTTGCCTGGCACTGAGAGCAGTGTCACCCTCGGTAGTTGTTGCAGTCCTGGCGATCACCCTTCCCTTTCCAGAGAGGGACAACAAAGCTCCTCTTCCAGTCAGTTGGGCTGATGCCTGTGTCCAGGCAGAGCACAGAACTGCAGTTCAATGACATGAGTCAGCATTCCACCAGTTTAAGAAGTTCAGCAGGATGCCACAAATCCCAGGAGTTTACCCCATTTCAATTGATTCACATTCATCCTGTGTTTTCACAAACAAAGGTGGATCGCAGTTGAATGGAGAGTCAAAATAGGGATAATAACACCCCTGCCATCAACTCAACAAGGCTGGTGGATCGCCTGCGTACAGTCACTCAAATTAATCTGACTCATGGAACTAAATTGAGAATGGTTCGAGACGCGTTTGAGACAACCGCGCCAACTCTGTGACTATTTGAGAAGAAAATTTGTCGCACAAATTTTTTGAACATGTTCAAATTCAAGCGACACCAAAGCGACGTCCTGCGACTCACGCGAGGAAAATTGAGAACCACCGCGAACGTTTCCAGACATTTTGGAGAATCCCGTTCACATTTTGTCGCGAGCTGTCGCAGCCAGTGAGATACCAGCTTTAGTGCAGGAACAGTTTTATGCCTCAACTCATTATGAGGCACTCATTCCGAAAACCTTTTCCTCATGATATAGCAAAGCTTTGGAGGCTCTAAGCGACAGACTTGGGAAACTCACCGGCTCTGGATTGCTTTGTAGTTTCACGGGGCAGGAAAGTGAGAGGCAGCGAAATTCCACCTCCAACATTCAAAGCAAGGTTTGATATGTCGAGCAGTTGTGCTCTGCATTGCACACTCATCATATCTGTAATGAAAAACACTTTTAAATAATAATAAACAACAACACGAAAATTGCTTACATATTTTAAACCCATTAAATGCACTTGGATTTATTTATTTTTGACATCGCCAAAAATGCAGAAAATGGGTATTTCTGAAAGTAACTCCAAGGAAACAAATTGGCTTGGAGGAAAAAAAAAAATGTTTTCGATAGACCCCTGTGGGTCAGTATGTGGTTCAATAGGTGAGATGTGATTCTGAGCTGGTGGTTGAATTTCGAAATGCGTTTACCAACTCTTAATTCGTTTTCTTTGAAAATAAAATGAGGGTAAAGATTATTTTACAGCCAATCATTCCCTCAATGTCAGTGTAGCTTGTTATAATAAGTTATAAAACATGAAGAAATAGGATATTCAACAAAAGGGACTGATGTTTGACAACGAGGAGTGGTTCCAGGAGATTCCATAAACTTTGTGATGCGTGCTGTGTGCTGCACACCGTTTTCACATTAGTGTGCATTATTTAATTGGTAAACTTAAACAATATAGCTCAACCCACTTTTACTCATCAAATTACAGCCCCCTCTCCTCCAACCCCTAAATTAACTTTATGATTACCACCTCATCCTATCTCCAAGGTTCACAATAATGCTATTAAAGTGCTTTTAACGTTTGTTCTACAAAATCACTCCAATTCCCACATGAGCATATGGCTCACAATGCCTGGATCTTAGGTTCAAATCCCATACACCGTGTAGATTGTCCCATTTCAGTCCTTGTAATTAGTGTACATGTACAATGATCTCTCATAATATCGATGTTCTGCATTGATATATGTACAAGTTCCTTCATTGCCTTCAATACCACAAAAAAAAAACCTTTTAAGTCCTTTTGACAATTTAATTCCTGATTGAATCAGATGTTTACGAGGAAAGTTCTTATTGAAAGCGTCGAGAACCAAGGTTAGATTCCTGGTGGGGTTGGGGAGGATGTGGGTATGGGCCAAAAGCTTTGGCAAACTTCTTTACTCAAAATGTCTTGTTTACTTCACAATCCATAGGAATCTGATCATTCGTCAATTGACGGGCATCACCTTTTTGGTTAATGGTTTTTGCCCGGTATGGATAGCATGTGGTGTGGTCTTCTCGGATATATTGTGACACCAGGTTACACTGCTTGCTATCTCAAGGTATGGTTACTTTGACCCATAAACAAACACTCCAGACAAAAGTCACGGCCAAAAATGTTCGCTTGTCATATGGGAAACGGCCATCTTTGATTATTAAAAAAGGCAATCGCCATTATAACCATCGCCTGAAGCGGGACAGCTGGTAATTGACTGAGTTAGCGAGTGAGTGTCTGCATTGCAGATCTACTTTAATATATATATAATATAATATATATATATATATATATATATATATATATATATATATATATATATATAATTATATATATCTTAATTCCCCAGCTCTAACATAATCTATAAAGCTTTGTGATGGCTCAGTTAAAAGATATACAGTATATTATATATATATATATATTTCTTTTCAATAATGAAATTGGAACCAGTTGTTAATTTACCACAACAAGTGAAGTATGTGCAGATATACGCAAATCTGTGGCCACAGAAAAAATGTTTCAATATAACATTCACAGCATTTCTCCACTCAGCCTTGCAGTGCGCATCAGACCACTTGTTCGACTAGCATGTCTGGGCGGCCTTAAGTACAATTACACAAAGTTGTGCCAATTTGAAGACAACATATTCTAACTTCACCATAAAAGATGTATACTTTAACGATATGTTGATTTTTTACCTTGAATGTTGATCATGCCCAAGTTAGCCGTGCCCGTTCCTGAAGGTGCGTTATGTTCCGTGCCTCGATCTACTGATAACTCCATCTATTCCATTGCCCAGGCATTAAGGTTATGTTCCACACCACATGCAGCTTGTGCAATCAATTAAATTTGGGTCTATAACATTTAGTATCCTAACCATATAATCGATATTACCCAGCGAGGGTCTCATAAGGCCGAAACTGCTCTGTTGTTATTTAGTTTCCCACAAATTCAGTTCACAGACCCGAACTCATCTTGAGTACTGCAGTTTTACTAGCAGTTGAGAGCCCTTTCAACAATTTCCCAATATGTTGATGTGCCGGGTTCGGTCGCCCACGAGGGCAGACAGACCGCTAGAATGGAGCAGTTGGGCGTCTCCACCTGAACACCGGAATTGAGGTCGTAACCTTCGGATAACTCCGCCAAAGGTCATCGGTCCCTTAGTGGACGCCAATATCTTTGGACGGCATGGCAAGGCTAGGGTTAAATTGATCTGAATTCCCAACTCGTTACCTACGGTTACACCACGCCTTCTAACTACCGGGGAGACCACACCCTCCGGCCTGACTTTCGTCCGAACCGACGTCGCTGTTTACCGACTCGAATCCGGCCGTAACCGAGCAGGATTATCAAAGCCTTGCCGGCCAAATGAACAATTTCACGGCACAAACGGCCTCCTACTATTCTCAAGCCCGCACCATGCCTGGGTCAATTGATTAGAAACGACAGGCAACAGTGCTGGCGTACACTTTAACGAGTTTATTTCACAATAATACGGAAGGAGACACAGAAGCAGACTTACACCGAATATAACTCAAATGTACAATTGATGCAAGGCACTTATACCGTTCTACTTAAAGACTGGGCCCACAGGACACACACACACACATCCAAAAAGAAATGCACCCCACCCGGTCTTTATTCGCGTCCTCCAAGCCAGGAGGGATAGTCAGCTGGGGGACAGAGTTCCGTTGGGATACCTGGCGTGCGGCTGCTGACCTGCCCCTGTGGAGCCGGGATCTTGGCGGGGAAGTTGGACTCTCCGACCACAGCCCTGCGCGCTCCAACACAAACCACACACGGTGGACTCGAACCCGCTCACGGTCAGCCTTCGCTCACCAAGCCGCCGAGGGAAGACCAGGAACGAAAGACCGGACGACCACGACAAGAGACGCGCCCTGCAGGCCAGAACCCCAGTGAGGGGGTGTTTCACGAACCGCAACAAACCTTTTTCTACTGCACCACTCGATCTCTTCTCCCTCCCCCACACGGCGGTGAGGGGGGCGGGGGAATCCGCTCATCTGGAGACTCGCCTCCGGATGGGATGGGGCGTTTCGCGGGTCTCGTGGTGCGCCAGCCATGTTTGGAGGAGGGTCACGGTAGGCGGCGGAAAACACGCCCACCCTTCCTGGGCGGATCTCTGTGGCTGGTTTTTGGCCGGCTTCTCTCGTTCTTTTGTCGCTTAGTTCGAGAACATTCTTCTTTCCCTGGGCGTTCGTGGCTATCCATTGGCGGGCGCGGTCAGCGATGCTTGCCCTTCACTCATGGGCAGAGAAACGCTCCATGACCCTTTTTGGAGCGCGGCTCCGATTCTGCAGGTGATGGGAAGCCCCGCCCATGTCTGTGCTAACGGCACGCGATTGCGTCGTCAGGAAGGGCCGATGGTGGCAGAGAGCGAAGGAGCGATGTTTGTTGTTGGTTGGGCTTATATTAATTTCTAACTAAAAAAAACTAACTCGCAAGCGCGCATACACTTAATCACCCATTAAACATTAGTGCGGGACCCTAACCTATAAACCACATACTTATCGAAATACTGAACTGCGGGCGGACTTCTGGCTGTTCGTGTGCCAAAATGGCTGCCAGATTCGTCAACAATATCACCTCTCTCGTTGTTCTTGTTCAAAACCATGGTTACTGCTAGAGGATGAAATACGGGTGAGCGCAGTGGCTACAAAAACTAAAAATCATGTGACACACTATAAATAAAATTCCACTAGAAAACCCGTAAAAATGTTTTATATCATAGCATGCATTTAATGTACAGCAGTATCAATTATAGACCTCAGTGCTGGGAAGTTTTGACCTTCCAAGGTATATATGCCTCAATACCATTGCAGAGACGACCCATACCAACAGAGCTCGATCTAGCAGGGGACAGCGGCAACGGTAGCTGCCACCCAATGTGTTAGACACATCGTACAAACACTGCCTTTCACCAAACAGTGTGCCACTCACTTGATATCTGTACACACAGGATGATCCACCGACGTGAACAATCGCAATGCATCACAAAGGATTAGAACAAAGCTCAGCGAATGAAGCAATACCCAGACACTGGATTCTCGTATTCTCTGACAAAATGTGCGCCCAAAGAAAAACCTTATTAATGGACCGAGGCCAGCACGATCTGCTTATATCACGCAGCATTATGCCACTCTTTGGAGATGATCATTACCAAATATCTCAGAAAATTGTTTCCAAAAGCAGATAATCTGAGAGTTGATAACCATTTACTACAGAAACCAACGGCTGGTGGAATTAAAATTGCGATATTGTGTACGGTATACATGGGATGTACTCAGGACAGAGACAGCACAGAGGTCGTACTTGCCTTTGAGCTCTCTAGTTTGGCTTCCATTTGTAACCGTTAGATTTGTGTTTCACACGAAGGCGTTATATCAACAAGTCTGCATCCTCGAGATGCAAATTCTAGCTGGAATCAGCTGTGCTAACAGAAAAAATGATCGGACTTTTATTCCGATCGCTATGTTCATCAAAGTGAAACATTCATGGATTTCAAAATTCAAGCCACATTTGTCCTTATTAATTGATTAATTTGTTTCATTTTACTTGCTTCATTGCATTCACGCACAAGAAAGACACAGCAAACACCAGTAAATTTATTAACTTATTCAATGACACAGCAATTTCCCTCACACCGTTCAGTGGCTTTTATTATCCCCACGCTATTTTCGAAAAAAACCACATGATTTTTATTGTAATCGGCTCTGTCCGTCTGTCTGCCCTTCATAGCTTATCTCCTCCAAACAGCTGGTGCAGAGAAATTCATCAAAACTTCGGTAGTGTCATGATCATCACATGGCAAGAAGGCTTAGAACAGTATCAATTTTTGCCCCACCCTCTTGGGGTGAGGTTGAAGGTTCAAATACTCGAAAAAAATGCAACTTCTGGACTTTGCAATGAGCATAAGAACTTTTGTATGTGGCAATCAAAAATTGGGGACGGATGAAATGTAAACTTTGGGATTTCGAACCTCCCGGGTTCGTGCCCCAGGGTGGGGACTTAGGTCACAGGGGTCAAACTGCAAAAACGTTTTCCTCAAAATTTGAATTGCGGTCTTACATTCTTGTTGGAACCTTTTGCCATCTTTCAACTTTTGCTTTTTAGGTGAGAAAGCGTGGCGGATTAACGATGCATTGCCATCGCCTTTGCTCTAGCTTCCATTTGTTAATCATATATGAGCCTGAGATAGTGCTTACCAAGTCGATCATTTATTATTAAACTAAGAAGGCACTGGCTTAGGAGCGCATGCCTCCATACAGCTGAACAGTTTATGTTCGTGAGGCCACTTGGTACACTGGAATCTGGCATCTGCTACTCTAAGCAAAATCTAATAAGCTATGGTCTTTCAGCAACCACACTCATCCACCAAGTGTCGTCCAATCCATCCACAACTTTTTATCTCTCTCTTTTGTTGTTTTAGCGGTCTTATCCAAACGATTATTTAAAATAACACGATTATTGGCGGGAAATGTATATAATGCTCTTTCCCATGATAACAGCCAAAAAAAATAAGATTATCTTTGAGAGAATCCCGTGAACCGGAAATAGTTGTTCTGAGGTGATCCTTGGTTGAAAAGAACTCTGGTGTTTTATATATTTTTTGATTTTTTTGTTTAGTTTCTGTCGTACCCTCCGTACATTGTACGTTATTATTTATTCATGTTGCTTTTACCGAATGAAAAACATCAAATCAAAATCCCATTTATAAACACCAGGGGGTGTGTTCCGTTACCAAGCCGCTTGCTATCGCTTGCCAAGCCTTCCGTTCCATATCAACCGTTTCGTTGGAGTGCTTGTATGAGTGTTAAGCCGCTTGGCGAGCGCTACAAGCTGCTTACCTCCACCACAGAAGGTGGACGAGGGTTATGTTTTCACCCCTGTCTGTCTGTTTGTGACTTGGCGAAATCTTCGATTTTGTCAAGTAGTTGGTCTGTTCGTTTGTTGGTTTGTTTGTTTGTTTGTCCGGTCGTCTACAGCCCAAACGGCTGGACCAGTCGTTCTTAAATTTTTACACCTGATAGGCAATCCACTGAGACGGTCCGGTCCAAACCCCGTCTTAATCGGACTAAACGTCACGACGTGACGTCACACAACGTGAAAACACATTTTTAACATAACTCAGTAACCGGAAGTCGTAGCGACTTCCGGTTGACGCAAAACAAATTCAATGGAATATCTAAATGTTTTAAAATGCATGTTAGTAAAATTATGCACAGTTTTCGCAGAGTATGACGTCAAGTTTTTAGCTATTGGCGTGATTAAAAAAAATTCTATTCGTTCTACAGGTCACAATTCTTCCGATTTGGATGAAATTTAACAGCTGATAGAAATCCACAGTGCAAAAAGATATGTGACTTTTGGTGATGTTCAAGATCAGGATCTGGATTCTGCATCACTTTATAGTTTATATTATCGCCCATTATAAACCAATGGGGAATTTGTGAATTACACATGGCTATTTCTCAAACAGTTTTGCACTTATTATATGTGAACTTATACTGTCTATTTATGCATGTAATATTAACATGTGTAAAAAGTTTGATCGAAATTGATCCAAGGTCAAGGTCAGGGTCCCAAAACATGAAAACACACATATAAAATACATATTTTTGTTTTACAACATATTTCAAACCTGATAACGGGATCGTAAAGCTGGTTGAAAGCAATGTTCCTAGGTATTTTCAAATATTTCTACGATCAGAATGAAGGCAACAAGCACCGATGATAAGTTGTTGAATGTCACATGGTGGCTTTAAATGAGTTGTGAAAATTTTCAATCTGCTGCCGTTACCATGACAACGCCGCGCTGATAATTGTTATTTGTGATGTCGCGTCATTTTATTAATGTACGAACAAATAAACACCACACATTCCATGACATTACAGCTTGGACACCACACGGAAGGGTCAACTAATTCGCCAAGTGTCGTGCTAAGCACGATTTTTCATTTGTTTGTTTGTCTGTTTGTTTGTGTGTAGGATATCTCAAAAAGTTGTGGATGGATTCAGATTAAATTTGGTGGACAGGTTGGGTGTGTGACAATGACAAACCGTTTAGATTTTGGTGAAGATCCTGATCCGGATCAAATCATTTTTTAAGCGATTCTTCACCATTGAGAGATGGGGCTAAAAAAGATATATAGCACAATATCTCAAAAAGCTTTGGACGGATTTGGACAAAACTTGGTAGACATGTTGGGTGTGTGATGACAAATTTATTCAATTTTTGTGAACACCTGAATAAGAGAATTTTTTTTAATTTTTAAAGTGATTCCTCACCATTGAGAATGGGGCTTTAAATAATATATAGCATGGTATTTCAAAAAATTATTGGGCCCGATATCTTGTACTGGATCAGGCATTGTTTGGCAGAGGCATGCTCTCTCCAAAGTGCCATTCTAGTCTTATTCTGTTACGTCCTGATTCGTTATATGTTCTAGTTCTTCCAAGAACCTCGAGACTGCATACATTTTTATTTAAGTTGAGGCATAAAATTACTTTCCTTTTTCTTTGTTTATGTACATTTACAGCTTTTATTCTTTGTTAATATTTATTGTATACATATTAATTGCTTTCCACCTTTGCTATTTTGTAGGATAACCATTACTTGTATTTAAAATTGTGTTGGATTCTGCATGTAGAGATTCGTTTTATTACCTGAACTCTTGTCACCATACTTTATGGAGAATTTAAATTGTGTGCAATAACCTTAAAGTTTATCTTTTGTATAACTGGTCCATATTGTGGTTACTTAGCTGTACGAATTGTCAAGTTGAACACTCCCACACAGAAGGTTGTACAAATAGTACTGGATTTGATGTTTGGATCAAATTCACATTCAGAATAAAGAGCAAGCTCGTTTTTCTTATCGCTAATATTTTAGTTATCTTGAAGCAACCTGAACGTACTCTCATAGGATTGTGAGATAATGATTAATGTGTAAATTAATGTCTTTGCCATCTGTATCTTGATGACTCCCACTAAATTTGAACACGTGTTGGAAAAAGTCAGCTGGCCAGTATATCCAATAAAAATGATGCCACCATGAGATACGTGTAGCAGCAAAGGCCCAGCGGAGATATTGCGAGGTTCCTATCTCCAGGACAGCTCTATCACCCATTCCTTTACCTGACCACCCACTGACAACTTTTCAAACGTAATTTCATTTCAATGAATGGCATACATTCTTACTTGGACCTTTACATGAAATTCGAATTGAGTTCCAGGCCTTGCATAGTCTGATGATGTTTTGGCCCTTGGAGAAGAGCCTTTTTATATTAACAGTGGTCAAATTAACCTCGCTCCAAAGCCAGTCGCTGACTGGGAATCCTCGTGCAAAAGTCTTCCTCGGCCCACCTGAGCTCCTGACCACTTACAAATCTTTTTGTCCGCAGCCTGATGGAGTACTGCTCTCCCTGGCTGGTGCTCCTGCCTCCCACCTTTCTCAGCTTCACGCTGTGGAAACCAAGGCATTTCGATCATTGCATCTCCCGATGAGGCTGAGTCTTTGGGCCTCTCACTCAATCACCGCAGGTTGGTCGGTGGTCTTTTTGTCTTCTACCGTCTCCTCTCCAGCTCGCCCCCCCCTGCTCTCTCTGCGATTTGTCCCCACACATTTCCACAGGGCGCTCAAGGTCTGCAACAACCCCTTCTGGTAAAACTACCAAAATCACGAATCACTGCTCACCTTCACTCTTTCATTCCTCTTTTTTCCTGCCTTTGGAATAAACTCCCTCACTCTATTCATCCCATTCTTCCCTCCAGGCCTTCAAAACAGCTGTTCACACCACCTCTTATCATCACCCATCCAAATCCTCATCTTTCTACCCCATAATCCACCCAAGCCCACCTCCTTCAAATTCCCTGCTTTCCTTCCTGAAAGTCCCTGTAATGTCCATCTTCTATTCCCATGTTCCCCGTCCCATCCTCTCCCTTCCACAGATCTCCTAATGTCTCTGTTCCCACTGTTTTGTCCTTCCACTCCCTCCCCTCTTGTCTCATGCCCCCTTGCTGTGCGTTGTGTGTTAGCTCTCACACGAGCCTCGACAAGGTATAACAAAAAAAAGGGACGTGGAGGAGCTTGTGCATACATCACATGCAGGACAAAGACATCAGTGGACGTCAGTGTAATTTTCCATCAATTCGAATCTTGTTATCAACCAAGCAAACTCCACTAAGTAACAGGCAAATGTTATTATTTTTACATTGGTGCAGATGTTGGGAGATGTTCCATGTAACAGCACAAAGGTCTCAAACAGACGATGCACCATTAACCCAGAACAAAGCCACATGGAACATGGGTATCACCTGTCACTTGGTTTACAGGATCCCTACAATGGCATTCATGGGACAAGCAGCTTCTCAAAAGGCATAAGATGAAACAAACACATGTATGTAAATGACGTTGCGGTGAGTGAGGTTCCCTGCACGATAAAAATCTAACACAACTTTAAGCCGTGTTGCGTAAGGACCCTGGACGGCCTGTCGGATTCTCAGCTTTCCTGAAAAAAAACAGGCAAAACAAACAATATAATACTTGAAATGATATTAATGACTGACAAACACTTTTTGAAAATTAACCGTGTATAAAACATGTCATTCCAGTTCCTGATCTCCCCCATTTATTGTTACACGACCATGATTATTTTAACTCCCCTCCAAACAATCCCTCTTGACATCATCATGCATCCGCATGAACTCACCAATGTTTTATCAAATGCCCTTTGGCACAAAATAAAATTTGTAGCTTAGATTTTTCTGCCCTCTCCCTTTTCTCCCAAAGCAAAACACAGTATTTTTAAAGGATGAGAAAACTTGGTGGATGAGTAGTGGTGAGGCATGAAGAAGCGGGACAAAGTGTCATAGGAGGTCATGAATGATATGTTGATGCAAGGTGCATGTGTAATCCACCGTTCAATTTCAGATTCGTATTTTAACATCAATGCATGTCTATTTTCACAAGATGAAATGAGGTAGGCTGGATGGGGTAAAATTAGAATAACGAGTTCCTGCGTGATCTTAAAAGAAAATGTTTGCTTTCTGGTGTGTCTAAGATGAAGTTTCCTGCATTCTAGTGCCAAATTCATCCATTTTTTTTTCAGTCAGATGATAGGTTTTTCTGTCATGTTGTTACTATTTAGTCCACTGCATGGACTAAAATAAATGAACCAACACCATGAACAAACAAGACATATATTAAATTTCCAGCAACAGATCAAACGCTATATAGGAATTAGAACACTAATCATCCTTGTAATTAAGATGTATTATTTCACCATATTGATTGTATTTCCCAGTATTTTGTGTGAAAAATGAACCCCCCCCCCCCCCCCCCACCAGTAACAAGACATTTCATTGGATCAAAATGGTCGTCAATAATTGACCAAAAATACTCCATCTCTCATATAGGAAGTGCGAAACAACGAGAAGCAATTGGTCTCATATAGGAAGTGCGGAACTATGCGAAGCAATCGGATTTAAGTCGGTATTCAAGGATATAACATCAGTTAAACCAGTCACAATGCAATAATGTTGGAAATATTTTTTTGTGCCGAGAAATTTTTTTAAAAAGTGTGAGAGTTTATAGCGAGAACGTGAGAACGTGACTTTCAACAGAACGCCGTGAGTCTCACGGCAAAAACGTGACAGTTGACAGGTGTGCGGCAGCGGTGATGGTAAAGTGTATAAAAATAAATAATGGTTCCGAAAAACATAAACAATACTGAACTATTCTTTCGCATAATATAAATATTTTGGCCAAAATTTGGAAATCAAATGGTGTGTCCAATGACTATGGGTACCGATCTCAAAATCATTTGACGTGTCTCATGCACATATGCTATTGCATACATGTGCTGCATATGGAAGACATGCGTCATCCTTTTGGAGTAGAGGCTCTGGACGGACAGATAGACACATGGACAGAATTAAAAATATCAGCTCCCAGCCGGACTGATGCCCGATTTGGGGCTAAAGACTTTGATCAACCATACCGTGTTTTACAAAAATAATTTTCCAAAAAAAGAAGTTCCTGATCCATGTAACCTTATTTTACTATATTAATGGAAACCCTCTGTTTTATTGAGCTTCATGAGAAATGGGCAGCTTGGGTGTGAGATGGGTAAAGCCTGTTACGTTGTCCTCACCATTGTAGATCCGATGGCTGTTGCAGAAGCGCTTTGTACATTAGCTTAACTCAGGTCACAAAGGAGCTTGATCGGTCCTGGTACGGAACTCTGATCACGCTGGTGGTGATAGTAAAGCTAGTTTCAATCAGTTGCTTTAATGGACATGGCATGTGACCCTGTCCTTTTCTAAAAACTATTTTTTATATTTATTTATTCTCGTACAGCTACTCTTCCTCCTTTAAACGTTAACCGAGTTTATTAAATGGTGTGTATGTATGTTTACACACACACACACACACATATATATATATATATATATATATATATATATATATATAATATATATATATATATATAGTTATGGTTGTGGAAATTCACAGAATTCACAGAAATTCACAGAAATCGAGGGGGATAGCCAGGGAGGGCACTCCCAGGTTTTAGGGAGCTGGTAGGCTCGGAGACAGTTGCAGGGCCCGGGGTGCCATAGTTGGAGAATCGGCAGAGGGTATTCCTGCAAGGGAGCCACGCGTCCCAGCCACGAGACCGTGCAAGGGCACGAGACGAAAATTTGAGGGCAAGGCCCAAATTGAAAGGACACCAACACAGGCGACGGGAATCTTGGTTGGTAGAACCAATAGATTAAGCGACAGGCACTTTTGAAAAGCCTCGGGGTAGTTAAAAGGCTAATAAATGTTAGGGTAGTTAGGGAAGTGTACCCATCCGCACCATCCATCCCTTTGCTCTCGTTGTGGCCGCTGGACTCACCATGGTAAAGTAGATCGCTGAGATATGAGGAGGCCATTCTGAGGCTTCATTGGGCCTCAATACAGGATGCTAGCTCTCCCTTATTCCCCTCCAGGAAGGGAGCATAGGGGTTGGGAGTAGGCTAGGTAACATGGTAGGTTAGCCGGACAGAGACGATAAAGAGGGTTAGGGAGACAAATTAGAGAAGGAAAAAAGGAAAAAAAATAATACCAAAAAAATAATATGGGGCTAAATTGGGTGTATTTTTTGCCAATTAAGGGAGTGGGTATGGACAGAGACAGGCAAAGGCGATAGGTTGGGAGGGAGAAAGTAGGGTAGGTCAGAGCCCGCCTTCAGACCGGTTGGCACCACCGCACTCCCTCCACCAACCTCCAGAAGGAGACAAGAGGCCGGCCAGCTTCACCTGCCGGCCTGTGTTTTGCGACAACGGCCTGTGCCTGCCTTGCCATGCCTTGTCTGCCTGTCTCTGCCTTGACCCCATGCCTGCTAGCCCTTCTTGTTGTTGCATTTGCCCCACACCATCCATCACCATGTGCGCCAGGATCATCGCACGAGCTGCAGGGACTGCCCTGTAGGCAGCCGCACCACGGGACTGCATTGGGCAGCCCGTGCACCGTATTTGTATCCATCCATTCATCCATCTGCACACGGAGACTGCATTGAGCAGCCCGTGCTCCATTCATTTTCCTTGTGTTGCTTGAGTCAGTGCCCATCCAGTGTTCTGCAGGGACTGCCCTGCAGGCAGCCGCACACGGGGACTGCATTGGTGCAGCCCGTTCACCGTTTTGTGTTCACTGTGCTTATTGCAAGGGGGAGGCCTAAGACTGCATTGGGCAGCCGGCCACATTCCCTGTCCACACCTGCATTTGTTTCACGAGCCAGAGACTGCATTTGGGCAGCCTGGCTCCCTGCTTCAAGAATGGCCTGTGGGATGGCGCATAGCCGGGTTGGGGTGAGTTGCCTTCAGCAGCTGAAGACATGAAAAGGTTTTGTGACAGAAACGGGGCCTTTTGAACAGGCCCCGAAGACATCTGACCTATAGCTGCGGGGGCGCTCACCCTCAAAATACTGACATTGCTCTGTGCCTTTTTCCCCACAGAGTCCATCAGTCCTGGGCCATGGTTAGTGTAACTTTATAAGTTAAGGTTAAGGGTAAATTGTAAATTGGTTTTGCTCCCCCTGCATGTTTGTCTTAGTGCCAACAATTTAGTTAAGTCATCTGCATGAGTGAGTTTGTTTAGTTAGTTACTCAGCCCATAGGTTATTTACTTTTGGGACACGGATACACCAAATGTCACACTCAGGGATCCGAAGGTAAATCGTACTAGGGGAGAACTTACACATGAAGGCACACGAAAATTTGACGACTCGGGACGAGTCTGTAAAAAGGGGAGGCGGTAGTGTTACGGTTGTGGAAATTCACAGAACACCATACAGGTTCCCCAGGGATCAGTTATGTCGATAAGTGTGTGTTCAGATTAGATTTCCCCACCGATGTTAAAAGGGTATTATTCGTGTAACCGGGCTGTGATCTTTGAGGTAGTGTTTTTCTTTTGCTATCTTTATTTTGGACCAACCCCTTCACAACAACCACCTCCACCACCAACCGCATCTCAACAACCACAGCCACCTTCTCCACAACCACCTTCAAAACAACCACCTTCTCCACAACCGCCTTCACAACAACCACCTTCACCACAACGACATCTCGCCAACTCCTAAACCACATCTCCTCACAACATAACCAACAACGAACAGCATCGCCTCACCTTCATCTCCATTGCGCCGCCATCTTTGCGCCAGCCACGGCGAGTTCCCCACGAATGGCATCGCCGCCGACAGACGCAGGGGTTCCCTGTTAGGACGGGGGCCGGTGATTTCCACAACGTTCGCGTGGGGCTGATGAACTCTGCAACGTCCGCTCTCTTCGCATGACTTGCAATCGGATCAAGAGATCAAAAGGGGCGGAGCCAGCGGGGGGTCAGAGGTCGGAGGGGAGAGATCAAAACCTCGCCTCACAGACTCCATATAAAGGTGCGCAGAGACGCCAAGCGAGGAGTTGAAGTCGGAGTGCAGTTGAAGTCTGGAGACGGTGGGGAGCTGAAGAAGTCTGGGTTCACCGTGGAGCTCGCTTGAAGAGAGTCGGTCTGCGGC
>CM068954.1:88464246-88481528 GCA_035128595.1 Eptatretus atami | reverse complement strand
AAAGACTGGGCCCACAGACACACACACACACATCCAAAAAGAAATGCACCCCACCCGGTCTTTATTCGGTCCTCCAGCCGAGGAGGATAGTTCAGCTGGGGGGACAGAGTTCCGTGGTGACTGGCGTGCGGCTTGCTGACCTGCCCCTGTGGAGCCCGGGATCTTGGCGGGGAAGTTGGACTCTCCGACCACCAGCCGCGCGCTCCAACACAAACCACCACGGTGGGACTCGAACCCGCACGGTCAGCTTCGCACCAAGCGCCGAGGAGAAGACCAGGAACGAAGACCGACGACCACGACAAGGAGCGCCCTGCAGGCCAGAACCCAGGGGGGTGTCCGACACAACACCTTTCTTCTGCACCACTCGTTCTCTTCTCCCCTCCCCCACACGGGGTGGGGGGGGGGAATCCGCTCTCTGGAGACTCGCCTCCGGATTGGATGGGGCGTTTCGGGTCTCGTGGTGGCCAGCCATGATTGGAGGAGGGTCACGGTAGGCGGGGAAAAACCGCCCCTTCTGGGCGGAGTCTCTGTGGCTGTTTTTGCGCTTCTCTCTTCTTTGTCGCTTAGTCGAGACATTCTTCTTTCCCTGGCGTTCTGGCTTCCCATTGGCTGGGGCGCGCGTGCGATGCTTGCCCTTCACTCATTGGGCAGAGGAAACGCCACGCCCTTTTTTGGAGCGGGGCTCCGATCTGAGGTGATGGAAGCCCCGCCCATGTCTGTGCTCGGCACGCATGCGTGTCAGGGAAGGCCGATGGTGGCAGGAGCGAAGGAGGATGTTGTTGTTGTTGGATATTAATTCTAACTAAAAAAATAACTCGCAGCGCGCATACACTTAATCACCCATTAAACATAGGGACGGGACCCTAACTATAAACACATACTTATCGAAATAACTGAACTGCGGGGACTCTGGCTGTTGTGTGCAAATGGCTGCCAGATTCGTAACAATATCACCTCTTCTTGTTCTTGTTCAAAACATGGTTACTGTAAGAGGATGAAATAGGGTGAGCGCAGTGGTACAAAAATAAAATCATGTGACACATAAAATAAAATTCCACTTAGAAAAACTCTGTAAAAATGTTTTTAATATAAGCTGCATTTAATGTACAGTATAATTATAGACCTCAGTGTGGAAGTTTGACCTTCCAAGTATATGCCTCATACCATTGCAGAGACGCCCATCCAAAGAGCGATCGTAGCCAGGGGGACAGCGGCAACGGTAGCTGCCCAATGTGTTGACACATTCGTACAAACACTGCCTTTCACCAAACAGTGTGCACTCATTGATATCTGTACACACAGGATGATCCACCGCTGAACAATCGCAATGCATCACAAAAGGGAAGAAACAAAGCTCAGCGAATGACAATACCCAGCTGGATCTGATCTCTGACAAAATGTGGCCCAAGAAAAACCTTTAAATGGTACCGAGCCAGCACGATTGCTATATCACGCAGCATATGCCACTCTTTGGAGATGATATTAAGCCAAATATCTCAGAAAATGTTTCACAAAAGCAGATCTGAGGGTTGATAACCATTTATACAGAAACCAAGGCTGGTGGATTAAAATTGGATATTGTGTACGGTATAATGGGATGTACTCAGACAGGACAGCACAGAGGTCGTGCACCTGCCTTTGAGCTCTCTAGTTTGGCTTCCATTTTGTAAACCGTTAGATTTGTGTTTCACAGAGAGGGCGTTATATCACAAAGTTTGCCATCCTCGGATGCAAATTTAGCTGGGAATCAGTGTGCTAACAGAAAAATGATCGGACTTATTATTCCGATGCTATTTCATCAAAGTGAAACATTCATGGATTTTCAAAAATTCAAGCGCACAATTTGATCCTTAATTAATTGATTAATTTGTTTCATTTTACTTGCTTACATGCATTCACGCACAAGAAAACAGCAAACACCAGTAAATTTATAACTCTGATTCAATGACACCAGCAATTTCCCTCACACCGTTCAGTGGCTTTTATTATCCCCACGCTTTTTGAAAAAAAACCACATGATTTTATTGTAATCGGCTCTGTCCGTCTGTCTGCCCTTCATGCTATCTCCTCCTAAACAGCTGTGCAGAAATTCATCAAACTTGGTAGTTATGATCATCACATGGCAAGAAGGTGTTAGAACAGTATCATTTTTGGCCCCACCCTCTGGGGTGAGGTTGAAAGGTCAAATATCGAAAAATGCAACTCTGGCTTTGCATGAGCAAAGAAACTTTGTATGTGCAATCAAAATTGGGGGGACGGATGAAATGTAACTTTTTGGGGATTCGACCTCCCGGGTTCGTGCCCCAGGGGTGGGGACTTAGGGTCACAGGGGTCAAAACTGCAAAAACGTTTTCCTCAAAATTTGATATTGGGTCATTACATTCTTGTTGGAACCTTTTGCCATCTTTCAACTTTGCTTTAGGTGGAAAGCGTGGGGATTAACGATGGCATGCCATCGCCTTTGCTCTAGTTCCATTTGTTAATCCCATATATGAGCCTGAAGATAGTGTTACCAAGTCGATCATTTATTATTAAACTAAAATGGCACTTGGTAGAGCGCATGCCTCCATCAGGCTGAACAGTTTATGTTCTGAGGCCACTGGTACACTGGATCTGCATCTGTACCTTAAGCAAAATCTAATAAGCTTGTTCTTGTCAGCAACCCAACTCATCCACCAAGTGTCGTCCAAATCCATCCACAACTTTTTGAGATATCATACTGTATATCGTTTTTGGCCCCATCTCTCAATGTGAAGAATCATTTAAAAAAATTCTCCTATCCGGATCAGGATCTTCACCAAAATCTAATCAGTTCGTCCTTATTTGTCCGAGAAAAAAAAAAAACAACCTATCATTCAAACTGTCCGTCAACACCAGCCCTAACAAGGAGCGTTTGTCTACAAGTTAGCTTGTTTGGAGGTGTGCAAAGGCCAGACAACAGATGACAAATTGGTAACAGGCAAGGACCTGACCTGTGCAAGTGGAGCCATCCGTTTCACTGAGGCGAAAGCCACGACGGCAATAGCACTGGTAGGAGCCATGCACGTTGATGCATTCTTGGTTGCAGGGATGTCCCTGGCATTCATCAATATCTGAACCATTTACAGGGAAAGACCAAAGCCTATTGTTGGGTTATTTCACACCAGAACATCTAAGACTTGGACTGTAATTACCAAGACTTAAAGTTCTTAACAACGATCAGTCTGAAAGAATGACTGACCATCTTGCTCTTCCAAAACCTTCCTCACTGGCCCCATAAATCAATTACTTAATATTCCTAAAAGCATTTCCTCTTTTTGGTTTGAATGACATGTTTGACCCTGGAAAAGAAGAACAAAAGGCCTGTAGATGTCCACAATATTTTGTGGTCTTATGGACAGCAGATACTGCAGGAAAGTTCCAACTCACCATCACAGTGATGCTTGTCAAGAGAAAGTTTGAACCCTTGGGTGCAAGAGCAGGAATATGAGCCATACGTGTTCTTGCAGAGGTGTGCACAAAGTCGCCCAGAGTACTGCACACACTCATCAATATCTGAGAAGTGCACACGGGTTGAAGGACCCTGTTACCTTTTACACAGAGACAATGCATTCCTTTAATACACCATTTGTATTTAATGAGTGTGGTTAAAATTCTAGCCAAATTTTTGCTTATAAAAGGAATAATAATGTTTATAAAGAGAGAAATTACTCATGATTAAATTGTCCTTTATAGTGATGGTAACCAATACACATAACCACACGTTTTCTGCTTTAATCATCTTCATCAATGCACCGTACTCTTTACAAAGCTTTGGCACATCTCAGCAAGAGTTATGCTGAGTGGTTTACAATTACCTTCCCACAGAATAACTCACCTATTCTTCATGGAAGAAGACACCACTAATAATCATAATAAACTAACAACCTGCTAAATATATCCACTGAAGATCAAAATGGTGGCAAGTGAGAGAAGGACAAGTGCCCATCGATAACACAAGGACATCCATATTAAAGAGTATCGGGGGGGGGGGGGGGGGAGAGAAGGGCAAGACGTTTTTGACAAAGGAGGCAATTTAAGAATGATGTCCTGCACTATCCTAGAGCTTCCCCTCCTGAAACTGGACAAGTGTATCCGAACTGGACAAGTGTATTTACTGCCAGGTCAGGTCAGATGAGATCTGTGACTTGCTACAGGTACCATGAAACCTGTGCTAACCTGTTCCATGGTTGGGTTGTCGGTGACTAAACCATCTCCCCCACCAAGTTTCTTGGTGAGGAGGATGTATGATATGGACACCCAGCAGCATGAAAAACAAAAAACCTGTCAAAGGCGGAGAAGCTCCTTGTGAGCCAACGGCCATCCATATCTAGTGACCAACTGCATCTGTGGATGTCTCCTGCAGTTGGGTTACTTTTTTATGAGGAGGTTGGTGGCAGGATTTGCACTCTGGCCACTGTAAAACCCTTCATTCTGCAAATCACCGAAACAAATAATATATAAATATATATTATATATAATATCTGAAAACCCACTCCGTGGGACTACCTCCTGTGCAGCTGCCTCGCAGGGCAGCTCACCAGATGAGGGATTGGGGCAAAGCCTTCAGGACTCTCAATCTTTGATGATAGGAGGGAAACCACGAGGTAACCTTCCCGGGTCAAATGCGGGAGAGTGTGTCGGGGTGGTGCTGAGGTGTTGTCCACCAGATGGCGGTCTCCTTCGGTTGACATGAGGCGGTCCCTTCGGGTGGGTGCCTGAATGACGTATCCCAAAGAGAGGATGATCACCTGCCTCTGCTATCATCTGAGCTAAGCGTTTGGATGTTGGTATTGCAGCACTCTCTGAGGTTCGGAGACCGGATTGGGCGAGATCATAGCGGGTGATGACACCTACTATTGGTCTGGTCACTGTGATGGTTACCATGCCCAAGGAGTTGCTATAGCTGTGTCCAATAAGCTGACTCCAATGATAATTGAGGTAACACCGGTCAACAAGCGTATGATGAGACGAAGGATTCATCACTTCTGGGTTGTCGTTTCCCTGGTCTCTCTACATGCTCCGACTGAGGTGAGTGATCTCACCATGAAGGATGCATTCGATGCCACGGTCAAGTCTGTGGTTGATCAGTGCCCCAGGTGAGATATTCTTCTAGTCTTGGGGGATTTCAATGCATCGACTGGAACTGAAAGGGATGGTTGTGAGACACGTGTTGGTCCCCATGGATCTGGAACTGTGAACCAGAATAGCACTAAGTTCCTTGACTTTGTAAGAAGTCATGGACTTAGGGTGGCTGTTTCATGGTTTCAGCACTCACAGGCTCATCGCTGGATTTGGTATTCCCACGCTGGCGGTGTAGCAAAGGAGATATGCTCATTGATGGTCACTGGAGGATGATCCAGAACTGAGTGCTCAGTGCTCAGTGCTATACCAGAGTGCTCAGTACCTCAATACTGACCACAGCCTTGTTGTAGCAACTCTGAAGGTCAGGTCAGGTATGGGAGTATGCGCCAGAGGAGCACGTCGCTGCATCCACTTTCCACCGGTACTCCAGGGGCCTCCGTCTGGCCATCCCCCAGGCAGATGCCTGGCCCATTGCCATCTCCTTAAGACGCCGATCAACCTGCTGCAACCACAAGGCACATGGTCAGCCCATTGGCCTCCTCCACTCACGAGACACACTCGCTGAGAGAATCTGGTAAGCAGGATCAGCATCAGGAAAACGAGCCACATGTCCATACAGCCGCAGCTAACGCTCACGGACTATGCAGGTAACAAATCTCATTTGAGTCTCTCTAAGCAACCGCTCGTTGGAAACAAAGTCCGACCAGCGATAGCCAAGGATTCTCCAAAGAGACCTGGTACCAAAGGAATTAAGTCTCCGTCTCAGATCCCTGGTCAGAGTCGAAGTCTCACATCCACAGAGCAAGACTGGAAGCACCAAGGACCTGAAGACTCGGACCTGATCTGTGGAAGGGACCTGTGGAAGACCAAGGACCTGAAGACCGTGCAGTTCCACGACCTCAACATCCTCACCACAAACAGGCACAGACAGAACAGCAGCATCCAAGATGTTATTGAAAGCCTGGATCTTAGTTTTGACCCAGGAAACGCGTAATCCCAGCGGCTCCGACTCCTCATTCAGCACCTAGAGGGCCCTCAAAAGGATATAGTCTCCGCAAACATGACTGCATCATCTGCAAAATCAAGGTCAGAGATCGTGACATTCCCAAACGATGCACCGCAGCATGAGCTCTCTGACATCCTCCCCAGAATCCAGTTCCATACAAGTGCTGAAAAGTGTGTGGGCAGTACACACCCCTGACGAACTCCAGTAACAACTGAAATAAGTCAGAGATGGTACACCACATCTCACAGCACTCTCAGTACCAGAGTATAGATTCAGACATCAGATTGATCAGTTTTGGTGGCACCCCACGAAGACCAAGAATCCACCAGAGGGCATCCGATTCACTGAACAAAGCGTTACAGAGATCAACATGGCTGCAAGCAGCCCCTGCGCAACTCTGAAGTTGCAGCTTAAATCCAGGAGAATAGCACCATCCCAGCCGAGGCTGGATGTTGGCAAGCTCAAGGATGAGAGGGTAGCTGAGGAGTTTGTGAACAGGTTGAGTGGAGATTTGGGGAGTCTGGGTGCTTTGAGGGATCCTGAGGAGTTGTGGAATGCCTTCAAGACCACCGTCCTTGATGTTGCTGGTAGTTGTCTTGGAACTCACCATCGGGCGAAGAAAAATTGGTCTCTCAAGGGACACTGGATACAATTGCCTAGAGTCGCAGGGCCAGGCTGAATAGCAGAGCTGAGCTGTTCAGAGAGCTGAGGCATAAAACTGTATGTGCGCTAAGGGTGGACAAGGAGGCCTATGTGCGAGGAATCTGTGAGGGGGTAGAGCATCACCTGTGGTCAAGTGATTCTCGTCCTGTTTGCAGGGGAATTCACGCATTGTGTTCCTCCAATCCCATCCCTCGGTGTACTACAGTTAGAGCAGAGGGTGGTGGGCTCTTGACAGAGGAGTCCAAAGTGAAGGCCCGCCGGGCTGGTTACTTTGAGCGGTTGTACCAGGCTGATCCACCAGCTGTCGAGTTGGACATCAGGGGTGTTACAATCCCTGTTGCTGACCCTCCAATCAACTGTCGTCCACCTTCGCTTGTGGAAACACGGGCTGCGGTGAACCGGTTGAAATGGCGTAAAGCTCCAGGGATCTGTGGCATCCATGCTGAACTTCTCAAGGCTGGTGGAAATGCTGCACTCGTGTCATTGCATGCAGTTCTGCGCTCTGCCTAGAACACAGGCATCATCCCAACTGACTGGAACAGAGGCCTTGTAGTCTCTCTCTGGAAAGAGAAGGGCAATCGCCAAGACTGCAACAACTACCGAGGGGTGACGCTGCTCTCAGTGCCGGGCAAGGTCTTTGCTCGGATAATTCTTAATCTGTTTCGCCACCATCAGCTTGATCAACGACACCCAGAGCAGTCAGACTTTACACCAAAGAGGTCAACGATTGACCGTATCCTTGCCCTTCGGGTCTTCACCGAATGCAGATGAGAGTTTCAGCAGGGTCTGCTTGCTGCATATGTTGATCTCTGTAAAGCGTTTGATTCAGTGAATCAGGATGCCCTCTGGTGGATTCTTGGTATTTGTGCGGTGCCACCACAACTGATCAATCTAATGTCCGAATGAAACTCGGGTACTGACAGTGCTGTGAGATGTGGTGATACTATCTCTGACTTATTTCAAGTTGTTACTGGAGTTCATCAGGGGTGTGTACTGGCCCGCACACTTTTCAGCACTTGCATGGACTGGATTCTGGGGAGGATATCGGAGAGATAAAGCTGCGGTGCATTGTTTGGGATTGTCAAGATCTCTGACCTTGATTTCGCAGATGATGCAGTGATCTTTGCGGAGACTCTAAATATCCTTTTGGAGGACTTAGAGGTGCTGAATGAGGAGTCGGAGCCACTGGGATTACGGTTTTCCTGGGTCAAAACTAAGATCCAGGCTTTCAATGACATCTTGGATGCTGCAATCCTGTCTGTACCTGTTTGTGGTGAGGATGTTGAGGTCAGGGAGAGATTCACTTACCTTGGCAGTGATATTCATGTCTTTGCTGGCTGTGAGCCAGAGGTCAACAGACGTCTGGTTCGGGCCTGGAGAGTCATGGATTCACTGGATCATGGGGTGTGATGCTGCCAGTTCCTGTGCGGGGGATGAAAGTCTGAGTCTTCAGGTCCTTGGTGTTTCCAGTCTTGCTCTATGGATGTGAGACTTTGACTCTGACTAGGGATCTGAGACAGAGACTTAATTCATTTGGTACTAGGTCTCTTCGGAGAATCCTTGGCTGTCGCTGGTCAGACCTTGTGTCCAACAAGCAGTTGCTGAGAGAGACTCAAATGAGATTTGTTACCTGGATCGTCTGTGAGCGTCAGCTGCAGCTGTATGGACACGTGGCTCGTTTTTATGACGCTGATCCTCCTCACCAGATTCTCTCAGTGAGGGAGCCTCCTGAGAAGAGGAGGCCAATGGGCCGACCACGTGCCTTGTGGTTGCAGCAGATTGATCGGCATCTCAAGGAGATGGGGATGGGCCAGGCATCTGCCTGGGGGATGGCCAGACAGAGGCCCGGAGTACCGGCGGTAAGTGGACGCATCGACGTGTTGCTCTGGTGCATGCTCTCATACGTGACCTGACCTGACCTGTATCCGAAGCTAAAAAAATACCTTGAAAAGTAATGCGCCATTTTTGTAATACAAATGCAATCTTGGAGTATCCCAAATTTAAATCCCTTTATCAAATCTGAGGTTAAATTGATCTCCAAAACCTCAGATTTTCCAAAATGCAAGTTATAAGTTATTCTACTCAAATCTGAAGATATAAAGTTTGCAATCAAATGGTCGGCAGTGTGTGAAAATTTATTTTCAGCACCTTTCACCAGTGACGTCACAGCATGCCATTCTCATACTTATATTACGGTCAGTGACCATCACCAAAAACAAAATGAAGTACGAGCTGCATTTGTGGTTTTTCCCACTCGTACTTGTAAGCTAAATGTTTTTTTTGTTTGGCAAAATGCCAAAATCGATGTGTTATCAGAGGGTGTATGAACACCCATTAAGATGGTGTCAAGGTCCATAATGGCCAAACGAGAAACTCAGCAAGATTAGGACATTTTGTATATCTGATAAAATATTGGAATGGGTCGGAGAGATGGGAAGCAGTAGGGTGGGCCACATCCAAGGCGAGCTTTCACATCGGACCTTGCAGGCGGTAAAACATCCGACCAGGTCATTCGATTTATCACTATTTCAAAGCAATTTATGTTTTGAAATCAATAAATTGTGAAGATCTTATCTGTCCTCATCAGTGCATGTTCAAAAGGTGAATGCACTGATCAATATCATCACTCTTGAATTACTCTCACTGGGCCAAAATTTCTCAAGTCGTCCGAATCGTATCAAACTTTATACCAACACTCTTCCAGATGAAACATCTGATTTATAATGTCTAATTTTTTTTTTTGCTCATCATCAGACTGATCTTGGATTCAATGCTGAGCTGTGCCAGTCTCAACTTCCGTTGTTTTGACTTCGCCGCCATCGGCCTGTGATGCCAGAACTCATTCCAAGTCACAGAATTTCAGCTGAAAAACCCAGATTTTAACTGCTTTTTAATAGCATTTTGAGATTAAACACAAATATTTTTATGCCACCATGTACAGCAACTTATTGTAGACAAATTCCACATAATAAATAAATGAAAACTTATGCACCACTTGGTATGACATACAAACCATAGGTGTGTTTATCATGAAATTCTCCTGTTGTTGATCGAGGATGTGCTGAGAATGGATTTTTTGTTTCCCTGTACAATTAAAGGTAATAATTTATTTCCTGTACAAGTTGTATTGATTAAGAAAACTCAAAATAAAGTTTAATAAAGCATTAAATTATACAGATTTTAGAGTCAATAAGGTTTAGGTTTCACGCACCGTCACAGCTGCCTGTATCACTAAGGTAAAACCCTAGTTGGCAAAGACGGTCATCTGTCAGGCAGTGATAGGAACCGTGCGTGTTCTGGCAGCGTTTCCCTATTCCACAGCGATGCGTACCAGTCTTGCACTCATCTATATCTGCAACATGATGTCCAAAACAGAAAGCAATGTGATGTCCCAACCATAAAAACACAAATGGATTTGTATTTACCCTAACAATGAGAAAACTTAAAATAACTCCAAAAAAACTCCAACTAAAGCCACTTTCTACATTTCATTAAAGGCCTGAAAATACTTTGTACCTTAATTAAAAGCAAAACGCAGATGTCATATTGCAAAATGACACAACTTCTTAAATGCGGTGCAGGTACCTTGCGGGGCAACACGGGGTCACTTGGTGTTACAAGCAAAATTATAATATACCAAGGACGTATCACCTTATCCTTGTCATTATATGTGGACGAGCAACAACACTTTTTACTCTTTACATGAACTCAAACAGGTCATGAATGTAATTAATATGGAAGGCATCTTGCATAATGGTTAGACTGTTAGAGCATCCACCTCGAGACTAGTAGGTCGGCAGTTCGATTCTGACCCTGGGCCAAAATCAAACCAACCACTATAAAAATGGTATGTTCTGTTTCCTCGAATAAGACTCAGCATTTCGACAATAGAACATAGACAAACCTCATAGATTGGAATCTTTGGAGAGGAGAAAATTCCTTCTTAATTGCCCCCACTGAGTGTTGCTGGTACCCAGAGTTGTCTGGGAAGTGATTTCACTTCCCCCAAGCTCAGTAACTATTTTTGTCTAAGTTGAGTTTGATGTTGTCTCACTCAATCGTTTACAGGTGTGTGTGTGTGTGTGTGTGCGATTTATGTTCCTGCTCTTCCATGAGCCTTAGAGCCTGTCGAAAAAACAAAAAAAAAACAAGAAAAGTGCAATCAGAGATTTTTAGAATCCATTTGCAACCAGGCCAGGTTGCAGTCACGCCTGAATATCAGTTAGATATTTTCACCACACAGGACTCTCCATAATCCTTACCGACACATTTGTTCTCTTCTGCGAGTTGAAGTCCTCCGACACACACAAAGTTCTCCCGTTCGCAACGGAAAGAGCCGATGGTGTTGACACAGTACTCTTCGGGTGAGCAGGTGTGTTTGTGAGTCAAGCACTCGTCCTGGTCTTGAGGTCGCAAATGACAAAAATATGCAACAATATATAGAAAGATAAATTTATATAAAAGTAGAAATGAAGAAGTGAAAAATATGGCTTTGATGAAATGCAATTCCCAAAACACAGCTCATCATTTCAACTTTCCACTTTAGAGCATGACCCACATTTTCAATCTAAGTCAAGGCTTCGATGAATATCATGAAATGGCAATGTATTCTGATGGATTATATTAGTCACTGATGTACGTAAGCAAAAATGGTTGACAAGTTAGCTCACAGGCAGCACACTTGCCTTCAACGAGTCCAGTTTGGGTTTTATTTCCAACCTGACTATAAACTGAAATCCCAGTGGCTTCACAGGCAGATCATTGTACCAGTGAGTCCGCCATCCCACAGAACGGATGTTAAGTCAGCGGTCACATCTGCTAGGATTGACTTAAAGATGTGGAAAAAAAACCCTGACATCACCTCTTGAAAAGAGTCGTTCAATGTGTGTTCATACCCTTGCCAAATTCCAAATTCCTCTCCATGTTGAGGGCTTCTTAGCCAGTACCCTGGGATGGAACAACAACCTGTGCAGCATAAATTATCAGCTATGGCAATGGTCAATTTTACATGAGATTCATCAGAGACTTCCACTAACGTGCAGAAGACCACAAATCAAGAAATCAAGAAATTAAAAATATTCCAAGAAGAAAAACACTCGGAGTTAAAGAAATGACAAATATTCCAACAATAACATTTGTTTCTCAAAAGGATGACCCATGCCTCACCCACACAGCCGCGCACTCGGTCGGCAATGTAACCAAGGACGCAAATCGGCTGGCAATAATACGATCCAGCTGTGTTAAGACATTTTTGGCTTCCAGGGCAGAGTGTTGAACCATCAGTTTTGCACTCATCAATATCTGCATGCAACACAAACCATAATCCTCATTTTCTGTCCAAAAGAACAAGAGTAAAAATTTAGCTTGTATTGGCTCCAATTCATGAAAGTGATAAAACAAAGCAATAGTTGCCAGCGATATAAAACGTGAAAAATAAGACAAAATTTATGTTGGATGGAATAATGTGCGAGGAAGGAAGGAAATTGTAGAGGACGAAAGACCGTGATTGTACAAACACAAAATATGTGATCATGAATGACAGCAAAATTTATCACATTGCTAAAATAATCAATATATATTGCAACAAAAGCACCCTGGCACTCCGGACAGGATAAATATTTATCATACTCAGCAATATCTTTATTGTGTTAAGCATAGCTTTCATGTCAACTTCCTATTCGTGCGCCGGAGACCAGATGTCTGGTATCACCTTGTCATTCCTCTCATTCCTTAGTAATTGCACTGATGTATGTCTATCATTTATCTGATTATTGATGTTATTTTGCCATTTATAATCGTTCACAGGTGTCATGGTGCCATAATAACCATGGCATTACTGAACCCAGGTCGCATCCTGATTGGCCGTTTTTTAATTCCATGGTGTGGCCCATCAATGGGCACGGATGGTCGATTTGCCGAATCAAAAATAAATCTGGGACACCATTGTGCATGGGAGCATAGAGCCTCTTATTTCTTCATAACCCTTCTTTTTGAAATAAAATGGTGATATTTTGGTTATTAAATGTCCCGGACGTGATTCACATTGTAAAAGGCGCATCGGGGAATTCCCAGCAACCGATTTGCAACTACTAGCCAAAGTGGCATGTCTGCAAACGAAGACACGACTTTCACACGAACCCCGGACCAATGAGAGGTGAGACGCCTCAGACACCGACTTTCCCACGAACCCCGGACCAATGAGAGGTGAGACGCCTCAGACACCGACTTTCACACGAACCCCGGACCAATGGGAGGCGAGACGTCTCAGACGGCGACCTTTCCCACAGCCTCTCGACCAATGAGAGGCGAGACGTCTCAGACAGCGATCCTTCCCACGAACCCCGGACCAATGGGAGGCGAGACGTCTCAGACGGCGAACTTTCCCACGGCCTCTCGACCAATAAGAGGTGAGACGTCTCAGACACCGACTTTCCCACGAACCCCGGACCAATGGGAGGCGAGACGTCTCAGACGGCGAACTTTCCCACAGCCCCTTGACCAATGAGAGGCGAGACGTCTCAGACGGCGATCCTTCCCACGACACCCCAGCCCACAGGGAAATGCAATATAAGGAACGCCAGGGCCTTGGAAACAGTGTTAGGGTTGGGCGATCGGGTTTGAGGTGCCGGAGATCGACTCGCCTGGTCTGGTCGGCTTGGCAGCGATCGGGTTTGAGGTGCCAGAGATCGACTCGTCTGGTCTGGTCGGCTTGGCAGTGCGTCAGGGTTGGGCGATCGGGTTTCAGGTGCTGGAGATGACTCGTCTGGTCTGGCGGCTTGGCAGCGATCGTGTTTGGGGTGCCGGAGATCGACTCGTCTGGTCTGGTCGGCTTGGCAGCGATCGGGTTCGGGTACTGGAGATCGACTCTCTGGTTTGGTCGGCTTGGCAGCGCGATCGGGTTTGAGGTGCCGGAGATAGACTCATCTGGTCTGGTCGGCTGGCAGTGCTTGGGTCGTCTCTGTCTCTCCACCTGGCGTCCGACACTTTTCCTCCGTCCCTGGTGCTTGGAGTGGCATCGTTGCTGCGGGTTAGAGTCCCGAGCCAGATTGTCAAGACCACACGAGGTGGACAGGTCCAAGCCAGGCTCTGGTCTCCAGCTCACCTGTCCTCGAGCTGGAGGCCTTCAATAAAGACCATTGGGGTCCATTTCTGTGTGTGTGTCTGTCTGTGGGCCCGTCTGTAAGTAGAAATTGTTAAGTGCTTCCTTTGTACATTGCATGACTATATTCGGGGTTAATTCTGCTCTTTGTCTCCCCTTTCCCTATTGTAAATAAATCCCCTGTGAAATGTATCAGCTCGTTTCTGTGTTTCTTCATTGGTTTAACACGGTGCGTGTTGGGGAATTTAAGAAGGCCATTGTTGCCGTAGTTGTGTGCATTTGGACCGACGGGACCTCGTAACCATCCGCTCGGGTTACGCAGGGTCGAGCATGGAAACGACTCGTCCCGTTCAAGTTCCGTCGAGGGTGTAACACTCGGTAGTTCGCCACGTGGGCTCTAGGTATTTTGAAGTTTGGCAAATAACCCTGTATCACGTGGTTGATTTATTGACGATTCACGGTCCTGTAAGGACCCGTACCCTCGGAGTTGTCCGAGGGTGACGATCTAGATCCCGGGTGTTCGGAAGATTCGAACCTGCTGCTCCACCTAGCGGTCGTGCTCATCGCCGGAACCGGCCCGCAACAATAGGACCCATGTTCACACGAGGTAATCCCACAAGGTTCAAAGCCCACACAGTGGCAGTGATGGTTGAAAGTTTTGGTAGAACTCACCCGTCTACCTTCGGGTCTTGCACAGGTCCATATCTTCAAGTGTTTGCAGTACAAGAGCTGCAAGCTATCAGATTTTTGGGTTAGTTTTGAGCGAGGCACACCCCTTTCTCGTCAGTATGTTTTCAAGTATTTTTGGTTTCTTTCAGAAGCTTTGTGAGCCATTTTAGGTAACAATCCTTATCTCTCACACACACAATACTCATTCAGCTGCCCTGATGACCCCCGTTGCTGCTGGGGATTTTCCGCGTGCACCCCGAGCATTCCGAGGTGGATTACGTCAATTTGAAAGTCCAATATTAGACGAAGTTAAGTTGCCAAGAATACCCAACTTTTCTTTGAGATAACTGAGATGAAAGATTGTCATGCTATTTCTTTAGTAACTGGTATTTTTAAAGTTTTTAGCTGCACTTAATAATTTGCATTAGATTTGCATAAATAATCTGGTCATTACAGTACTGTATAAATAAAATCCGTTTTCACAAAGTCGGTGAGAAATAAGATGGGAGTTGATACTCGACCACCATGGAGTTATATACGTGACAGTCTATTATCACCTCTCAACTTATATTTTAAGAACGAAACGTAAAACAATGAAATCAAAAGAGAAATTAAGTGAAACCTTGCAGAATGTATGGAACAACCACCCAATGGAATTTCTCCAGAAAGTGCAGGAAAGCATTCCAAAGTAGATATTTGCTGTTTTGTATGAAAACAGGTTTTGCATCATGCATGCAGAAAATGAAAGTCTGTAGAAGTTAACCATGCTGGGTATAGTTGAGGGAGAATAAGACGAGGCAGACCATGTGCTGGTTGGATGGGGTAAAGGCTGCAACCAACCTGTCTCTGCCAGGGCTTCAGGAAGCAGTGCAGGATCGGAATGTTTGGAGAAACCCGATCATTAATGTTGTGTGGTGTTTGTGTCCTGGTGTGTTACGTACTTAATAAGAGACATAATTAGAACTGCCACTTTTAACTGCCGGCAGTGATGACCGGTTGAGGAATTTCACAAAAGAAGATTTTTGAAGGATTTTTTTTTTTTAATATGGCTGCCGAATCATTTGACCGGTGACGTCGTCCAAAAAATTTTTTGTGGACCATTTTATCCCTGGATGACCCTCAAAAAATTTCATACTGATCGGATGTAGCGTTCTACATATGCAATCATGACGTCGTAACGAAGGCACAAATGACGTCATTAAAATCATACTCATTCCCCATGACGAGAACTTTCTACGTGCCAAGTTTCAATATTTTCCTTGGTGTGGTTTCAGAGATACAGAGGTCCAAAGTTTTTCCATTTTTCGAACATGGCTGCCCCACCACGTGAACTATGGCATCATAATTATCACTGAAACATTCCACATGAGAGTCGCGCCAATGGTGAAAATGTCATCTCGATCCAACAAGCGGTTGTGGAGAAAAGCACAAAAGTTCTTAGTGCTGTGGCATGGCTGGAAAAAAAATAGGTAACCCTCCCCAGGGTAGAACAAAGCACAACCATATTTTTTGGGTATTTAGGATGTTTGAAGTAGGAAATGGATGATGTTGTGAAAAAAAAATATTGGATAGCATGTATTTTGGTGGAATTTGTAATTATAATGCCTGAAATTTGTTTGTGCTTTTGGAAAATCATAAAAATCATAAAAAATGACTGTTTAATCTTCATATATCAACCAATTTTCATAATTAAAATGTCATTTTGTACAAAATCAAGAGTTTGTGCTTTCAGATCATCTCAGTAGACGTAATAGCTTAAATCTGAATCATTAAGTTTTCAAAAACTGAAAAACATGTGATTTTATGCTCAATCTAATCGTATCCTATCCCTAGCATGATGTATCTTACGATTTTGATAATTAATGAAAATACAACTACGGTATCGACCAATTAATATATGTATTGTGACCTTATATCTTTCAGATTTGTTAACATGAAACTAGGAAAATTAATTAACAAAAACGTTTGGTACTGTTCAATCTACTTGGTCTTCATATTAGATAAGAGTCTGCAGTCATGAATTCAGTGAACTGTCGACAATATAATAGAAATAGGGAGTTTAATTTCAAATTGAGAGGTACCATCTACCAATAGATCTCAGCATTGTACCACAACTACATCTTATGTGCATAGCAAAGGGGGCTTCACGTATATCTCCTGTTTTCAATACACATTGCCATACGGACTACTTCGGAAGAATGCATGAACAGAGGTGACGTAGATCGCCAGATGGCACCAGATCCCTGTCCGCAAAGCAATCCTAATCCGTGCCAACAGCGTGTGGGGCAACTCTCTGTTCGGCCACGAACAGATACGACTGAGGTCGGTCGCGACTTCAGCAATTCACATAACAGTTACATGTGAGTTAGTCTCGACTTCAATGGGTGCAGCCTCTTTCACATAGTAAACAGGTTGCATAGGAGAAGTGTCCTCATCCCATCTCCAGCCATTACCAAGTTGGGCTCAACTGTTGTGGTCGAAACTTCACATTGCATCCATATAGTAACTGGTACTTGGCACGCAACATCATTGTTGAGGGAAAATGCTGATGCAGGTTTGTCACTCTGCAAGCAAATTCATACCGGAACTCATTCTAAGGTTGTACATAAGTTGCGATTGGATTTATTTTTGTTTCCATACAATGCTAATGTGTACCGACGAATCCTGCAGGGTTTCTGTCAAATCAGGAGTTGTGCTCAGAGCAGGAAGATCCTCTGCATATTGAACTAGCTTACTGAAGGC
>CM068954.1:88436937-88454993 GCA_035128595.1 Eptatretus atami | reverse complement strand
AGAAGAGAGATACAAACTCAATGGTAAAAAAAAAAAGTTATGGCTGGACTAGACAACAGACACATAAAGGCGATTGCAAAAACTCATGAAGGGGAGGTACAAACTCAGATTTGTGACAAATACAAATTATGGCACTGCATTTACTACTCATGGACAATGAGTGAACAACAAATATACATATTTCTTTGATCATCGCAGTAGTGGAAAAGATACGTCAAAACTTCATCAAATGAGGCTTGACCTGCTTTTCAATCTAAGGCTATGTCCTTGACTCCAGCACACATGCCAAGAACCAATCCTTCAAAAAATTGCTGTGAATCCTATTCGAAAATAGGAAACTGACAGGAGTGTGCAGTGTTTCTTTTTGTCTGGACTTGAGAGCTACAGTTTATAATCAACTGACTAAAAACCACAATAGACAAGTATAAATTGAATTAATGGCATAGATATAAATAAATATAGTACAAACTAACCTATTTTTAAAACACGATCTAGGGCTTAAAGTGCAAACTCCTCTGCGTGCGAGCACGCACGCACAACCGCTCATTTGAGGGAGATCTCGAACTGTTGGAGATGGGTGATGGTACTTTGGCTAGGATAACTGATGTGCACAGTCAGTCAACATCTGGATAGATATGACAAAGCTTCATACAGTACAACATATTATCCATCAATATCCAGTTGATTCTGCATCGTAGCAGATATGTTACTTGCCATCTTCAACTTCGATCAGCATCGTCCTATCAACTTCAATGTGAAATATCGTTCGGACACTTAATAACTTTGAGAGGAATACATGCATTAGTGGCGTTGGTGAATTTCAACAAATTTTGAAACAGACGTCAATCTCGCTTCTTTGCAAGAATAAAAGCGAGTGGTGCATGGGTTGTACTTTGGGCAATTCACAGCCCCCCCCCCCCTCTCCCCAAAGAAAAAAAACACTGATCAACAGCGTTCCCCAAAAAACTGCCAGGTTGAACAATGAATGCATCTACTAAACCATTACAGAAAGATATTCAGGTTTTTAAGGAGACATCAAACAAGCATTGTTTTTAAGAATGCAAAATATTGCATGGCACATATGTCAACAGCCCACTGCACCTAAGGTAAAAGAAATGTCACACTACGTCGAAAGGCGTGAAAATTACTGCAAAATTGCTTCGTCCATTTATCATCATAGAATTCGAATGAACCATCGAAAGCCACAGCAATACTGACAGGAAACAACGTGTTCCATCTGCTTAAAAAAGGTAACGATGAACGTCTGAATGAAACATTATTACAATGACCAACAAAATGGCACAAGGCCACTTGCCTGGTTTGCCGCAAGAAGGAAGGGTGCGCGTTTTCTTAAAATGAAGACAGTTGTTGATAAATGAGAAAAATGCATCTCTGGGATAAGCAAGATAGACAATATGAGGTTCAACAGACCTTATTATCCCACGCAAACTGTTTGCTTAAATTCACCAACGTCATCCGATAACAAACACAGAAAAGTGCCAGAGCAGCAGAATAAATTTTGACCCCGGCTCTTGCCCAGAGGTGGAGACTTGGAAATCAAAGGTGTCAAAACGGAAAAACATAATACGTAAAATTTGACAATTGGTATACAAAAGTCTCTTCTTCTCAAAAGTCTCAATTGGGTATTGTCTCTTCTTCGACGTCATGTAATAACTGGTGAGCTTTTTGCTATCTTCAAATCTTGCTTAGGTGTAAGCATACAGATTCGATGACAGCCATCGACTTCACTCGTTTCCATGAAAGCACGAAAAAGGACGACGATTTAAAAAAAACTAAAATAATTAACATTACACATACTGTAATATTCCAACAGCAGGTCAAAATACAGAGGTGGATGGAGGGTAGCATATTTTGGCAGAGAGCAAGACAGTCCTTCTGCATCTGTGCCAACAGTCGGACTTCCCAAAAAATCCGAATGAAGTTTGGTTACATTTAGTGTTAGATTGGACAAGGTACTTGTTTTTGTTTTTTTTCAAGAATTCTATAAATTGTTGCTTAGTTAAGCTCATTTCCTTAAATAGGAGTGAGATGTCATAAAAAGTTGAGTAATGTCAAACACAATCAGCTGATGCGCAATAGTTGATGTAAAACAAGATAAAAATAAAAATAAAAAAAACAAGAAAGATGTCGGGCATGCACACGAACTTGAGAAACCCAAACAATATGCTTCGATGTTGATTGGTGAAACAATTCAGTGCCAATATACAAATTTGTCACTAGAGTAGACCAACCTTGAAGTGGGTGAGATTGACATTACTGTCTGAAAAAAGAATAGCTGTGTTTGCAAGAAAGACTATAGATGTTTAATGTAGTGTGTCTCTAAAGTGGTCACGGTCCATGGTCTAAAAGGTTTACGTGTTTCAAGGTCTTAGTTTCCAAAGGGTCAAAGCTAAGGGCAAGGGGGTACAAGTAGTCAAAAAGACATAAAACGTTCTTCAAGAGTCTCAAGGTCTAAAGGTTAAAAGATCCGAAGGTGGTCTAAAGATTTGAATGGATCAAGGGATCAAAGCGTCTAAAATTGTCAAAAAAAAGTATGTTCCATAGTTCTGTAATTATAGACTAGTCAGGTCCACATATTAAGACTTAACTCACGGACCAACTCATGCTCAACGGACCAATGATTAATCGACACCGTTCGAAGTCATCAAGGCATTCACCCAGCAACGCCCGAGGTGTGCACCATATATCAATATATAATATATATAATATAATATTATTAATACATAACTAACACATATTCGTCGAGTTTCGATCCTTTTCAGCCCAGAAACCTCTCCAAACGGTGGATCATAACCTTCGGTACGGATCACACAGTAGCATCCACAACTCAGTTGTGTCCAGGCAACGTCAGTCAAATACACAGAACAAAAAATATGAAAAACAAGTAAGAGTGTTTCCACCAAATAGACAACACACACACACACACATGACAGAACCTTGACATTTTTCACCTAAAAAAAAGGCTTCCAGCTAGGCACGTACATTCCACCGAGTGTTAAGTTTATTACTCACCTTCAAAGGTTAAATAAATGGCAATACCCAGGGGCTCTCTGTAGCGCTGGATAAGATAACCACGGAACCACTGAAGGCTATGGATGACCCAAAATATGTAACGGAGAAGAAGGTAAATACCTGTGGAATTTTTTTTTAAATGCGGTGCAACAAACTTTGGGACATCATGGGTGAAGAAGGTAATCGTGAACAAAATTTCATCAGGAGCCGTCCACAAACTTTTTGAGATATCCTGCACATCAAACAACAGATAAACGGAAAGGACACTTTCGGTACAGCGCATAATCTCACCCCGTAATCCTTAATGGCATTGATAACATATCTGGCCCAATAAATTTTTGAGATATTGTGCTTATATATCGTTTTTGCCCTGTCTCTCACACAATGGTTGATAGAAATCACTTTAAATTCTAGGCAGTGGATCGGAATCCGGATTTCACCAAAATCTAATGCAGTTCGTCTTGTTAAAACTCAACTGTCCACTAAAAATTTTATCTGGATCCATCCATAACTTTTTGAGATATCTGTGACACAATTGGCCGCCATGGTCCCAAGACTACGGCAAAAGGTATCAAGACCTAACTGCGGCCGCGAGGACTTCCGCAATCAAACACGATTTCATGTAGCCAATTTAAAAGGGGTTTCACAATGCGACTGCGCTCGCGGGAGGAATCAATAAATTGCATCAAAAAATGCATCATTTTTTCTGCTCCCAACATCCTTGGGAAAAGTTAGTGAATGCGGCCTGTGGGATTCAAAAGGTTGGGAACATGCTGTTAGACACAAACAAATAATAAACAACAAACAAAAAAGACAGAAAGGGGTTGAAAAACAGTAACCTCCTTCACCTCGGTGGAGAGTAAAGATGGCAAGACAAATGGATGTGCGTATGTTTAGGAGAGAGATAAAGTCAGTACTGGGCAGTTTAAAATAATTATCCTGCTAAAATCCAGATTTCATCAAAACTTCACGTCAATAGCATGAACCAATTACTGTAATCCATCATTTAATAAGGGTGGCGAGCCTTCACACCCTCCCCCCCCCCCCAAGAAAAATGAGGGGCAGAAATATAGTTGTTGAGCATGAGATAGAGAGATGGGAAAAGAGAGACAAGCGAACAGAGAGCCAGAGAACATACCAAATAAATCAATAGAAACATTGTAAATGTAAGAGAGAGAGTCAGGTTAGACAGGTTAATGGAGTAAAATAAAGATGCAAGGAAATATTCCAAAGCAAGGTAGCAGCACTACGCTTGAAGCAAGGACGGGGGAGAAGGTGTTTAAAAGGTATCAAACCCTAAACTTATCTCAAGCGGGGCATCAATAAATGGTTTTGCCTAAAAGTTGTATTTTGCCTTCAATAACTGTATTTCTCAAATGTTCCTTTTGCAAAAAAGTTTTTTTTTTTAATTAAGTGAAAGAAATTCAGTATGTTAATTGGTTTCAGGCACTCTGGAACTTTACAAACAGGGGAGAAAGTGACAAAATATCTGCTTTCCAAATATTGTAACCATGTGACATGTATAGCTAAATGTGTTCAGGGAAACAAATCTTCCTCCTTAGTCTTTGTATGCTGCTGTTCAATGATTTTCAATTTGCTTAAAAAGCAGAGAGTAAAGGTTTAAGGGTTTTTGGTAGATTGAGAAAACAGGAATGAAAGTAAAAAAAAAGCAGCCTTCCAATGTGGTACTTTCACAGCCTCTTACGTTGCTTAAAGCAATAGACAAGACTCATTATCACAACATAAAAAGATACACACAAAATGACTGATTAAAAAGCAATTAAATAAGAACAAGGGAGGATTCACACGATAAAACTAGAGTCAACAATACATGTTGTAGGACTCCATAGGTAGAATGGATGCTCTACACAGAATATTGCAGAGGTCGTCAGGACGATCTTCAAAATCTGCAGAATATCTTCCACTGGAAGATGGAAACCATGGGAGCTTGTTTGCACTTCTATATCACTCTTGTCATGTAACATACTCCGCACATTGCAACAAGGTGGTTATGTAAATCCAGTCGAGTTCGCAATTCAAAGTGATAAGGCTAAATTAAAAAGAGCAATCAGAGATGCAGACCATCACCAACGACTTGCTTTGTGTGGTTAATAATTTAATCTACCCCTCAAAACCACCCAGGAACAGCCAAGTAAGCCTCATTAAAAAAAAATAAATAAAAAGAACTCAGCTTTTAAATTTTTTCATAAATTCTGGCTGCCACACATGCATCGATCAAAGTTGAATTTAAAAACCTAGATTTCCATACTACCGAAGAGTCATAATTATGAAGTTTCACGTCAAATTGATGAAGCAGTTCAGAAGAAAGAATTTAAAAAAGATTTCTGCTCATTCAATATGCTTGCGCAGACATAGCGACTTTTCAACCATTATTTATGAATCCCTGCATCCGCCAAGACTTTGGGAACATTTGGTGTGAAGTTTCCCCCTCGATCGTCCAGCTGTTCTGGAGAGATTTAATAAGTATGATGAGTAATCCAATATTGGCTGCCAAAACCATGTGACCGATGTGACATGTGTGAACCTTTATTCCTCAATGGATATAGGCAAGTCATAACGTGTAAAATGCGCCTCGATCTGTTAGCCATTGTCGGAGAAGAAATTTTGAGAAGTTTTAAATAAAAAACAAACAAAAAAAACAATATGGCTGCCGAAATCAACTGACCGATGACATCAATACAAAAATTTTTGTGGACCATTTTTCCCTAAATGTACACTCAAAATTTCTCATAACTTAATCGGAATGTAGCGTTCTAGCAATGCAAGACGTAACGAAAGCACCCCGTGACGTCGTCAAAAAAAAGTTACAATTTGTCCTTCGGGGTTCTGAGATAAGAGCCAAAGCGTTTCTGGTTTTTCCACATGGCTGCCAACCACGAGACCTATTGAGGTCAGAATTATAATTAAAAACATTGTACACGGTAAGGTCGCACCAATGGGAAATGTCATATCAATCCGACAAGCGTTGACGGATCCGTCAACCACAATAGTGGCCATGAACCAAAATTGAGATCGGTTGTATTGACCCTAACCAACTCTCCTCCTTAATTGTCATATACTCGTTCCACTAACTTTTTTTAAAAAATATCATGCTAATATAATCATTCTTGGCCCCATCTCTTACAATTTGGTGAAAAATCACGCATTAAAAAATAAAATAAAATAAAATCATATCTGGATCTGGATTTGGCTCTTTCACCAAAAATTAAATTATTTCATCCTGTCGCACACTAACCTCTCCATCAAATTTCGTCCAAATCATCGCATTAACTTTTTTCAGATATCTGTTCCATCGAGACAAAAGACAAAGAGGTGTGAAAACGAATCTCTGCCGAAACTTTCGGTGCGGAGGTTGAGCGACGACCAAGCACATCATCCCATCCAAACTCATCATTCCTTGAGGATCAGAGTTCAGGTCAAAGCACTGTACCGCTCACAAAGGTCAAAAGCTAACACTACCCACACCCCTCCCTCCCCCCCCCCCCACAAGAAAAGATAAGGAGGGGGGGGGGGGAGAGAGAGAGAGAGGAGATAGGAAATCGTTTACACATGTGACATATCAAGTGCATTTCTGACTGACAACCAAATATTTTTTTTTTTTTCTTCCAGTTTTCTAGTCGGTCATGGTAAGTTAGTGTTCAAATGTGGAGAATTTCTTATTGAATACTGTTAACTAATTCTATCATTGCATACCCTTTTACCCAAACCTCTTTGGCTCATACATTTGGATTCTTGCATGAAACTTTTAAATACAAGTTTCGCCTTTATAAAGGAACTTCAACAGCCACAGGAGGTGGTCCTATGCTATTAATTGTGTCAATCTATGGTTGTTTCGATGCTCTATGCTTTTAAATAGAGCATCAAGCAAGGAGAAGCCGTAACCATTTAAAGGCTCAAAGCAATTCGGCCGGGGTTCAAACACAGACTTCGCACATCAGAGCAGACATTCTCACCATTTACAACCATCTAGGTGGTTAAAACTCATTTGTGTCACTTGCTACTCAAATGAACTGAAGATAAAATAAGCTAATCAAACCGATGCATGCATGTTGCATGATCTTTCAGACGAAGGTATTGATGCGTATTTCTGTGGAAGACAAGAATGAGCTTGGGAAGTTTAGTGAGCACAAATTCAAAGCTCCATGCCTCTCAAATATCAAACTTCAGTCTTTATCACTAACTTGTGTGCAGACCACATAAACAAATTTGATACTTTGTTCATAACTAAGCAGCAAAGGAAAATAAATTCAGAAAGTGTTTGCACTCAACACGAGATCTGCAGAAGAAAACCTTGCCCTGCTACCACGTGAGTCAATTGCATGCACACTGCGACAACAATACCGCAAATGTTTACACCTCCGACAAAAACTTTCTATCGTCTGGTCAAGTGCAAACTGGAGGAGACAAAAATACTGTCCTCAATTCTGTTGACCCAAGCAAGGTCTCACCTGCCATTCTCCCCCTTTTTGGAGTTTAAGCAGCACTTAGCAGCGCCCGAAAAAAAAAATGGGAAAAAAAAAAAGTCCAAAAAACGCGGGGCCCCCCCAAGAATAACATAACATGTTGAGTGCAGCTGACCCAGTGCTGATTCCTCTATTTACTCATGAATGGCTTAAGCATGTTTCAGTCTCCAATCTTGGCAATGGCAAAGGTCTAAACTTGGCGACAGACAATTTTGTAGCTATCCTTGAAGCCACATCAAGTCAAACAAGGCAACCAATGAGGGCAACCAACCTATGCTCTCTTATAAATTCATTAACATTAGTGGAAATTGCGATACGGAATAGGATGGAGCCGCGCCTTTGCGAGAATGTTCTTAAACAACAAACAGACTGGTTTTAGAAAGAACCGGGAACACCGAAGACCAAGTGATGGCAGACACAGATGTACATTTGGCTGCTTTTGAAGCAATCGTAAATGCGTGCCTTGGTCATCGATCTCTCTCAGGTTACTGACAACTATCTAGCATCTGGAGACTTTACTCAAGCTGCAACAATTGTTCTCCATGATCACCAAAATGGTGGCATTGTGCTCAGCAAAATCACCAAACCTAAAATCGCTTCTTTCGGATCATGCTGGAATGGACAAAGTGGCGGACCAGAACTTTAAAAAAAGTGTCCCACAGACCGAATCTGTCTTGTCCCCAGCACTCTTCACTTGTACACGGTGGAGTTGCACAGACTCTGCATCAAGCTCAATCCAAACACCCAATACTGAAGACCTGGCAATGCCTCCTACCGAGAGAAGACATTTGACGAGGAGAATAGCAGCCTCTTACACAAAACAAGTACAATCAAAAACTAATGCAACACCTAATTACTTATCATCGCGACTGAACCTCAACATGAACAGAGGACATTTAATTTATCTCTCACTGAAAGAAAGCAGCAGACAAAACTAAAGTAAACTCAATGGAACCCCCCTCTCACCCCCTTCCCTTTCCAGTTATCAGGGACTGATGAGGGGGTAAAACTGAACAACAACCTCAAACTTCCACCAAACAGAAGAATCACCCGGAAGCAAAAGCAAGCTAGGGTCAATCTACTGCGGAGGCTCGTGCAGCCTATGACTGGGGGGAGTAGACTGTCACAAATTGTGTGCTTCTTGTCCACTGCATACTGTTTGAAGGTAGTGAGGCACACACAAAAAAGTGGAGTACAGCTCAAATCTCTCCTGCGATCTGATCAGTGGCTGCCTAACAAGACACAACTTCTCACACCCATACAGAATGTTGGCAAGCATTATAATGCTTCAGGTCTACAATGTGAAGCGCAACTTCGCTGAACAAAAAACAGAAAGCGAACCTGCAACCCTCTGCTCAACAGAATCACAAAACTGGTCAATGATCAAAGCTACAAAGCCCTCATCAGAGCGGTATCGACCCCCCAATACAAGACTGTTGGTGGTTGCAATTAACAAAGCTTGCCAATTCTATGTCACGCCGATGTTTATCGCCTACGTGAGCAAGAGAATGGTGCCGTCCAAACCATCTCCGGACAAGGTGTTGGGTACTGTCAACATGTGCATGCACTCGCTTGAACATGAATGGCACTGTGAAGCTTGTGTAATGGCGGTGAGATGCACAGCAAATCAACTGTGGAAGAGTGCCCCATAACATCCAACCTTCGAGGAGAGAAAATTCAGCCTACAGCTCACTGCACAAGCCAGGAGGGCTGCGGAGCGCCATCGTTCACCGCTGTTTGCTAAACTTAAGTTATACCGAAGAAGAAGTTTGCAATCAGTTAAAGAGTGACTCAAAGCACCAGAACAGCCTCATTCGTTCGCATTACAGTATGTATATTATAAAAGGAGCCGTGTCTGTTTGTCCGTTTGTTTGTTCTGGTTAAGACTTGAGAACGATTACGGAATTTCAATAAATCGAACTACGTGGATTCAGGGACTTCCGGGCAGGTTGCGATGAAAACAAAATTTCATACAGAAAGCAGTGGCGAATTGCAAATGCGCAAACTTTGCGACGCTGGTTATCCCGCACACTCAAAAGGAATCTTTTATCTTGGCCCTATAATTAGCTTCAGCAGGCAAAGATTAGTACTTCTCAGTGAAGCAACGGGTCTTATATTCTAGTCCTTACTATAATTCACAGACAGTGTTTGTAATGTCAGAGGCTACTCTCTCTAACAGTCTGACAATACATCCAGACTGCTGGCAAGAGGATCAGCGTGGACCACAATTAGTGTGATAGGGGGTTATCTTTGCTGGTTGTTTGGCGAGATGGGGGACGGATGCAAATTTCTCTATGTAAAGTGTACATGTAGCACCGCTCCTGGTGGGGGAGGGTATTACAGTCCTCCCCATTTACAGTACGGTATCCTGTCCCCACATTTCTCAGTTCAATGAGGTTTTTGAATTATAAGCAGTAGGTATGTTTTGTTTCATGCAACGTAAACCGGTTATTTATCTTCTTTTTTCCTATACGAGCTGTCAGTTGCCTAATAACCACCCAAAATAAAGGTATGCTCAGAAGAATGTTTGCTGCTTGGAACAAGATCACCCACGGCAGGTACTCAGCTAGTATTAATAGTAATAATAATATTATATAATAAATAAAATAAACAATCATTGTTAACCGATTCGGTTGACCATTGTTAAGCAACATTTAAGAAATGGGAGTGCTGCCTTCCTTGCTTGAAAATAAGCATATAGAATAGGAAGAGCTCAGACAAACATCCCTGGTTTGCACCATGAGACAAGAATGTTGTTCTCACGTCCTGCGTGGAGATTCTGAAGGAACTCACATTAAATCTGATTATTAAAAACCAAATTAAAATATTCATGCTCTCAGTCTTGAAGACTCGTCAACTACACTGGATATACCTTTAAAAACGTCACAATCAATCGGAAAATTAATTTAAAAATTAAGCCTCGACGTGATATGAAGAGAGAGATTTCGATTTGGAATTATTGAAATATTATATGGACAGAACAGTATTATTTAATTTCTTTGGCGAATAAACACTTTAAACTGAACGTCGTGTTAAGTTGTTTTTGAATATTATGTTTTTTATTCTACTTGTGTCTGTCCGTTGACTCTAATGTGAGACCTACTGCTGCTCCCTGGTAACACGTAGATGAACTGGTGACGGCAAATTTCAGGTGGACCTAAAACTGGCTGGGAAATGTGTTAGAACACAAAGTGAATCTTTGGATCAAAATAACTCTCCCCCACGACGATGTCAGAAACTTGTTTTTGTCACGAGATCACATCAGATAACAGCTCATGTAATGAAATGGGATCACGTGGGTCTCATTTAACAGCATCGTGATCATCGTATATCGGTTGAATCTAAATATTGAAGTTAATCAGATGTCTTGTCTGTCTGTCTGTCTCTGTCTGTGTGCAGCCTGCATGTTTTGCAGGACCGCTGAACGACAACAACAAAATTTGCCACACACGCAAGTCTGACCCTAAGTGGCATTTTCATCACAACCTCAAGCATTTAAAGAACCCCAAGATTTCCTAACTCTTCCACCCCTCAATAAATGGCTTTACACCCATGAGAAGCTGGAAGACTCGAAAGACCCTTAGACCTCCTTACACACTGGTGTTCTGGCTCTCCTGTCCGATAACAGTTTCCCCACCTCCCATCTCGCAGTTCTCTACTCCGATCTCGCCTGCCCATTCTCAGCCCCTGCGGCTCTCCTGCTTCTCCCATTTTACTTCTCAGTATCCCCCCCCAACCCACCCAGGCAAGCAGGTAACCCTGCGAGTAATTTTTGAATATGTTAACTGAATTGTTTAATTCTTCCCTCGTCAGAGATGACTAAAATATTGCCTGAAATGGGGGTTGAGTGGTGAAGTGAGCAATAAACGGATACAATGCCAGCCAATTTGACCATTGTGATCAAGACAATGGTTCTGTAAAAACTATTGTAAAAGCACGAGAGGAGTGGTTGTTGGGGCAGGGAGTAGAAAAGAAAAAAAAAAAAGACAAAATTGCATTTGCAACACTTTAATAAAGTAATGTGAACAAAAATAAATCCATTTTCAAGAACCTAATTGTTACATAATCGAGTGATTCATCAGAAAATGCTCCGCGTGCTCTGGCGCATGTAAGCATAATCAAGCACGCACGAAAGCAATGAGCTAGGCAAAAACACTCACCGGGTGACGCTGGCGCGTGGAGAAGCAACGTTCGAATGCAGGAGTTAATTGGCCTTTGTCCTTTTCATGCGAAGAAGGTCTCAGAGAGCATCATAAGAAACGGCAGCGCTCACTGGATCGCTCGCTGCCCTTGCTAAACTACTATCTCCACCTGCCCACCCGCCAACCGTGTTACTCATTCCAGAAAACTGCTCAACTCACGAGTGGCAGTCGGATGCACAGGTAAACTACTGGTGATAAAAGACAAAGAAAAGGAATTGAAAGCGAGGCACAGCACACACAACATTTCTGTGGACAGGGATGGACCACCGGCTGGCATGGCGGTGGAGATGGGGGAGGGGGAGCAGACAGCTCAAAGCAAATTGCAACCACTGACAACCCATGTAACAACTAGGCTGCAATAATGGGTTAAAGACATCGCTGGCTTCAGTGTGAAGCCCGTATAAATAATTGCGGGCAAGCAGAAAACATAATGGGTTCAGGCAGCACCAATTTCAATTGCAAATTCACAAGTACATTTCAGCAGTTCAAATTAGACACTGTCACAACAGTGGAAAGGTCTTTCATAAAATTAGATCCTAAAGGGGGAGAAAAGTGGGTAGTTACTTACCTTCTCACAAGTTTTTCCACCATTCGTATTTGAACACAAAACTTCCACTTGCATGGCAGCCGAGATTGCAAGAGAAAAGGCAACAGGCACAGGTGCATTGGCTCAAGGATGGAGCGGCAAAGAAAGCATGCAGTTTGCAAAATAAGAGCGACAGTTCGCAACTACATAACATACATGTCCCAATCTAAACCATCCAACTCCTCCTTGCCAGCATTGAGAAAACAACTCCCACACCCACAATCTTCTTCAAACTGGGTATCTTTCTTATGGGACGCTACTAACCGTACATGTTCCAGCAAGGCAGAGTCATTGAGTAAAAAGTGTGCAGGCAACAGTGGTGTAAGCATGAAAAGTCAGACAGACAGATAATACAGCTGGTCTACCTGCGTTTCAAAACAAACAGCGAATCAACAAAAAACATAATTGTAGCCAAAATTTATCGAATTTTCGATGCATTTAAGCCAAAGTAGACAGTAAATCTCTGGAAATGAAAAAGAAAAAAATCTATTTTTCTTAAAAATATTAAACAGCACTGTTTATTACCAATTATATAATGAGAACTGGCACTCGTAGACGCACAATAACCTCCGGCCAGTAACCGAACAGCTTTACTGTGTATCCACGATAGGCAGATCTGCTCTGACCCGATCAAACTTTTAATCGGTCTTGTCTTGTCATTATACCCACATCTCATCCCTAAAGTTTTGCCACATACGTCACAACTGTTTTGAAAATCATGCCCTCTCCCCTCTGTCAAGAGTGAGAATCACTTTATAAACAAACACACAGACAGACAGGGGTGAAAAACACACAACCTGTTTCATCTATTTCAGTGTGCGGTGAAAAAAGAACAACAACAATATGAAAGAGAATAAAAGCAAAATAAATCGAAGTCAATCAAAATTTTACAGAAGCAGGAGAGTTTTTAAAACTAAAAATACTATTAAAGAAGACTAGTTACCCAGAACAAAAAATAACATGCTTATAAACTACAGAAATCAACAAAATAGCAAAGCAACAACTAAAGAACAAGAGCAGTATCATTCAAAATGAAGCAATGTCTAGTGTGTCTAAAACGAACCGGGTTTCAGGTTGTGGTTGTTTCGTGAAAGCCAAGCGACAGTTCAAACGAAGCACACATTGGCAGATTAGCAGCCCTTAGCCAAGCGATCATCACATAAGAAATGCACACTCACACAGAAACATTCTTGAGGTCAAACACCCGTAAAAACGGAAAAGCTCTGAACGTCGTTCTCAACCTCCTAGACCTTGGCTGGAAACATTCAATAAGAAAAGGGTGGAGAGAACAGAGACGGGGTCAGATTCACCAAAATGAAAGAGCTCAAACGTGTTGTCTGAACATTCCACTCCCTTGTAGCTGAAGGCGGCCGCACGCCGCCGATGACGATGGAACAAGACAAAGCACAAAAATCGTGCTGGAACATGGTGATAAGGAACGATGAACAAATATCTAACATTCACCAGAAGTACCAAGATGATGCAAAGCAATTTGTGCGCACGACACCATCTCAAATAACGAGGTGGTAACAAAGAATGCGACAAGCCGGCAAAAAAAAGCAAAGAAAAAAAACCAAAACAGATTTTAACATTCTCCCTCGCATATTTGCTGGCAGCTCATTATGATGCTGCTCTTATAATTACAGATTTCAAAGTAATGGGGCTAACCTGAACAAACATTGTTGAAAAGTATAGCATAGACTTGGTAATTCGGTTTCTTTAAATTGACTAACAAATCAACAAAAAAAAAATTAATAAAAAAATAAACGTTTTTCCCACGCATTAAAAAATTAAAGAAAAGTGAAGATATTTTCTTGTGGGATTATGTAAGCCAATCACATGCCAAATGATGTAGGTTGTTTCAAACTAATTACTTTGAGTACAAAATGTTCTTCTGTCCACCTCATTAGATGACAAACAATTTTACATACATTCTGATAAACTACATTTAGGGTTTTCATCTGAACGCTGGAAACTGTGCACCGAACTGTACATCAAGGTTCAAATCTGATAGAGCTTGTCGGCATTATAATTTCCGCTTTGTACAATGCAAACTCACTTTAAAGAGCAGAAACAGAGGAGAGGCATTTGAAAAAAGCTGAAATTTTCTACTCCATTTTTACACAAGATAAGAATTCCAACAGACTCATACATACAAACTAGAACAGCATCTCGTAGAGCGATACTTCACCAGTAATGCTGAATACATAAGAATAATTGGCACAGTACATTTTGAAACATCATGGCCAAATAAATTTTCGTGGCTGGCGGTTAAGGTTAATCTCCCCAACCCAATGTGGTGATGGGAGGTTAACACCGGGCCAGCCTTGAAAGCCGCAGCGTTTTTCCTAATTACGAAGGTGGTACACGTTGCCTCGGAGATTAATGACGCATTGCGGAGGTGGCTGGGCACAATGGCGGAGGCGACGGAGAACACAGATGGATGCACAGGGGGTTTATCACTCAAACCCCACGACAATACACGGATACAGGCAACGTAAAATATAACACGGAATTTAAATAGAACAATATAATATTTTACAGAACAATAATCAGAATGATAAGATTAAGTGAGTTAAATCATCCAAAATCTAAAGTCGAGCGCCGCTGCACAAGACTTAAAGACAAGGTGGAACGAAATAAATAAAAATCTTCCTTTATTCTGGTACTTAGGTTGGTCCAGAGATGTCTACCGTGGCATTGCAATTGATGCGCTTTGTCTTGGGGACGTGTAGATGCGCCCAAAATTGGCGCCTAAGCTGCTCTTTCACAGTGGAAAAACAGACAAGCAACTCGTGAGCGGTATTTTCAACACAGGCTCGAGAACCCCATGCATAAAAGCACCTGTCCCCTTGGTGACAATACAGGACGGCTTCTAGGCCAGTCATACGAACAGCCAAGAGTCGATACCGCGCGCCTCGCTTCATCCACGAGCCAAATTTTCCTCAGGCACGAATATGAGAATAATGCAGTCTTCTAATGTGTCGAAGAAAGCCAGCCGTAAAGCCTGTTCTTACAGGCCATCTCCTAGCTACGCTACTCTCCTCGACCGCATGCCGTCCCTCACTCGATTTGTGCGTTACTCCGCTCCTCTGAACTTGTCTGAACGTTACCGGGGGGGGGGGACGAACAATCGTTTCCAAACCTCGGGTGGCTGCTTGTGAAACCAAGTGGAGCGAGGCTTTCGCGTTGGTCATGCTGCCTTGATTCTGAACATCACGCCCATCATACATCACTCAATGACGTGACTTTACTGCGTCACCTTGGAGGTGGGGCTTCATCGACTTGGTCATGCGCTCAGTTGTATGGTCCATTTTAATGTAATTTTAAAAAAAAAACCATGGGAAAAGTCACACGGAGGTCAACCGACATCTGAACTTGACTTAGATCCCAATCCAATTTACACGACACCATCGCCTCCTCCCTCCGTGTTGTGACACGTGAAACACTTAGCTCACCGTTTCCTACTTAATACATTCAAATGTTTCCTTACCTCCACGGACCAAACAAACTCTGTTCAATTCTCACTGTCCTATTAATTCCCATTCCCCCCACACAACCGAAACACTATTAGTGATGATAGTTAGAAATAAATCATGCCAATTATGATAAAATGCATCAAAATTTGGCAATTTCTGTTCTGTCAGGGCTTTCTGATCAAATTTCTGCCAATTGCCATTTTGAAAAATCCCAAGATGGCGGCCATTTTTCAAAAAGATGGCCTGCCAAGTTAGCCTCCCGAAGTTGACTTTTTGGCTTAGAAGTGATTGTAGTTGTCCGATTTGGCATGTTCTATGAGTGTGGATTCCTATGTTTTCTACAATCTGCTGGAGTGGATTTCCTGTTTTTAAAAGCCCTGACACAACTTTTTCTGTTTTGCACATTGTTGATGAATTTATATAACGTTGCATGAACTTAATAGATGTAGTAGTACCTACTTTATGGAATGGGGTGTAGGGTAGTGTTAGAGGAGACCTTTGTTCAGCCGTCAGCCACATCCCTTGGATGGAACACTGGCAACTGGTCCTCATCACTGGCCAACTCTATCTAGGCTCCAAGAAGTTGCCAGTGCACGCTCGCCACACCCTGGTAAACCGCGTTGGCTCGGCAAACTAAGAATGAGGGTAGTCACACAGAAGGTCCTGCGTGTGATGGAGTACATCTACTCCAAATTTTGAAGTGCACGAAGTTGATGAAACAGATGTGCTGATTGAAAACCAGGCCATACACATGTCATAATCAACATTTCAGTCAGCGCCAAGTAAGAATTCTTGAAGAGGATTGCTCGGCACTACAAGCAATTGGTGACATCACTGCTGTGAATCCAAATGGGATCAGTGCACTAAGTAGGCAATTGTATGTTGGCATATACTGCACAACTTACTAAATGCCCAATGTGCCTAATCAACCCGATCGTTAGGCAGCCGCACCTGAATCGACAGGGACGGCCAAGTGCGGGAGAAGCCGAGCCAAGATAAACGGGGTTTAGTTATTGGATGGTGTACGATCGCCGGACTTAAGACACTGGATGAAATCGACTAGGTGTAGGCAGATGCATAAACCTAGTTGTAATCCCATACAGAAAGTTCCATTATCATGTAGCAAGTGTAAAAGGATAAACCTTCGCCCTGAACGTATACTGCCATGGACGCGAGTTCACTGGTTAAATCATGAACATGCTGGACCAAGTGGTGCTATGTCAGGAGTAATGAAAAATTAAAGTACCCCAGGCCAATCCTGCACAAGAGGTATATGAACTTGGCAAGGATATTCTCTCTGTTCACTCACATCAATGCCTAACCAATTAAAGCTAGACCTGCAAGACTTGACGAATGGTGGGATAAGCAGAACCTTGAGACAAAACAAGGCATGATAAGCAGAGTGTTAGCTCTCTATTTAACAACCAAGAAAGTTACACAGAGCTGAAAAAAGATCAATCCCTGCCAGGTGCTAGTTGATGAGGCCCAGTAGAAGTAAAATCCTCACGAAAGCGTCCAACTAGAAGCACAAACAATAGATGTTTCTCTGTCGAAACCCAAGGGGTGACTTTAGCAGACCAGCAACTGACAATGAAATTTGAAATAAGAGAATAAACAAATCTGCAAAAACACTCAGCTTGATAGAAAACTCCTGCCTAACCCTGAGTGTAGAATGTCATCACAAGAACTGAAATTCATCACTGCCCTGGCCCGGTCGGCACTCTGTAACTGAGAACGAGACACTTAAGGGCTAATGCGAGCAAGAGAAAGCCCACAGAGCCACTGGACAGACAGCCATATTCCAAATTGCCTTTCTCCGAACTGCGCTCACTCTACATTAGTGAGGAAAATCGCAGCTGATTAGTACAGATCCACCCATTTCAGGCTTGCTGATAGACCAGCTTTACAAGCAAGGCGGAGCAGCTGGTGTTTGAAATCGCCTGATGTATCATCCTACTCGACTTACAAAGGTACCAGCTGCCTTTTCACATCCCCACCTGCAAATCATCGCCGAAGCGACGAGATGTTCTGCCCTGGCAATTTTGGAATGATAGGCTCAATCCTCACACAAGCATCCAAGTACGGCGAAGCGATTCCATCTAGCGAAAGCTGCTGGGATAATAAGACGAGACATGCTCCATCAAAAGTCGCATTTCAGCAGCACCTTTCACGACACAGACCTAGAACAGGCTGTACCACCATCACTTCTGCAATTTGTATGTATGGTCGAACATGGTGCAGACATCAAGTCCCAACTCCAGCATGGAGCATC
>CM068954.1:88380237-88402926 GCA_035128595.1 Eptatretus atami | reverse complement strand
CAAAAAAGACCAAAGAATGGCAGGACAGAAATGGGATCAAGCGACTTCCATGGTCAAGTCAGTCTCCTGATATGAATCCCATTGAACACCTCTGGGTCTTATTGGATCGAGCTGTGTGGAAAAAGTCCAGGACACCAACATCACAGGCAGAATTGTGAAACCTTTTGTGTGAAGCCTGGGCAGAAATCCCACAAGAGAAAAATTCAGAACTCCTTTGTTCGATGCCTGAAAGAGAAAGAGCGTTGAAATCTGCAAATGGCAAGTCTACCAAGTACTAGCAAGGTCTTACCAATACGTAGTTATGTTATTAAAATGGATCTAATGTTCTCAAATGTTAAATAATAAATTCTCAAAATCATGGTGTCTATTTACTTCTGTCATTTACATATCTAATTTATACTATATAATATATATATATATATTATATATTATATATATATATGTAAACATATATAAATAAATAAACACATATAATAAATAAAAACACACACATATCATTCATATATATATAAATTATAAAACACATAAAAAATAAATAAAAACACACACATAATATCATATATAATATATATATTATATATAATAGTATATATAGTATATATATAAATTAGGTGTTACTAGTGCATGCCCGTAGATGCGTGCCGTTACGTGCAAACCCTCCCCCCCCCCCCCCGCAAAAAAAACTCAAACCGCGTGCCAGAAACACAACCACACAAGCCGTTCCTTCGCTTTCACGTGCCCGTGCGCGGCATGGCTGTACGTGGCAAAAAAAAAAAAAAATATATATATATACTTTAAAACCGCTTGCCAGAAACAACCACACAGGCCGTTCCTTCGCTTCTCGCGTGGCCGTACGTGCGTGTCCGTATGTGCATGGCGCGTACGTGCGTGCCATACTGTGCGTGGCCGTACATACAAAAAAAATAAAAAAACTTTCAAACGCGGTGCCAGAAACAACAACCACACAGGCGTTCCTTCGCTCTTGCGTGCCCATATGTGCGTGGCCGTACAGCAAAAAAAAAAAAACTTTCAAACACCACACAGCCATTCCTTCGCTCTCATAAACGACGACTGGATTGGGGCATTGTGTTTATCTTAAATGAGGATAAGAAATCGAGGAAATTATTAGAATACAGTAGTCATCACTATCCAAAAGTCGTGCGTGGCCCGTACGGAATGTTCACATCATTCCACGAATTATGGCTTGCATTGAAGTAACAACTGCTGTGATACTTACACACAGAGTTAATTAAAATCAAGTTTACCTCCCTGTCTTTGCTTGCATGACATTCGCTGCCATTTACCATTGGCACTCCTACCCCACCGGTTAACTAAAGGCATGCACGATCGATCCCCATCGTAACCAGCATGGAACGTGACGTCATCGTCGGTGGCCGTGCACCGGCCTAGCAGCGCGGAACGCCCACGCTGCGAGCAACGTGTCCTGTGTATTGGTGTGTAAATAAATGGCCATAACTTGGATACACTTGTCCGATTAATATCAAATCTTGAAAAAGGCACATACTCACGTCCCAGCAATATAGCTGGCAAGTTTCAATTAGATCGGACCAGTGGTGTCGGGAACAGCAGTCACAGACACACAGACACACAACACACAGAGATTGCTGGAATTATAGATAGATGAAATGAGGTCAATGAGATGACAAATGTAAGGGGTTGAATACAGACTGCAGAGCAATGAGTAAGGAAACCCGTCGTTGTGAATCGTTTTTACCACCAAATTGAGATGTATTTCGTTGGCAGCTGTGAGTAGAGCTGAATTCCTTAACACTTCCAAAGGCCAAGCGTTTTGACAATTGGAAACAAAAAAGTTGTGCACTTTTTTTGATAAATATTTTTTTGAACAATTTTCTCAATAAATAAATAATAAATAAAAATCGTTCTCCATGTACACACCTTTATCTCGTTAGCACCTCTTCATAAACAACATCGCTGAGGAACGCGCTTCTTCTTTGTTTCCTCGTCCAGGGCAAGGATACGGAGGTCTGCTGGATCTGCCAACGTTTGATAAATCAGAGAAGAGAAGAGAAGAGGAAGCGAAGAGAAGAACCCGTAATGGCGATCGTGCTGAGTTTCTCTTCCCATCGACCACGGCTACGCAGCAACGCTTCCTGTCATTTGGTTGATAAAAATGGCCCGCAGGCAACGGTTCCTGTCATTGGTTGGTAAAATAAATGGCCATAAATTGGGAAGCACTCGTCCCATTTAATATCAAAACCTTGAAAGGCACATCCTCAGGTCCCCAGCTATATATCTGGCAAGTTTCAATTAGATTGGACCAGTGGTTGTCGGATATCGAAATGCGGTCACAGACACACACACAGACACACACAACACCACCACACACACACCACACACACACCACACACACACACACAACACACACACACACACACACAACCACCACAGAGATGCTGGAATTATAGATAGACTAGTGCATGCCCGTAGATGCGGGGCCGTACATGCAAACCTCCCCCCCCCCCCCCCCGCAAAAAAAACTCAAACCGCGTGCCAGAAACAACAACCACAAAAGCCGTTCTTCACTTTCACGTGCCCGTACGTGCGTGGCTTGTACGTGCAAAAAAAACCCAAAAAACATATATATATATATATATATATATATATACTTTAAAACCGCTTGGCAGAAACAACCACACAGGCCGTTCCTTCGCTCTCGCGTGGCCGTACGTGCGTGGCCGTACGTGCGTGTCCGTACGTGCATGGCCGTACATGCATGGCCGTACATAAAAAAAAAATAAAAAAATTTCAAACCGCGTGCCAGAAACAACAACCACACAGGCCGTTCTTCGCTCTCGCGCGCCCATATGTGGCGTGCCGTACATGCAAAAAAAAAAAAACTTTCAAAACAACTACACAGGCCATTCCTTCGCTCTCATAAATGACGACTGGATTGGGCATTGTGTTTATCATATAAATGCGGCAAAGAAATCGAGAAATTATTAGAATACAGTAAGTCATCACTATCCAAAAGTAGTGCGTGCCGTACGGAATGTCACATCATTCCACGAATTATGGCTTGCATTGAAGTAACAACTGCTGTGATACTTACACACAGAGTTATTAAAATCAAGTTTACCTCCCTGTCTTTGCTTGCCATGACATTTGCTGCCATTTACCATTGGCACTCCTACCCACGGGAACTAAGGCACCGATCGATCCCCATCGTAACCAGCACGGCACGTGACGTCATCGTCGGCCGGCCGTGCACCGGCCTACGCAGCCACGCCCACGCAGCAACGTGTCCTGTGATTGGTAACTAAATGGCGCATCGGCCACGCCTACATGCACATGTCCTGTCATTGGTTGGTAAATAAATGGCCATAACTTGGGAATCACTGTCCGATTAATATCAAATCTTGAAAAGGCACATACTCAGGTCCCCAGCAATACTTATAGCTGGCAAGTTTCAATTAGATCGGACCAGTGGTTGTCGGGAAACAGCGGTCACAGACACACAGACACACAGACACACACACAGACACAGACACAGACACAGACACAGACACAGACACACACACAGATTGCTGGAATTATAGATAGAGGAAATGAGGTCAATGAGATGACAAATGAAGGGGTTGAATGCAGACTGCAGAGCAATGAGTAAGGAAACCCGTCGTTGTGAATCGTTTTTACCACCAAATGAGATGTATTTCGTTGGCAAGCATGTTGAGTGGAGCTGAATTCCTTAACACTTCAAAGGCCACAGCGTTTTGACAATTGGAAACAAAAAAAAGTTTGTCACTTTTTTTGATAAATTTTTTTGGAACAATTTTCTTCATAAATAAATAATAATAAAAAATCGTCTCCATTGTACATGTACACACCTTATCTCTAGCACCTCTTCATAAACAACATTGCTGAGGAAACGGCGCTTCTTCTTTGTTTCCTCGTCCAGGGCAAGAATACGGAGGCTGCTGGATCTGCCAACGTTTTGATAAATCATTAGTTTTAACCAATTATTCATATAGCGCCAACGTATTTTGCCTTTTCGCAAGGAAAAACACGAAGAAGAAGAGAAAGAGAAGAGAGAGAAGAGAAGAGAAGAGAGAAGAGAAGAGAAAGGAAGAGAAGAGAAGAGAAGAGAAGAGAAAGAAAGAGAAGAGAAGAGAAGAGAAGAGACCCATAATGGCGATCGTGGCTGAGTTCTCTTTCCCCATGACCACGCTACGCAGCAACGCTTCCTGTCATTGGTTGATAAAAAAAAATGGCCGCAGAAACGGTTCTGTCATTGGTTGGAAATAAATGGCCATAACTGGGAAGCACTCGGCCGATTAATATCAAACCTTGAAAAGGCACATCCTCAGGTCCCCAGCAATAATACCTGGCAAGTTTCAATTAGATCAGACCAGTGGTTGTCGAGAAACAGCGGTCACAGCCACACACACAGACACACACACAGACACACACACACACAGATTGCTGGATTATAGATAGATGAAATGAGGTCAATGAGATGACAATGAAGGGGTTGAATACAGACTGCAGAGCAATGAGTAAGGAAACCCGTCGTTGTGAACGTTTTTACACACCAAATTGAGATGTATTTCGTTGGCAAGCATGTTGAGTAGAGCTGAATTCCTTAAGACTTCCAAAGCCACAGCGTTTTGACAATTGGAAACAAAAAAAAAGTTGTGCACTTTTTTTGAAAAATTATTTTTGGAACAATTTTCTTTAATAAATAAATAATAATAAAAATCATCTCCATGTTCATTGTACACACTTTATTCGTTAGCACCTCTTCATAAACAACATTGCTGAGGAAACGGCGCTTCTTCTTTGTTTCCTCGCCAGGCAAGAATACGGAGGCTGCTGGATCTTGCCAACGTTTTGATAAATCATTAGTTTAACCAATTATTCAATTAGCGCCAACGTTTTTGCCTTTTCGCAAGGAAAACAAAGAGAGAAGAGAAGAGAAGAGAAGAGAAGAGAAGAGAAGAGAGAGAAGAGAAGAGAAAGAGAGAGAAGAGAAGAGAAGAGAAGAAACCCGTAATGGCGATCGTGGCTGAGTTTCTCTTCCCCATCGACCACGGCTACGCAGCAGCAACGCTTCCTGTCATTGGTTGATAAAAAAATGGCCGCAGCAACGGTTCCTGTCATTGGTTGGTAAATAAATGGCCATAACTTGGGAAGCACTCGTCCGATTAATATCAAACCTTGAAAAGGCACATCCTCAGGTTCCAGCAATATACCTGGCAAGTTTCAATTAGATCGACCAGTGGTTGTCGAGAACAGCGGTCACAGACACACACAGACACACACACAGACACACACACAGAGATTGCTGGAATTATAGATAGATTAGCGATGTGGACGCATAGGATGATGGCAACAGAAAAATTTTGAAGAGTGTTTGCACCATGGGACGACATCCCGCGTCCGACAGTGTGGGGGGGGGGGGAGGGAGGGAGTTATCGGTGGGGGGTGGGGACATCTGGGAAAAAGCCTTCATCTCCATAAGGATCGACCCTTCGTTCGCCAACCATTTGTTGGACAGTTGTTGTAAATATCATTGAGAAAACTATTTGAATCTCCCTTATACATCTTCACTCAATTAAAAATGGTTTCTAATATGCACTGGATGAGCATTGAAAAATGGCAATATCCCATCACACAGTAACTGCAAGATCAACCATCATCATAATCATAATCATCAGTAGCCCCAGGTGTCCTCACTGAAAGCCCACAACCCCAAGGAAGCTGACTACTCCAACTGGATTCCCCCAGACAACGAGTGGGGAAGAAATGTTCAATAGTTATTTGTATCGTGCTAGTTGAGAGCAAGGTGTGATTAAATGATGTACAATGTCAAGGTCAAGGTGACAGCGTGAGCAGAATGATCCTTAGTTGGGTCGAGTTTGTGTTGTTTCATGTGCGGAGTAGAAACTGCAACGAAATGGAGATAATGTTACTCTGGAGAAGCGTGGGAAGGTTTGGTCAGATGGATGGTTCACAGGTTGTGCTTAGTTGAGTATTTTATTGTTGTGCTGTTGTTGCAAAGTGATGGTTGGTGATGAGATTGTGAATGTTTTTTTTTTCTGAAATGCTGCGTTTAAAGGAAGAGGTGGCACATTTGAAAATATGTTGTTGTAGTAAGTTGCTGGCGAGATATTGTGTTTGAGGGGGACCTGGGTGATTGGACATGTGGTGACATGGAAGTTCTTGTGTTTGAGTGGCATTAATGAAGTGTGTGCCTCTGATGAGATCAGGTTGTTCTGTTGTTCTGAGCTTCTGCTGTTTGCTTTACAAAACTGTTCTGCTGTTAACAAGATCAACCAACTGAGGGGGATTTGCTGCATATTGGCAGCAACATCTGTACTAGTGAAAAGCTGATAGAATTCATCCACGTTAGCATTTAAACACCCTCAGCCTTATTCTCCTGACCAAATGCCTCCAAAACCTCAGGCGCGCTTAACAACAAATATCACACGAGTCATAAAAGGAAACATCAGAAAAACCAACCAACCTGCAAGCCCAATCAATAGTGTTATTCTGGAGCAGCTGTATACTATTGCAGTTGTCTTTATCCTTGGCCCAGCTTCGACCATAGTCACAGCAGTGCTGCAGAGAGTCCACTGGATACGTCACCACAACAGTCATGCCTGGAATGTGACGGAAAAGAATGACAAAGCCCTCGATTCTGCAAGCTAATCTGCAAGTTTTGGGAGACCTTTCATGCTGAGAATAACAATAGGTTGCATTTCTTAGATAACATACAAGGGTATAAACACGGGCATTTTGGCTTTCACGGGTGGGAAATACATTTAAAAAGAGAGGTTTTGACCGTGTCCATTTACTTGAGTGTGCTTTAACCAGGCTGGAATTACATTTACAATCAAAAGGTTGATATCGATTCGTTCACTGTCGCATAATTATCTTCTATATCCATTTTCGTCACTTGAAAAATGAAGGCACCATCAATTAATCTTGCTTCAAGGCTCAGGTCCAACATATAAAACACCGAGTGTTCTTCATCCAGGACTGGGCAGGTGTTGTGTGCCCGTTTGCGCATAGTATTGGCACACGACGCCTGCACATTCCCGGATCGAGACCACTTGGAAATGGAAATGGTGGTCCTTGACTGGGCAGCAACAAGGATTGGCGGCACCTTCAGTTTCAAATACAAACACGCACAATTAGTGTTGGTCAATGGAACGATCAGTTCAGTTACTGCAAGGCTTTTCCGAAGTTTTGTAAAGCAACCCACATCAGGTCAGAAGAACCTGCATTGTTCTGGTTTCAGCAGTCGAGCAGAATGTATAACCAGTCGAGAAAATGTACAGACTCCAAAGTATAAAGTTCGCTTTGATCTTTGGCAATTTAAATGGATCTAACATCACAGCTTGGTGGAGTAGACTGCTCGGATACATGAAAAACTGACACTGCTCCATTCATTTCACATCGAAGACATCGGAGAAGCAACATTACAATGAATCAGTAAAAAATAAATTTGGGTTGGGCTCCTATCTTGCCGATTCATTGTACATTATAGAAAAGAAAAGATATAAGAATATGAAGGCACAAATGTAAGCATCTATTAATTTTTCACTGTTGAGCTGTACACCCCACCTTGAAGGACGGGAACGTACCTGTTAGGAGCAGCTGCAAGAAAGCAATTTCAAAACGATGTCGGAAATTCATTGACATTTTGATTGGCAATTTGGAAAGCAGAGTTTGTCGGTTCAACAGAAGCTTATTCACCGAAGCAAGTAGAATGTCTGCCCAGACGCCTGTCCGGCTCGAAATCTGCTGAGGGCTCCCGCTGGTTAGATAGAAGAAAGAAAAGTGGAGATCAAAGTCAAAATAAACAAACAAAAGCACTCTTTGGAGCTCACAGCCGTTCAATTGCAACTCGTTGGGCCGTAAGGAAATGTCTTCTGAAAAGGGCAAGGCTGCGCTCTTGGTATAAGTGGACAAGAAAATTCACGAGCGTGGCTTGCGGATAGCGTAATGCCTCGCATTCCAGCGCCAAAGTTTTGTTGTGGGTAAATCTTTCAAACAGCTGGGCAAAGTCACACAGACAATGAGCAATTGAATTTCTAATGGAGGAAATTTATCGTATTTCCTTTCACTTCAAATGCAAATGTCAGAAGCCCCAAACTAATGGCTCTACAATGTATACCAACCGAAAAACCATCACGTGTTCTCGCATACAATCCATTTGAAAGTTTTCTTTAATGCCTTTGTAAAAAGGATTTCTGAGATGGAAGCTATAAGAAATTCATCACAGCAGTCCAGGTGATACAAGAAACAATGATTTATTCAGAGTATGTAAAGCACTACAAATAATAATGTTGAAAACTACAAAAAGAGAGCACCCGAGTTCAAAACACAGGAGCATAAAATGTGTGCATTCAAAACAAGAAGAAAGAAAATTCAAGAAAAACAAAATATTACCAAGAAATATTTCATCCATAGCTGTGAACATGATTACTGGATTTTACATTCTGTTGATCTTTACTATGAGAGCAGTTTACAAAAGCTAAAAATGCATATTTCATTTTTCTCTGACATTACTTTTTCAAACAGATTACGTGCATCGCTGGCGAGAGGCCATAAAGGGAAATGCAGCTGCACTGGACAGCACTACGCCAACAACAGGAAAACACGTGGTGCTGGAAGCCAGGGTCTGATCCTTTGAGAACCAACACCCACTAGGTCAACCTTGCACAACATTTTAAAAAGTGTTCTTCTTCTCCTGCGAAAATAAAATTAAGAACATTATAACATGCGACCAAACAAGGGTGACCAGGAGGCAAACCACCTTGTCGAGCATGATTGTTCATTGAACCTAACAGGCTCAATGATTGCCCAACCCACCAATCCCCCCCCCCAAACCCAGATCTATGCCTACCCCACTCCCCATTCCAGCCCCCAGGCAGTCACAAACAATGAGCTCAAATAAAAAATATCCATAACCTCTGAGACACCACGATGATAATTCATAAACAGCAGCATAAAGACAAATTACTGTGATATCATTATATCAGGATGCTGCCTTCCAAAATATCCAAAATGGAGGACCAAATGAGCTTGGCAAGTGTAGATTTAGCTGGATAATCTCACAATATAAATGTGGCACCACTTCTGTAAGTCCAAATACAATGGCAAAAATACAACAAGCAGTGTCTTGCTTGGGAAGTCACTAATTTGACACCGAGGGCAAACACAAGAACAGAATAAGTTTTGACCACAGCAAAAATCTTCACAATTCAAATTCTGAAGGCTTGCCATGTCTCACAAGTTGATATCGATGCCGGCACTGCTCACAACTCTCGGGCCCGAGCAAGGCGAATGCACGGAAAGATTTGTGATACATTCCCCGCATGCAAACAGCAAGGAGAGCAGACGAAAAAAAGGAACCAACTTCAGCACGGCATCCCAGGTTCCATCTCAGTAGGGCCGGGCTCAGGAAACTGAGTCAGGTCAAAGGTCAGCACTTTGCTGATGACACAATCTCCTTGCTGCAAAATAAATACAGTAATGACAAAAATAATAAAATTAAGCGACAGGATTGCTGCATTTGACAAGACAAACATGCTCACACAGAAATCTGCACTTACAACAAAAGCTACAATTTGTTCACACCGATGTGAAAGTTTTATATATATATATATATACTGTATATTTACACACAAGAAAAAATAAACATTAAAAACATAAAGGGATGAAATCTCAAAAAACAACAACCAAACAAGGTAGGAATTGCACTACAATACGACACAACAATCCTCTTGTGGTTTAACATCACACCTATTGTTTAAAAAAATAATAACAACAAAATGCTGAATGTTTCTCATATATTTTGTTATTTTGGGAAGCATTAAATCCATCTATATTATTCAATTGTTTTCATTCTTGTTTCATTTGATTTGGGGGATGGTTTGAATACGTACCGCTTTCGGAATGGTTCTGTCAGTGTACATCGCCACCCCCCCCTGGTTTGGTTGAGTCCACATGTACCCTCAATTTATTTTCCTAATAAAACGATTAATGTTTTATATATTTTGTTATTTGGGATGCATGCACTAGCCAAGAGTAAAGTAACTTCCTCACGTTGGAATCACCATCATGGCTTCAGCAGTTATTGAGGTAAGTTGGGCTACAGTTTTACATTGTTTTGAAAGGAAAGGAGGCAGAAGAGAAGAAGAAAAGAAGAAGAAAGAAGAAGAAGAAGAAGAAGAAATAAGAGAAAAAAAAGAAGAAGAAGAAGAAGAAGAGAAAGAAGAAGTAGAGAAAGAAGAAGTACAAATTGGCGTTTTCGCGTGATGTATTCTGGTGTCTTTTTAAGTCGTGGTAGTTCAGAAAACACGAGAGAATAAAAGGTATGGCTTTAAAATGCTTATGACTTCACTCGACAGTAGTTTATAAGCCTATCATTATGTACACATTTGAATGGGTGGCCATTTTTTTCCCCGTATCATCCCTCTATATGGAGTACTACCACATTCCATGATATTATAATCTTACAAGCAAAAGTACCCTTCCCTAGTGATGGTAAAAGTTTAAGTTAATCTCTCAATTTAAATTATTTCATCAACTTTAAAAAGGTCAATTGTGTTGCACACTTGGTTTCATTCAGAATGTCGGGGAGAGGTATACATGCACCTTGGGGGTTTCCTTCCCTTTAGTGTACGTATGTTGTTCGTGGTGCCTAACCCAGCCCGTTCTCCAATGGCTACAATCTATGGTTTGCACTTCACACATCTGAACGATCATACCGGTCGGCTACCAATCAAGTGGCTCTTTGTCAGTTGGTGTCTGTGACTTCTGAATGGCGTTGCAGTGATCACATCAACAGCGTAACGTTTATGAAACTTGTATTTAAAATAAACAGATACAAAGTCAAATGAGGAAGTTCACCATTACATACAATGGAATGTCTAACAACAATTCCCGCATGGAGTTATTTCCGCCCAGCGTCTCTGTTCTGCCGGCTCAACTCACGCATGTTCACCTCGTCCACCGTGACTGTTGAACGATTGAGTCCTGTCACGGTATTCTCTCTCGTACGCTGGCCCGTCCAGGATGATTGAAGAGGTCAAAGGAATTATTTCCCAATACACAATCTTAATGAGTTTTAATCAACCTGATGATAATCGGCTCCACAAATTAACAACCACTCTGGACATTAACACCTCGTTCACTCATCAGAGCTAAATCGAGCACGGGGACGATCGAAACACACAGCTCGTCACATGTCACCCATCTCTCTGCACCGCCCTATCGCAGGTTTATATAGTATCACAGAACAACTCCGTGCCTTCCAGCAAATGCAATTCTAGCCCATACTGGAAATTTCGCCTGAGAATGTTTCAGCACCTTCACAAATCTCAGCAGGCAGTATATAGTACAATAGTGCCGTGTACAGTCAAAATTAGCTCACTACATCAAGCAGTTTATATTACAATTTACCGATCCGTGCTAAACGAAACTTATAACATGTAACCGTCAATTTTAATCGATCATTTACAGAACATTTACGAATGCTTAGAAATACCACAACATCTAGCTTTTAACTGACAAAGAAGCCCCACCTTGAAGAAAAGATTATTGCAAATACATTGTTGTTGTTTTTTTTTACAACAGTCAGCTAAATTGGAGGGCGCAAAACAAACCAAAAAGAACCAATCACAGTCGACTCATAGGATCAGCTCCCACATTCTCGGATTCCTTAATGGTTTGAATGCAGAACCAATAGTTCTGAAGGAACAATGCCCACCGCATTGTCCTCGCACTGTCAATCTTACACTTCTGTATGTACGACAGGGTCTGATGATCAGTCGATGATAAACTCTCGTCCACAGATGTAGTTCTGGAATTTCTTCACAGCAAACACAAGAGTGAGACAGACATTCACGTTCTATCGCGGAGTCGTTCCTTTCCCGTGGCAGAAGTTTCTTGCCGGCATACATTACAGGAAAGACTCCCGTCCTCATACTCTTGCAACAACACCGCTCCAATTCCGACATCAGATGCATCCGCTTGCACAATGAATGATCTGGCAGGGTTGGGCATCCGGAGTACAGGGGCCTTGCAAAGAAGGTTCTTGATCAGATTCAAATGCCCTCTGTTGGGGTGCCTCCCACAGAATGTGGTTGGGATGACCCTTTTTGGTGAGGTCAGTGAGGGCACAACTTAATGTGTGTACTTCGGTATGAACGTCCTATAATACCCTGCCAAGCCCAGGAACGATCGAACCTGTCTTTTGGTCGTCGGTACTGGGGCGTTTCTGATGCAGGTGAGTTTCTCTTCCTCCACCTGTACCTGACCCTTTCCCACTGCCTTGACAGATCTTTGCTGATGTTGACATCCTCGTGTGTCTCTCCGTCAGCCCTGGGTCTCAATTCCAGAAAGTCTTCATTCGCCAAGACACATTCTTCATCGCACATCAAACTCTGGATCGATGATCACTATACCGGCCACATCCGGCTGTAAAGTGATCTCAGCTGCTTTGTCAATTCTCTCTTAATTTGGTGAAGTCAGTGTCCTTTTCGTCTGACAAAGTGGAGAGCTTGCTGTCAAACCACGATTCAGATTCTGCAATCGGTCCAGACGGCATCAGCCCACGTGTCCTACAAACCTGCTCCTCTGCTCTTGCTCACCCTCTGTCTGTTCTATTCACCCTCTCTTTTGCTCAAGGTCATCTGCCATCTCCTTGAAATCAGCAAACACTACCGCACTGCATTCAAAAGGTGCAAAAACAGATCAAACAGCCTTCTCCCAATCATCAGCAAGGTTATGGAATCTATCATCGCTTCAGACATTAAATCCTTCCTCTTCTCCAATGGTTTGATTTCCGATCACCAATGTGGTTTCAGACCAGGTCACTCTCCCCTGGATATGCTGCTTCTGCTCTCCCAACAATGGATGGAGATCCTCAATGCCAGACATGATATCAGAGCCATATCCCGAGACATATCGCATGCTTTTGACACGGTTCATATGGTTCTGCTCACCAAACTCAATTCATATGGTATCCAAGGCCATCTCCACTCATGGCTCGCAAACTTCCTCTCCTGTCGCAGTCAACGTGTGGCCCTAAATGGAGTTCTTTCATCACCTCTTCCTGTCCAGGCTGGAGTTCCTCAAGGTAGCGTTCTGGGCCATGTTTTTTTTCAGGTTTTCATCAATGAACACCCTGACTCTCTGCAAAATCCTCTTTATCTCTTTGCTGATGACTCCACCCTCTGCCGCACCATCTGTCATCCCTCAGACCGGCAAGCAGCATTTCTTCGCTCACTGCAGATCTGGGTAAAATCACAAACTGGTCCAACACGTGGAACATGTCTTTCAATATGGACAAATAGCACACTCTCACTTTGTCTCTCCGAAAGGACCGTTTGGAACCCCCCACCCCTGCCACATCTACTTTCTCAACAATCCTCTGGAAGAAGCCCTTTCATTCAAGCTTCTGGGTCTCACTATCTGCCATGATCTTTCCGAGGAAAGCCTCATTTCCAACCTGGCCTCCAGAGCCAGTCGCTGGCTGGGAATCCTCCATCGTGCAAAGTACTTCCTCGGCCCACCTGAACTCCTGACCACATACAAAGCTTTCATCTGCAGTTTGATGGAGTACTGCTCTCCCCTCTGGGCTGGTGCTCCTGCCTCCCACCTTTCTCGGCTTCACGCTGTGGAAACCAAGGCAGTTTGGATCATTGGCATCTCCCGCGGTGAGGCTGAGTCTTTTGGCCTCTCACTCTCTCACACAGGCAAGTCGGTAGTCTTTCTGTCTTCTATCGTTCCTCTCTGGTCTCGCCCCCCCCCCCACCTGCTCTGTCTGCGATTTGTTCCCCCCCCTTTATTTCCGCAGGCACTCAAGGTCCGCCAACAACCCCTTCTGGTAAAACTACCAAATCACCAATCACTGCTCACCTTCTCTTTCATTCTCTTTTTTCCCCACCTTTGGAATAAACCTCCTCACTCTATTCAATCCAATTCTTCCCTCCAGTCCTTCAAAACAGCTGTTCACCACCACCTCTTATCATCCCCTCAAATCCTCGATCTTGTCTACCCCGTTAATCTACCCCAAACCCACCTCCTTCAAATTCCCTGCTTTCCTTAATGAAATCCCTGTAATGTCCATCTTGTATACCCATGTTCCCCCGCCCCATCCCTCCCTTCCAAATCTCCTAATGTCTTTTGTTCCCCACTGTTTTGTCCTTCCCACGCCCACCCTCTTGTCTCATGCTCCCTTGCTGTGCGTTGTGTGTTAGCTCTCACACGAGCCTCGACAAGGTTTCCCCCAAAAAAAATAATAATAATAATAATAAAAAATACAACTTCAAAAGGTTGGCACGGTAAATGTTGGTCTTGCCTTCGACACTGATCTTGTAGTCCATCTGGATGACTACTTCCTGAACTTCATGTGGTCCTTGCCATTGGAGCGTCAACTTGTTGTCCTCCGTTGGTCGTCGCAATAAAACTCTGTCTCCAACCTTGAACTTAATGTCTCTGGTTTTCTTATCACAGATATGCTTCTGACTGCTTTGTGCTGCGTGTAGACTCTCTCATGCCAGTTGGCAAGTGTCCTCCAGTCGATTACGCAAGTCAAAGACATATTGGTAGGCATTATGAACCTCGAACGTGTTCTCTCCGGTCCAGAGTTCCTTCAACAACTGTATGGGTCCTCTTACAGTTCATCCAGAGAGTAGCTCAAATGGTAAAAACCCAGTATTTGCTTGAGGAACCTCTCTGTACGCGAATAGCACTGCCTGCAGGTACTGTCCCAATCACGTGGTCGCTTTTGACACATCTTCCTCAGCATGCTCTTCAGAACTCCGTTGAGCGGTTCACAAAGTCCATTGCACCTGGGGTTATATGGTGTCATGAAGAGTTGCTTCATGACAACAATGAATCGACACACCTCCTTCATCAGGTCCGATGTAAATTGAGTATCTCGGTCGCTCAGTCCCTCTTGTGGGAGTCCTACTCAGGAGAATACTTCCAGCAGTGCTTCCACAACCCTCTCCGTCTCAATCTTGGGGAGCGCAATTGTTTCAGGGTACCGAGTGGTGCAGACCTCCTGAATCACGTGGGTGTAATTGGACATTGGTAGCTTGTCGTTCTCTTGAGTTATGTCCAAATCTAAAAATTCGATATTTGACCTACTGTGCTGACCTTTGACCGATTTTGACCAAATCTATCAGCCACTTTGCATCAACCCTCCTGAATCACTGATGTAATTTGACATTGGTAGCTCCTTCCGTTCTCGATTATGTGCCTACAATAAAAACAAAAAACAAACAAAAAACAGAACAGAAACGGTAGTCATCAGTATTACTTACGATGCTTAAAGATTTCGTAAGTAACAAGCGATCATGAGACTGGTACTTACGAATCGTCAATCTGACTCGACCTTGTCTAAAAAACGGTCTCTCAGAGAAGGTACGCGACGCAAATAGAGGTTTCTACGATGATTCTGTACCAAACCATCAAAATCGAAGTTTATGATGTTTGACCTCACTGTTGCCCTTGACCTGTTGACCGTTTGACCAGATCTAATCAGCGCTAGCCACCACCATCTGATCACGTGGTGGTATTATTTGACATTGTTAGCTCTTCCGTTCTCAGGATCATTTTTGATGTTTGACCTCATGTGCCTTGACGTTTGACGATTTTGACCAACATCTAAGCAGCACTAGCATCACCCTTCTGAATCAACGTGTGTGTATATTGACATTGGTTAGCTCTTCCGGTTCGGTGTATCTGTACAAACATCAAAAATCGAATATTTGACTCACTATGGCCTGAGCCTTTGACCCGATTTTGATCCAATTATAATCAAGCACGACACATCACCCTTCCTTGAGTCACGTGTGTTAATTTGCTTGGTTAGTTTCTTCCGTTTCTCGAGTTATCGTGGCCTACAGACAAAACAAACAACAAACAGCAGCTCTAGACGCGGTACTATCGCAATCGTCAACTTGACCTCTGAACCTCTATAAAGCTTCTCGAGAAGAAGTAAGGACGCACCGACGAGCAGCTAATGCTGTCTATTACAATCCCTTATTGCTATATTTCAGTGCTTAATACCTCAACTATCACCCGCACATAAATCTCCTAGAACCTCGATATTTTACAGAATTCACAACCGATGTTTAAGCGTCTGAAGCAGATCGAAAAAACCGGAGACAAAATTAAAATGCGAATTAAATAACTCGACTGCAGTCGGAGCAAAGCAAAATCGCATTTCTCATCGCAATTATTATCAAAGTCAACCGTAATATTCGGCGGCATCCACCACAATCTTTTCATATCCGACGGCTCGAGTCAGGCATGGCGAATAACTTTTTTGGGATAAAACTGACTTTTAACGCATCATCTTATTGAAAAACGTCACCGCGCACACGGAAAAACTAGTGACTCAACGACGCGTCTGCTCGAGGCACTGCATCATGGGACGACCCGTGACGTTGCTCAGAGCGCACTGCAGTCATGGGACGACCCTTGACGTTCGAGTGAAATAATTTTTATTCAATTAAAACGTCTCCAAACATCCGATTTTACCCAGAATTTGACAACCCGAGTTTTCATCCGAATGCGATCCGCAAAAAACCGAGACAAAATTAAAATCGAATCTTAAAACAACTCGTAACGTCGAGGCGAAGCAAAAATACTCACATTTCTCCATGTTAATTTACGGAATTATGTTTGCCCTCATGTGACCTTGACCTTTGACAGCGATTTGAACCAATCTAATCAGCGCTAGCCAATCACCCTCCTGAATCACGTGATGTAATTTGAAGTTGGTAGCTTCTTCCGTTCTCGAGTATCGTGCCTACAACAAACAAACAAACAAACATACAACAACAGAAACGGTAGTTCATACAAATACTTACAGAATCTTAGATTTGTCAGTAACAAAACAAACAAACAAACAGAAACGGTAGTCATTCCATATACTTACGAAATCTTTAGATTTGTAAGTAACACAAACAAGCAGTCTAGACTGTACTTACGATCGTCAACTTGACCTCTGACTTGTCTAATAAAGCTGTCCTCGAAGAAGTAGCGATGCAAACCAGAAGTTTCTACGATGATTCTGTACCAAACCATCAAAATCGAATGTTTGACCTCACTGTGACTTGACTTTGACCGATTTGACCAAAATCTAATCAGCGCTAGCCATCACGGTCCTGAATCACTTGTGTAATTTGACATTGGTAGCTTCTTCCGTTCTCAATTATCGTGCTACAAACAAACACAACACCAAAACAAACACACACACAAACACACACACAAACACACACACACACACACACACACACACACACAAAACAGATGACGGAAGTCATCAATATACTGACAAATCTTTAGATTTCGTAAGTAACAAACAAACAAGCAGTCAGACTGGTACTTACGAAATCGTCATTGACCTCTGACCTTGTCTCTAAAAGCTGTCTCTAGAGAAGGTAGCGACGCAATCCAGAGTTTCTACGATGATTCTGTACCAAACCATCAAAAATCGTAACGTCGACCGAAGCAAAAATCTCCATTTCTCCACTCAATTATTTTAATTATTTTATCAAGTCACAAACCGTAATATTCGGCCATCCACCAACAATCTTACATAATCCGAAGGCTCTAGCGAGTCAGGCATGCGACGATAACTTTATTGGAATAAAAAATGACTTTAACACCATCTTTATCAAACACCGTCAGCGCACAACAGCAAAACCTTTACGTGACTTAACGACGCGTCTGCTCGAGCGCACTGCATCACGTGACGACCCGTGACGCGTCGATTGAAATATTTTTATACAATCTTAAAACGTTCCAAAACATCCGATTATTTACCGAGAATTTCGACAACCGAGTTTTAAGCGTCCGAAGCGATCGCAAAAACCGAAGACAAAATTAAAATCGAAGTTAAAACGAACTCGTAACGTCCGAGCAGAAAAAAATCTCCATTTCTCCTCGCAATTATTTTATATTATTTTATCAAAGTCACAAAACCGTAATATTCAGCCATCACCAACAATCTTTACATAATCCGACGGCTTAGCGAGTCAGGCATGCGACGATACCTTATTGGGATAAAAAATGACTTTTAAACAGCATCTTTATCGAAAAACACGTCAGCGCGCACACGGAAACCTTTACGTATCAAAGCGCCTCTGCTCAGCGCGCTGCACACAGTGACGGCATGTGACGCGCGAGTGAAATATTTTTTATACAATCTTAAACATCTCCAAAACATCCGATTTTTACCAGAATTTCGACAACCGAGTGTTAAGCATCCTAAGCGATCGCAAAACCGAAGACAAAATTAAAATCGAAGTTAAAACGAATCGTAACGTCGACCGAAGCAAAAATACTCCATTTTTCCACATGAAATTTACGGATTATGTTTGACCTCCCTCACTGTGACTTGACTTTTGACCGATTTTGACCAAAAACCTAATCAGCGCTAGCCATCACCCTCCTTGAATACGTGGTGTAATTTGACATTGGTAGCTTTCCGTTCTCGAGCTTATCGTGCCTACAAACAAACACACAAACAAACAGAGTCCGAAGTCATCAATATACTTACGAAATCTTTAGATTTCGTAAGTAACAGACGGTCATAGACTGTGACTTACGAAATCGTCAACTTGACCTCTGACCTTGTCTATAAAGCTGTCTCTAGAGAAGGTAGCGACGCAAACCAGAAGTTTCTACGATGATTCTGTACACACATCAAAATCGATGTTTGACCTCACTGTGACCTTGACCTTTGAACGCCGATTTGACAAAATCTAATCAGCGCTAGCCATCACCTCCAGAATACATGTGTGTAATTTGACATTAGTGCTTCTCCTTCTTGAGTTACGTGCCTAAAAAACAACAAACACACACAAACACACACAACACACGAAACAACACACAAACACACAAACAGATGACGGAAGTCATCAATGTACTTACGAAATCTTTTGATTTCATAAGTAACAACAAGCAGTCATAGACTGGTACTTATGAAATCGTCAACTTGACCCTGACCTTGTCTAATAAAGCTACTCTCTGGAGAAGGTAGCAACACAAACCAGAAGTTTCTACGATGATTCTGTACAAACCATCAAAAATCGAATGTTTGACCTCATGTGACTTGACCTTCGACCGATTTTGACCAAAATCTAATCAGCGGAGCCATCCACCCTCCTGAATCACGTGGTGGTCAATTTGACATTGGTAGCTTTCTTCCGTTCTCGGAGTTACTGTGCTACAAACAAACAAACAAGCAGTCATAGACTGGTATTACGAAATCGTCAACATTGACCTCTGACCTTGTCTATATAAAGCTGTCTCTAGAGAAGTAGCGCGCAACCAGAAGTTTCTACGATGATTCTGTACCAAACCATCAAAAATCGAATGTTTGACCTCACCGTGACCTTGACCGTTGACGATTTGACCAAAATCTAATCGCACTGCCATCACCCTCTGAATCACGTGGTGTAATTGACATTGGTACTTCTTCCGTTCTCGAGTTACCGTACCAAACCATCAAAAATCGAATGTTTGACTCACCGTGACCTTGACCGTTGACCGATTTTGACCAAAATCTAATCAGCGCTAGCCATCACCCTCCTGAATTTACGTGGTGTAATTTGACATTAGTAGCTTCTTCCCTTTTGATTATCGTGCCTACAACAACAAACAACACACACAAACACACACAAACACAGAAAACAAACACACAAACACACAAACAGATGACGGAAGTCATCATGTACTTACGAAATCTTTTGATTTCGTAAGTAACAAACAAGCAGTCATAGACTGTACTTATGAAATCGTCAACTTACCTCTGACCTTGTCTAATAAAAGCTGTCTCTGGAGAAGGTCGCAACAACAAACCGGATAGTTTCTACGAAGATTCTGTACCAAACCATCAAAAAATCGAATGTTTGACCTCACTGTGATTGACCTTCGACCGATTTTGACAAAATCTATCAGCGCGAGCCATCACACCTCTGAATCACTGGTGTAATTGACATTGGTAGCTTTCTTCCGTTCTCGAGTTATCGTGCCTACAAAAAACAAACAAGCAGTCATAGACGGTACTTACGAAATCGTCAACTTGACCTCTGACCTTGTCTAATAAAGCTGTCTCTAGAGAACGTAGCGACGCAAACCAGAAGTTTTACGATGATTCTGTAGCACCATCAAAATCAGAATGTTTGACCTCACCGTGACCTTGACCGTTGACCGATTTTGAACCAAAATCTAATCAGCACCTGCCATCACCTCTGAATCAGTGTGTAATTTGACATTGGTAGCTTCTTCTGTTCTCGAGTTATCTGTACCAACCATCAAAATGAGGATATTTGACCTCGTGAACCAAACCATCAAAAATCGAATATTTGACTGCTGTAACCTTGACCTTTGAACCGATTTTGACCAAATCTAATCAGCACTAGCCATCACCTCCTGAATCACGTGGTGTAATTTGACATTGGTAGCTTCTTCCGTTCTCCAGTTATCGTGCCTACAAACAAACAAACAAACATACAAACAAGAGTCATAGACTGGTACTTACGAATCGTCAATTGACCTCTGACCTTGTCTAATAAAAGCTGTCTCTCGAGAAGTTAGTGACGCAAACCAGAAGTTTCTAGATTCTGTACCAAACCATCAAAAATCGAATGTTTTGGATGTTTGACCTCACTGTGACCTTGACCTTTGACCGATTTTGACCAAAATCTAATCAGCGCTCGTCATCACCCTCCTGATCACGTGGTTATAATTTGACATTGGTAGCTTCTTCCGTTCTCGAGTTATCATTTTTTGGATGTTTGACCTCACTGTGACCTTGACCTTTGACCGATTTCGACCAAAATCTAATCAGCCTTAGCCATCACCTCCTGAATCACGTGTGTAATTGAACATGGTAGCTTCTTCCGTCTCGAGTTATCATGCCTACAACAAACAAACAAACAAACAAACAAACCTACAACAAACCAAACAGAAACGGAAGTCATCAATATACTTACGAAATCTTTAGATTTCGTAGTAACAACATACAAACAAACAAACAGAAACGGTAGTCATCATTATACTTACGAATATCTTTAGATTTCGTAAGTAACAAACTACAAACAAACAGAGGACGGAAGTGATCAATTGTTCACTTATGAAATCTAAGATTTTCGTAAGTATAACAGACAGAGAGGGGCTGAAAAACAACCTCCTTCAACTTTGGTGGTGGAGGTAAAAAAAGACTGAAAAAAAAAGTGTTTGTAGTGATTGTGGTGAGGTGAGTGAGCTTAGGTTATTGTGGAGATTTCTAGGATGGCGTTGTGGTGGTGTTGAAGGTTGTAGCATTGTGGTTCGAGTACGGAGATGGTATAAAAAGAAGTGTGCGTTGGGAGTGGTGTACGGTTTGAACGGGGTTTTGGTGGCATCTTTTCATGAAGCTGTCTGTTAACATGCATGCTTGTGTGAAGGAGAGTCGGTGGTGTGTGTGTGTATGTGTGTGTTGTGTGTGTGTGTGTGTGTGTTGTGTGTGGTGTGTGTGTGTGTGTGTGTGTGTGTGTGTGTGTGTGTGTGTGTAGAGTAAATAAATAGATAAAGGAATAGAGAATGTAATATAAACCTCCCTAAAAGCCCTTGCAACGTATTTTGTCCCATATACCCACGAGATATGAGGGAAGGGCTAACTAAAACGGATACTAATGAAATAACTGCCAGGGGACCGCTATATATTGTAAGCATTTGCCTTGGGGGCGACGGGTTTTGCAGAACTGCAACAATATACATGAACAAATTATGAACTGTAAGATCTACTATTTATCGACCTAACTTGACGAGGCAGCAGGGCACAGATCGAGTCCCATCACAGCACTTGCTGCACGACCTGTTAGAAACGAGTGTCTGCCACACAAACACATTGTCTCTATCCTGCTGATCACCGTTGAGGAGGTTTGCAGTCACGAATAATAAATTTAACAAAAGGAACACACTGACCCTAGATTTAATTTGTAGCATCTCGTCGGTGTGCTTCTTTGTTAAACCTGTACTATATATCCCTGCCTGGCCCTTTATCCTTTGGGCGGGGCTTCAAAGGACCTTTTTTAAACTGATATATTCTCCGCCAGTCTCTCTCTCTCTCTCTCTCTCTCTCTCTCTCTCTCTCTTCTACTCTCTCCTCTTCTCCTCTTCTCTTCTCTCTCTCTCTCTCTCTCTCTCTTCTTCTCTCTCTCTCTCTCCTCTCCTCTCTCTCTCTCTCCCTCTCTCTCTCCCCTCTCCTCTCCCCTCTCTCTCTCTCCCCTCTCTCTCTCTCTCCCCTCTCTCTCTCTCCCCTCTCTCTCTCTCCCCCTCTCTCTCCCCTCTCTCTCTCTCTCCCCTCTCTCTCTCTCTCCCTCTCTCTCTCTCTCTCCCTCTCTCCTCTCTCCCCTCTCTCTCTCTCCCCCTCTCTCTCCCCTCCCTCTCTCTCTCTCTCCCCTCTCTCTCTCCCCCCTCTCTCTCTCTCCCCCTCTTCTCCCTCCCTCTCTCTCTCCCCTTCTCTCCTCCCCCTCTCTCTCCCTCCCCCTCCTCCCCTTCCTCATACATTGGAAACCATGCCATTGATTCGCAGAGCTCTTCGCAGAGTGGCCATGCACCTCATTGGACCATTGTCCCCAATGTCTGATAAGAGCAACTGGAACATTTGACCGTTGTGAACTGCAA
>CM068954.1:88365760-88380212 GCA_035128595.1 Eptatretus atami | reverse complement strand
ATGGGCGGGGCTTCAAAGGACCTTTTGTTTAAACTGATATATTCTCCGCCAGTCTCTCTCTCTCTCTCTCTCTCTCTCTCTCTCTCTCTCTCTCTCTCTCTCTCTCTCTCTCTCTCTCTCTCTCTCTCTCTCCTCTCTCTCTCCCTCTCTCTCCCTCTCTCTCCCTCTCCTCTCCCTCTCTCTCCCTCTCTCTCCTCTCCCTCTCCCTCCCTCTCCCTCCCCTCTCCCTCCTTCCCTCCTCTTCCCCTCCCTCTCTCTCCCTCTCTCTCCCTCCTCTCCCTCTCTTCCCTCCCCTCTCCTCTCCTCTCTCTCCCTCTCTCTCCCTCTCTCTCCCTCTCTCTCCCTTCCCTCTCCTCTCTCTCCTCTCTCTCCTTCTCTCCTCCCTCTCCTCCCTCTCCCTCCCTCTTCTCTCTCTCTCTCCCTCTCTCCCTTCTCTCTCTCTCTCCCCTCTCTCTCCCTCTCTCTCCTCTCTCTCCCTCTCTCTCCCTCTCTCTCCCTCTCTCTCCCTCTCTTCCCTCTCTCTCCCTCTCTCTCCCTCTCTCTCCCTCCCTCCCCCTTTCTCCCTCCCCATTGGAAACCATGCCATTGATTCGCAGAGCCCTTTCGCAGAGTGGCCATGCACCTCATTGGACCATTGTCCCCAATGTCTGATAAGAGCAACTGGAACATTTTGACCGTTGTGAACTGCACCACTCGGTACCCTGAAACAATTGCGCTCCCCAAGATTGAGACGGAGAGGGTTGTGGAAGCACTGCTGGAAGTATTCTCCTGAGTAGGACTCCCACAAGAGGACTGAGCGACCGAGATACTCAATTTACATCGGACCTGATGAAGGAGGTGTGTCGTTCATTGTTGTCATGAAGCACTCTTCATGACACCATATAACCCCAGGTGCAATGGACTTTGTGAACCGCTCAACGGAGTTCTGAAGAGCATGCTGAGGAAGATGTGTCAAAAGCGACCACGTGATTGGGACAGTACCTGCAGGCAGTGCTATTCGCGTACAGAGAGGTCCTCAAGCAAATACTGGGTTTTTACCATTTGAGCTACTCTCTGGATGAACTGTAAGAGGACCCTACAGTTGTTGAAGGAACTCTGGACCGGAGAGAACACGTTCAGGTTCATAATGCCTACCAATATGTCTTTGACTTGCGTAATCGACTGGAGGACACTTGCCAACTGGCATGAGAGAGTCTACACGAGCACAAAGCAGTCAGAAGCATATCTGTGATATAAGAAAACCAGAGACATTAAGTTCAAGGTTGGAGACAGAGTTTTATTGCGACGACCAACGGAGGACAACAAGTTGACGCTCCATGGCAAGGACCACATGAAGTTCAGGAAGTAGTCATCCAGATGGACTACAAGATCAGTGTCGAAGGCAAGACCAACATTTACCGTGCCAACCTTTGAAGTTGTATTTTTTATTATTATTATTATTATTTTTTTTGGGGGAAACCTTGTCGAGGCTCGTGTGAGAGCTAACACACAACGCACAAAAGGGAGCATGAGACAAGAGGGGTGGGCGTGGGAAGGACAAAACAGTGGGAACAAGACATTAGGAGATTTGGAAGGGAGAGGATGGGGCGGGGAACAGGGGTATACAAGATGGACATTACAGGGATTTTCATTAAGGAAAGCAGGGAATTTGAAGGAGGTGGGTTTGGGAGATTAACGGGGTAGACAAGATCGAGGATTTGATGGGGGATGATAAGAGGTGGTGGTGAACAGCTGTTTTGAAGGACTGGAGGAAGAATTGGATTGAATAGAGTGAGGAGTTTATTCCAAAGGTGGGGAAAAAGAGGAATGAAAGAGAGAAGGTGAGCAGTGATTGGTGATTTTGGTAGTTTTACCAGAAGGGGTTGTTGGCGGACCTTGAGTGCCTGCGGAAATAAAGGGGGGGGAACAAATCGCAGACAGAGCAGTGGGGGGGGGGCGAGACCAGAGAGGAGACGATAGAAGACAGAAAGACTACCGACTTGCCTGTGGTGAGAGAGTGAGAGGCCAAAAGACTCAGCCTCACCGCGGGAGATGCCAATGATCCAAACTGCCTTGGTTTCCACAGCTGAAGCCGAGAAAGGTGGGAGGCAGGAGCACCAGCCAGAGGGGAGGCAGTACTCCATCAAACTGCAGATGAAAGCTTTGTATGTGGTCAGGAGTTCAGGTGGGCCGAGGAAGTACTTTGCACGATGGAGGATTCCCAGCCAGCGACTGGCTTGGAGGCCAGGTTGGAAATGAGGCTTTCCTCGGAAAGATCATGGCAGATAGTGAGACCCAGAAGCTTGAATGAAAGGCTTCTTCCAGAGGATTGTTGAGAAAGTAGATGTGGCAGGGGGGGGGGTTCCAAACGGTCCTTTCGGAGAGACAAAGTGAGAGTGTGCTATTTGTCCATTTGAAAGACATGTTCCACGTGTTGGACCAGTTTGTGATTTTACCCAGATCTGCAGTGAGCGAAGAAATGCTGCTTGCCGGTCTGAGGATGACAGATGGTGCGGCAGAGGGTGGAGTCATCAGCAAAGAGATAAAGAGGATTTTGCAGAGAGTCAGGGTGTTCATTGATGAAACCTGAAAAAAAAATGGCCAGAACGCTACCTTGAGGAACTCCAGCCTGGACAGGAAGAGGTATGAAAGAACTCCATTTAGGGCCACACGTTGACTGCGACAGGAGAGGAAGTTTGCGAGCCATGAGTGGAGATGGCCTTGGATACCATATGAATTGAGTTTGGTGAGCAGAACCATATGAACCGTGTCAAAAGCATGCGATATGTCTCGGGATATGGCTCTGATATTCATGTCTGGCATTAGGATCTCCATCCATTGTTGGAGGCAGAAGCAGCATATCCAGGGGAGAGTGACCTGGTCTGAAACCACATTGGTGATCGGAAATCAAACCATTGGAGAAGAGGAAGGATTTAATGTCTGAAGCGATGATAGATTCCATAACCTTGCTGATGATTGGGAGAAGGCTGTTTGATCTGTTTTTGCACCTTTTGAATGCAGGCGGTAGTGTTTGCTGATTTCAAGGAGATGGCAGATGACCTTGAGCAAAAGAGAGGGTGAATAGAACAGACAGAGGGTGAGCAAGAGCAGAGGAGCAGGTTTGTAGGACACGTGGGCTGATGCCGTCTGGACCGATTGCAGAATCTGAGTCGTGGTTTGACAGCAAGCTCTCCACTTTGTCAGACGAAAAGGACACTGACTTCACCAAATTAAGAGAATTGACAAGCAGCTGAGATCACTTTACAGCCGGATGTGGCCGGTATAGTGATCATCGATCCAGAGTTTGATGTGCGATGAAGAATGTGTCTTGGCGAATGAAGACTTTCTGGAATTGAGACCCAGGGCTGACGGAGAGACACAAGGATGTCAACATCAGCAAAGATCTGTCAAGGCAGTGGAAAGGGTCAGGTACAGGTGGAGGAAGAGAAACTCACCTGCATCAGAAACGCCCCAGTACCGACGACCAAAAGACAGGTTCGATCGTTCCTGGGCTTGGCGGGTATTATAGGCGTTCATACCGAAGTACCGCATTAAGTTGTGCCCTCACTGACCTCACCAAAAAGGGTCATCCCAACCACATTCTGTGGGAGGCACCCCAACAGAGGGCATTTGAATCTGATCAAGAACCTTCTTTGCAAGGCCCCTGTACTCCGGATGCCAACCCTGCCAGATCATTCATTGTGCAAGCGGATGCATCTGATGTCGGAATTGGAGCGGTGTTGTTGCAAGAGTATGAGGACGGGAGTCTTTCTGTAATGTATGCCGGCAAGAAACTTCTGCCACGGGAAAGGAACGACTCCGCGATAGAACGTGAATGTCTGTCTCACTCTTGTGTTTGCTGTGAAGAAATTCCAGAACTACATCTGTGGACGAGAGTTTTATCATCGACTGATCATCAGACCCTGTCGTACATACAGAAGTGTAAGATTGACAGTGCGAGGACAATGCGGTGGGCATTGTTCCTTCAGAACTATTGGTTCTGCATTCAAACCATTAAGGAATCGAGAATGTGGGAGCTGATCCTATGAGTCGACTGTGATTGGTTCTTTTTGGTTTGTTTTGCGCCCTCCAATTTAGCTGACTGTTGTAAAAAAAAACAAACAATGTATTTGCAATAATCTTTTCTTCAAGGTGGGGGCTTCTTTGTCAGTTAAAAGCTAGATGTTTGGTATTTCTAAGCATTCGTAAATGTTCTGTAAATGATCGATTAAAATTGACGGTTACATGTTATAAGTTTCGTTTAGCACGGATCGGTAAATTGTAATATAAAACTGCTTGATGTAGTGAGCTAATTTTGACTGTACACGGCACTATTGTACTATATACTGCCTGCTGAGATTTGTGAAGGTGCTGAAACATTCTCAGGCGAAATTTCCAGTATGGGCTAGAATTGCATTTGCTGGAAGCACGGAGTTGTTCTGTTGATACTATATAAACCTGCGATAGGGCGGTGCTGCAGAGAGATGGGTGACATGTGACGAGCTGTGTTGTTTCGATTCCCCGTGCTCGATTTAGCTCTGATGAGTGAACGAGGTGTTAATGTCCAGAGTGGTTGTTAATTTGTGGAGCCGATTATCATCAGGTTGATTAAAACTCATTAAGATTGTGTATTGGGAAATAATTCCTTTGACCTCTTCAATCATCCTGGACGGGCCAGCGTACGAGAGAGAATACCGTGACAGGACTCAATCGTTCAACAGTCACGGTGGACGGGGTGAACATGCGTGAGTTGAGCCGGCAGAACAGAGACGCTGGGCGGAAATAACTCCATGCGGGGATTGTTGTTAGACATTCCATTGTATGTAATTGTGAACTTCCTCATTTGACTTTGTATCTGTTTATTTTAATACAAGTTTCATAAACGTTACGCTGTTGATGTGATCACTGCAACGCCATTCAGAAGTCACAGACACCAACTGACAAAGAGCCACTTGATTGGTAGCCGACCGTATGATCGTTCAGATGTGTGAAGTGCAAACCATAGATTGTAGCCATTGGAGAACGGGCTGGGTTAGGCACCACGAACAACATACGTAACTAAGGGAAGGAAACCCCCAAGGTGCATGTATACCTCTCCCGACATTCTGAATGAAACCAAGTGTGCAACACAATTGACCTTTTAAAGTTGATGAAATAATTTAAATTGAGAGATTAACTTAAACTTTTACCATCACTAGGAAGGGTACTTTTGCTTGTAAGATTATAATATCATGGAATTGGTAGTACTCCATTAGAGGGATGATACGGGGAAAAAAATGGCCACCCATTCAAATGTGTACATAATGATAGCTTTATAAACTACTGTCGAGTGAAGTCATAAGCATTTTAAAGCCATACCTTTTATTCTCTCGTGTTTTCTGAACTACCACGACTTAAAAAGACACCAGAATACATCACGCGAAAACGCCAATTTGTACTTCTTCTTTCTCTACTTCTTCTTTCTCTTCTTTCTTCTTCTCTTCTTCTTTTCTTCTTCTTCTTCTTCTTCTTCTTCTTCTTCTGCTCCTTTCCTTTCAAAACAATGTAAAACTGTAGCCCAACTTACCTCAATAACTGCTGAAGCCATGATGGTATTCCAACGTGAGGAAGTTACTTTACCTCTGGGCTAGTGCATGCATCCCAAAATAACAAAATATATAAAACATTAATCGTTTTATTAGGAAAATAAATTGAGGGTACATGTGGACTCAACCAAACCAGGGGGGGGGTGGGATGGACACTGGACAGAACCATTCCGAAAGCGGTACGTATTCAAACCATCCCCAAATCAATGAAACAAGAATGAAAACAATTGAATAATATAGATGGATTTAATGCTCCCAAAATAACAAATATATGAGAAACATTCAGCATTTTGTTGTTATTATTTTTTTAAAATAGGTGTGATGTTAAACCACAAGAGGATTGTTGTGTCGTATTGTAGTGCAATTCCTACCTTGTTTGGTTGTTGTTTTTTGAGATTTCATCCCTTTATGTTTTTTAATGGTTATTTTTTCTTGTGTGTAAATATACAGTATATATATATATATAAAACTTTCACATCGGTGTGAACAAATTGTAGCTTTTGTTGTAAGTGCAGATTTCTGTGTGAGCATGTTTGTCTTGTCAAAGCAGCAATCCTGTCGCTTAATTTTATTATTTTTGTCATTACTGTATTTATTTTGCAGCAAGGAGATTGTGTCATCAGCAAAGTGCTGACCTTTGACCTGACTCAGTTTCCTGAGCCCGGCCCTACTGAGATGGAACCTTGGATGCCGTGCTGAAGTTGGTTCCTTTTTTTCGTCTGCTCTCCTTTCTGTTTGCATGCGGGAATGTATCACAAATCTTTCCGTGCATTCGCCTTGCTCGGGCCCGAGATTGTGAGCAGTGCCGCATCGATATCAACTTGTGAGACATGGCAAGCCTTCAGAATTTGAATTGTGAAGATTTTTGCTGTGGTCAAAACTTATTCTGTTCTTGTGTTTGCCCTCGTGTCAAATTAGTGACTTCCCAAGCAAGACACTGCTTGTTGTATTTTTTGCCATTGTATTTGGACTTACAGAAGTGGTGCCACATTTATATTGTGAGATTATCCAGCTAAATCTACACTTGCCAAGCTCATTTGGTCCTCCATTTTGGATATTTTGGAAGCAGCATCCTGATATAATGATATCACAGTAATTTGTCTTTATGCTGCTGTTTATGAATTATCATCGTGTGTCTCAGAGGTTATGGATATTTTTATTTGAGCTCATTGTTTTGACTGCCTGGGGGCTGGAATGGGGAGTGGGGTAGGCATAGATCTGGGTTGGGGGGGGGGATTGGGTGGGTGGGCAATCATTGAGCCTGTTAGGTTCAATGAACAATCATGCTCGACAAGGTGGTTTGCCTCCTGGTCACCCTTGTTTGGTCGCATGTTATAATGTTCTTAATTTTATTTTCGCAGGAGAAGAAGAACACTTTTTAAAATGTTGTGCAAGGTTGACCTAGTGGGTGTTGGTTCTCAAAGGATCAGACCCTGGCTTCCAGCACCACGTGTTTTCCTGTTGTTGGCGTAGTGCTGTCCAGTGCAGCTGCATTTCCCTTTATGGCCTCTCGCCAGCGATGCACGTAATCTGTTTGAAAAAGTAATGTCAGAGAAAAATGAAATATGCATTTTTAGCTTTTGTAAACTGCTCTCATAGTAAAGATCAACAGAATGTAAAATCCAGTAATCATGTTCACAGCTATGGATGAAATATTTCTTGGTAATATTTTGTTTTTCTTGAATTTTCTTTCTTCTTGTTTTGAATGCACACATTTATGCTCCTGTGTTTTGAACTCGGGTGCTCTCTTTTTGTGATGTTTCAACATTATTATTTGTAGTGCTTTACATACTCTGAATAAATCATTGTTTCTTGATATCACCTGGACTGCTGTGATGAATTTCTTATAGCTTCCATCTCAGAAATCCTTTTTACAAAGGCATTAAAGAAAACTTTCAAATGGATTGTATGCGAGAACACGTGATGTTTTTCGGTTGTATACATTGTAGAGCCATTAGTTTGGGGCTTCTAACATTTGCATTTGAAGTGAAAGGAATACGATAAATTTCCTCCATTAGAAATTCAATTGCTCATTGTCTGTGTGACTTTGCCCAGCTGTTTGAAAGATTTACCCACAACAAAACTTTGCGCTGGAATGCGAGGCATTACGCTATCCGCAAGCCACGCTCGTGAATTTTCTTGTCCACTTATACCAAGAGCGCAGCCTTGCCCTTTTCAGAAGACATTTCCTTACGGCCAACGAGTTGCAATTGAACGGCTGTGAGCTCCAAAGAGTGCTTTTGTTTGTTTATTTTGACTTTGATCTCCACTTTTCTTCTTCTATCACCAGCGGGAGCCCTCAGCAGATTTTGAGCCGGACAGCGTCTGGGCAGACATTCTACTTGCTTCGGTGAATAAGCTTCTGTTGAACCGACAAACTCTGCTTTCCAAATTGCCAATCAAAATGTCAATGAATTTCCGACATCGTTTTGAAATTGCTTTCTTGCAGCTGCTCCTAACAGGTACGTTCCCGTCCTTCAAGGTGGGGTGTACAGCTCAACAGTGAAAATTAATAGATGCTTACATTTGTGCCTTCATATTCTTATATCTTTTCTTTTCTTATTGTACAATGAATCGGCAAGATAGGAGCCCAACCCAAATTTATTTTTTACTGATTCATTGTAATGTTGCTTCTCCGATGTCTTCGATGTGGAAATGAATGGAGCAGTGTCAGTTTTTCATGTACTCCGAGCAGTCTACTCCACAAGCTGTGATGTTAGATCCATTTAAATTGCCAAAGATCAAAGCGAACTTTATACTTTGGAGTCTGTACATTTTCTCGACTGGTTATACATTCTGCTCGACTGCTGAAACCAGAACAATGCAGGTTCTTCTGACCTGATGTGGTTGCTTTACAAAACTTCGGAAAAGCCTTGCAGTAACTGAACTGATCGTTCCATTGACCAACACTAATTGTGCGTGTTTGTATTTGAACTGAAGGTGCCGCCAATCCTTGTTGCTGCCCAGTCAAGGACCACCATTTCCATTTCCAAGGTGTCCGATCCGGGAATGTGCAGGCGTCGTGTGCCAATACTTGCGCAAACGGGCACACAACACCTGCCCAGTCCTGGATGAAGAACACTCGGTGTTTTAATGTTGGACCTGAGCCTTGAAGCAAGATTAATTGATGGTGCCTTCATTTTTCAAGTGACAAAATGGATATAGAGATAATTATGCGACAGTGAACGAATCATATCAACCTTTTGATTGTAAATGTAATTCCAGCCTGGTTAAAGCACACTCAAGTAAATGGACACGGTCAAAACCTCTCTTTTTAAAGTTATTTCCCACCCGTGTGAAGCCAAAATGCCCGTGTTTATACCCTTGTATGTTATCTAAGAAATGCAACCTATTGTTATTCTCAGCATGAAAGGTCTCCCAAAACTTGCAGATTAGCTCTGCAGAATCGAGGCTTTGTCATTCTTTTCCGTCACATTCCAGGCATGACTGTTGTGGTGACGTATCCAGTGGACTCTCTGCAGCACTGCTGTGACTATGGTCGAAGCTGGCCAAGGATAAAGACAACTGCAATAGTATACAGCTGCTCCAGAATAACACTATTGATTGGGCTTGCAGTTGGTTGGTTTTTCTGATGTTTCCTTTTATGCTCGTGTGATATTTGTTGTTAAGCGCGCCCTGAGGTTTTGAGCATTTGGTCAGGAGAATCTTTCTCTCTTGATAAAGGGCCAGGCAGGGATTATATAGTACAGGTTTAACAAAAGAAGCACACCGACGAGATGCTACAAATTAAATCTAGGGTCAGTGTGTTCCTTTTGTTAAATTTATTATTCGTGACTGCAAACCTCCTCAACGGTGATCAGCAGGATAGAGACAATGTGTTTGTGTGGCAGACACTCGTTTCTAACAGGTCGTGCAGCAAGTGCTGTGATGGGACTCGATCTGTGCCCTGCTGCCTCGTCAAGTTAGGTCGATAAATAAGTAGATCTTACAGTTCATAATTTGTTCATGTTATATTGTTGCAGTTCTGCAAAACCGTCGCTCCCCAAGGCAAATGCTTACAATATATAGCGGTCCCCTGGCAGTTATTTCATTAGTATCCGTTTTAGTTAGCCCTTCCCTCATATCTCGTGGGTATATGGGACAAAATACGTTGCAAGGGCTTTTAGGGAGGTTTTTAATTACATTCTCTATTCCTTTATCTATTTTATTTACTCTTACTACACACCACACACACTACACACACACACACACTACACACACACACACACACCACACACACACACACACACACACACACACACACACACATACACACACACACACACGACCTCTCCTTCACACAAGCATGCATGTTAACAGACAGCTTCATGAAAAGATGCCACCAAAACCCCGTTCAAACCGTACACCACTCCCCAACGCACACTTCTTTTTATACCATCTCCGTACTCGAACCACAATGCTACAACCTTCAAACGACCACCACAACGCCATCCTAGAAATCTCCACAATAACCTAAGCTCACTCACCTCACCACAATCACTACAAACACTTTTTTTTTCAGTCTTTTTTTTACCTCCTACCACCTAAAGTTTGAAGGAGGTGTTTTCACCCCTCTCTGTCTGTTATACTTACGAAATCTTTAGATTTCGTAAGTAACAATTGATCACTTCCGTCCACTGTTTGTGTGTTTGTTTGTAGGCACGATAACTCGGAGAACAGGAAGAAGCTACCAATGTCAAATTTACACCACGTGATTCAGGAGGGTGATGGCTAGCGCTGATTAGATTTGGTCAAAATCGGTCAAAGGTCAAGGTCACAGTATGAGGTCAAACATAATTCCGTAAATTCATGTGGAAAAAATGGATATTTTTGCTTCGCTCGACGTTACGAGTTCGTTTTAACTTCGATTTTAATTTTGTCTTCGGTTTTTGCAGTCGCTTAGGACGCTTAAAACTCGGTTGTCGAAATTCTGGTAAAAATCGGATGTTTTGGAGACGTTTTAAATTGTATAAAAAATATTTCACTCGACGCGTCAGAACGGTCGTCACGTGGATGCAGTGCGCTCGAGCAGACGCGTCGTTGAGTCACTAAAGGTTTTGCGTGTGTGCGCTGACGGTGTTTTCGATAAAGATGGTGTTAAAAGTCATTTTTTATCCCAATAAAGTTATCGTCGCATGCCTGACTCGCTAAGCCGTCGGATTATGTAAAGATTGTTGGTGGATGGCCGAATATTACGGTTTTGTGATTTTGATAAAATAATATTAAATAATTGCGTGGAGAAATGGAATTTTTGCTTCGGTCGACGTTACGATTTTGATGGTTTGGGACAAAATCATCGTAGAAACTTCTGGTTTGCGTCGCGACCTTCTCTAGAGACAGCTTTTATTAGACAAGGTCAGAGTCAAGTTGACGATTTCGTAAGTACCAGTCTATGACTGCTTGTTTGTTTGTTTGTCTGTCTGCAGGATATCTCAAAAATGTTGGACGGATCCGAATGAAATTGATGGTAGGTTTGGTGTGTGACACGGCCGAACTGATTAGATTTTGGTGAAGATTCGGATCCGGATCCAACTACTAGAATTTTTTAAGTGATTCTTCACCATTAAGAGATGGGGCCAAAAACGATATAAAGCACGATATCTCAAAAAGCTGTGGACGGATTCCGATGAAACTTGGACAGGTTGGGTATGTGGCAAGGACGAATTGATTCACTTTTGGTGAAGATCCGAATCTGGATCTGGATACGAGAATTATTTAATTTTTAAAGCGATTCTTCACCATTGAGAGATGGGGCCAAAAACTGATATAGTACGATGTATAGCATGATATCTCAAAAATGTAATGGGTCTGATACGTTCTTGTGGATCAGACATTGCGTGGCGGAGGTATGTGCTCTTCCGAGTGCCCTTCTCGGTGATGAAGAAATGACCAGATTTTTTTCATTTGCCATGAAAGAGGTGCATGTTGGAAGAATTCTTCTCCTTCTTGCATATGGCAGCTTGGCAGCAGGGTAGCTATCATTTTGTTGGGGCGCAACTATAACGCTGATGCTGTGCCCCTATACCAGTACACAGGTACTCATTTTGCCGACCTCGGAAGGATGACAGGCTGAGTCAACCCCACCTGGTGAGAATTCAGCCGCCAACATGGCTCAAACTCAGGACCCTAAGATCTCAAGCCAGCCACCCTAACCACTAAGCCAACACCAGGCTTAAAGAATTATTGTAACATGAGAAACCACAAGTTATCCAGCTTCTTATCAGATTGACAGAACAGACTCTGCTTACTGTTGCCCCTTCCTGCCCCCAGTAAAGGGCCACTTGTGGAGTTAAATTGTACACAAACTGTTCAATTTTTTTGGACCAGCTCATCTAGTAAGGCAACACCTGACTGGATGGTGTTGTCGAAAGCAGAGATGCTTCCTAGTGTCTGCTTGTCAAAAAAAAAAAAAAAAAATCGGGACACAACGTCCTTGGGTATATTATTCTGCAGACCACCCTTACTGGGGGCTGAGAATAGCAGGTTCTGCAATATAAACTGAACAAAAATCCAGAGAAGTACATGGCACGGTACCACCTGTGGGTCAGAATTGTGCAGCAATAACTGGCATGACAATTCGATTCATTTGTCCACAACAGTGAAGAAGTTTGGATTTGGATTGCTGCAAAAAAAAGTCTCCATGTTCCTGTAACATTATATAATTCATCGTCTCTATATAATTGGGGTAATCTTCATCACATTTCTTTTAAATGCTCCATTTAATAGAATAGTTTCACAGGTCATGCATGATGCATTTTAGACTTGAAAGGACACACACCGAGCGATCATACCTCAGGGTATACACCAATGAGAGCATCGGCACGTGTGTAGAATTCCTCCTTTAACGAGATCACAATGGCCTGGAAATTATCCACAGACTGCTCCTTGATGTAGTTGGCAACCTTCAAAAGGAGTGGCCAAAGGTCAGAAGGTTGCCCCCAAGTGTATCGAGGCAATAAATCCTTAAAGTTCCTCAATGGGATGTTGGCTCAACATTTAGCATGTCAGGCATACCGATAACTGCTTTTTAGTGATCCATTATCTATTTTAATTTCCATTGAAACACACCTTGCCAATATTGGTGTTATCCAGAGCGGCATCAATCTCATCAAGAACGAAAAAAGGGGCAGCCTTGTAACTGAAAGGATGAACAGAGAAAGGAAGATAGTTGTTCAGATAAGACATTCCGTTGCACAGTAAAGCTACTAGACATTGACAAACTATTTCAATCATTTATATTCATAGAAAGATGGGGGAAAAAAAATCACCAACTGAGCATTAAATTAGTACGCAAAAGTAATATTTCATCAAAAAAGACTTACACAAACTGAAAACTACTGGGGGTGATGAAACGTTGAGAAGATAATGTAATAACATTATCCAGTCGACTTGGGAAGAGCCAATATGACAAAAAAAATTTAACCAGGCTCGGTGGTGCAATCGTTAGAGTGTCCGCTCTGAGTCTGGGAGATCAGTGGTTCGAACCCTGGCTAAGTCATACCAAAGAGAGGGAATAACCAATTAGCTCTCACCTAATCAATTCCCTCCATTCACAAGTGAGAGATGTGGGTGGGTTTTCGTTTTTCATTGATATGTTGACTGCTTTTAACGTTTACATGTGGTGTCTGCTTGGGAGCCTCGTTGGTATGCATTTCTGTCTGCGATGTCACTGATGATTCGCCAATAAGTGATGAAACCGGACCAGCAGCTTGAGGGGGTGTGTAACATTGGGATTCTTAAGTGTGTACTATTTGTAAATGTCTTCACAGCTGTGGAGGAACACTGGAAATGGTTTGAAACAGCAAAGGGCTTACCTTGGGTAGCCTTGCATGCTTTATGCAGCTTCTTTGACGAGAAGAGCATGGGAGGAGTCAATTTATTTGTATAATCCTAGCCACCTGGGTTTAATTGATTAAGTGAGAGCTAATGGGTTATTCCCACCATTCACAGGTGAAAGATGTGGGTGGGTCTTCATTTTTTATACACACACACACACACACACACACACACACACACACACACACACACACACACACACACACACACACACACACCACGAGATGGCCCATTGCAGATAACGGCTGCAAATCTGCCTTTCATCTCGCAACCCCTTCTCCCGTTCCTCTCTACTTCTTCACACATTTCCCTCAAAGCCTTAATTCACTCCCACATATTCTTCTTTTCTCCTGCCTTCTTTACACCTTCAGTGCAGAAGGCTGCTCAACCCAACTGCTCACACCGTGTGGAAGCCAAGCCCCGGCTATGCCTCTCCTCATCCTCCTCCCAGGTATCACAGTGCCGGAATAGAGCCGATTTGCCAGCTGCGAACAAGCCCAGTTCCTGGTCATGGCTCACCCCTTTCTCCACCAGCCCTGCCGGGTTTGCTAGAACACTCTCTTGTCCTATCCTACCTGCTGTTGTCTATCTATCGTGGTGTGTCTAAAGGCCCAATAAGGACAGTTATTTAAGGATATCCCATTTATCGTTGGTTTTGTAAGGCGTCTACCGGTCGTGGGTTGAAGGGTTTATAGGCAAGCATTGATTGTTATCGCTTCCTTTTGTTTCCTTCCCCATGTGCCATCATTTGAAATTACAACAAACATGGTCTTGGGTGAATTAAGGTTATTGTGGTTCTTCTGAGGTGATTAAGGGAAGACCTGTTGAGAGATAATTGGTCTTAGTGATAATCAACACCGCACACTCGGATCGCATCGCAAATCACGTTCACTCGGCCTAATTTGCGTACGATGTGTGACATCTCATCAACGTAACACTGGGTAAGATTCGGACTTCCAATCCATATGGTATTATGAGGTTCACAGGGTGTCCCAAAAAATATACAACTTTTCATCTGCAAAGAGGATGGTCATAACATATATTTTTAAAAA
>CM068954.1:88316403-88327658 GCA_035128595.1 Eptatretus atami | reverse complement strand
TGGATTCATTTGAAAGGTTTAAAGAAACACAACTTCCTTCAAGGGAACGTTTCTATGGTAAGTTGAATAACACTCATATTTCTGATGAAGATTATACACAAGCTAAAAAGGTTTGGGAAAAGTTTAATAGAAAGAATCTTGGGGAATATCATGATTTATATCTTAAAACTGATGTACTGTTATTAAGTGATGTGTTGAAAAACTTTACAACAGTCTGTCATAATAAAAATTCTTATGGATTAGACCCCGCTCACTATTACACAGCCCGGTTTGGAGTGCTATGTTGAAAAAAACAAAATTTGGAATTAATCAGTGATATAGATATGCTTTTAATGATAGAGAAGGCTAAAAGAGGAGGAATATCTCAAGTATGTTCCAAGAGATATGCTAAAGCAAATAACAATATCTTCCTGATTATAATAAGAATGAGAAAACTCTTACCTGATGTTTATGATGCTAACAATTTGTATGGGTGGCTATGTCTCAATCTTGACCTTATGGAAACTAAAAATGGGTTAAAGAAAAACATTATGAAATAACTTGATATTGTTAACGTTAACTCTCTCAAAAAAAATTGGATGAGGCTGAAGTTGGATATTATTGAGGTTGATTTAAAATACCCTGAAGAACTTCATAATAAACATAAAGACCTACCCTACCTCCATAAAGTCCAAGAAAAGAATGGTTAAGTGATTACCAACAGTCACATTTAATATAAAGGGTAAATCTTCAGAAAACTAACTATATAAATGATAAAGAAAGTTATGTTTTACATTAAAGGAACTTGAGACAATATTTATCTGCTGGGTTGAGAGTGAGGAAAATTCATAGGATTTTGAAATTTAACAAAGTCCATGGTTAAAGAAGTAATATTGATTTAATAGAAAAGAGAAAACGCAGAAACAGATTTTGAGAAGGACTTTTAAATTAATGAATAATGCTGAATTTGGAAAGACTAATGATATAGGAATCGAGAAAACATAAGACTTGCTACATCTTGGAAACAGGCCTCAAAGTTAATTAACAAACCAAGTTTTGAACGGGTGGAGGTATTTTAGAGAACTTTTGTGCTATTCATTTGAAAAAAGAGAGTATTGAAATGGATAAACCTATTTATATAGGAACATCAATTCTTATTTGTCAAAGTTTTTTATGTATGATATTACATAATATTTATAAAGTATAAAGATAATGTGTCATTGTATATATGGATACAGATAGTTTTTTATTAGAAATAAAGACTGGAGATAATATGAGGATATGATGATAATATTGATATATATATATTACACAAGTAATATAAACCTGGTGATGTGTTGTTTTCATAAAATAACGAAAAGGTTATTGGAGTTTAAAGATGAATTGGTGGGAAGTTATGAGTGAATTTATAAGATTGAGATCAAAGGCTGATGCTTTTACATATATTGACAATAAATTGAAGGGTAAAAAGAAGTTAAAGGGAATAAAGAAAAAATAAAATGAAACAATAAACTTTAAACATTATTACAACTGTTTAATTCTTAAAAAGGAAGAGTATAGAAAAATGAATAAAATAAGAAGTTATAAACATCAATTATATACAGAACAAATAAATAAGAAAGTATTAGGAGCTTTGATGATAAAAGATATATTTTAGAAATGGAATTAATAGTCTCCCTTATGGTTATAATATAAGTGCTGAGGACTACTACCGTCTTTTACTGATTAATAAATGATAGAACCAAGCAATAACCAAACCAAAGAGTGGAGATGTAATCAACCTTGGTACTTAAATGGAAAACATAAAGAATGTGAGAAATATCAAATAAGTCTTATTGAAGAAATAACCGGGTAAAAGTAGATAAAACAAAAATAGCGGATAAATTTAATTACAAATAAGTTAGAGAGATGTAAAGAAAAAAATTAATATCCTTGAATGGACTGAAAACTTTGATGGTTATCAATTAAACAATGGAAAAACAATTTACTACAATCTCAAAATGATATGTGGCTCAGGGGTAGTCAAACAAGAGCATTAAGAGAAAGTTTATCATTTTATTTCTGCTCAACAAAGATATTTAGACCAAGAACTAAGTTCTAAAATAATATTTGTGAATATACTCGATGGTGATGAATGTAATAGGAAAATTAATTTATTACCTGAAGTAGACATGGACAAATATTCATTGGCTCACTCTTTGAGTGAAATGAAAATATAAAAAGTAAATCAGTAAGTAATGGGGCAGAGATCCATCTCTTCTTTTGACCCCATGGACCGAGAGTCAGAGAGTCAGAGGGGGGAGAGAAAATCATTCTCCTCTTTTGACCTGATGGGCCTGGAGTCAGAAAGGTTTCCCCATTCATTTGAATGGGGGGGGGGGGGGGGGGAGGAATCAGTCTCCTGTGTAGGGGTTTTCGGGGTTCAATTCAGAGTTTTCCCCATTTTCCCCATTCATTTGCATGGATGTCTCAGAAGCCCCATTAATCTACCACTCCTGCCATCTGTCACAAAATGTCATCTGCATCACAACAATGGATGAAAAATAGCTTCCACAAGCTTCAAAAGATAGAAATAAGGATGATCAAATCACATCTCCAAAAGTAACTTATGAACCAAGAGCCACAAAGATTTTCAAAACCTACCTGTGCGCTTGTGTTACGAGACAGTGCCTTGTAAATCTCATCAATGTTGGTGGAAACGGCATCAAAGCAGGCATTGAATCGGTCGAAACGCTCCTTCTTAACTTGCTCGAATGCAAGTTTTGCCTTCTTCGCCCTTTTACGGGCTGCTTCGAACTCTGCACAAACAGTTGAGTCAAACTTTCAAGATATTTAAAACAGCTTTGTACAACACCAATATTTACAAATAAATGACTCTGTAGAGGTATCCATAACTTATAAAAAATAAATACTAATAACAAGAAGAAAAAAAACCAGAAAGTGATTCTTCAGAAAAGATGCACTGTACAAGTCAATAAATCTATACGTACATATAAGAGTGAGTCTGTTTGTTGCTTGTGAAATTGAAGATTTGCAAGTGTATTGGTTGGTCTGGTCTGTCTATCGCCTCCAACAGGTTTTTTTGAAAATTGCCTCCAACAGGCAATTCTACTCCGATCTTCACGAAACTTAACCACCTGGTCGAAGTAGTCACAAGCTAGAAGCCTATGGTTTTTGAGGTCATTGGGTCAAAGGTAAAGGTCACATAAATTGTCAATTTTCATCAGATTCACTTTATATCTGTCTATACGATAAAAGTGAATTTGTATATTTATATATGCTTCAAAAAGTAAAACACCACTGAACCAAATCCAACAAAATCTTGCCTATTTCCCAAGAGTACCCCAAATATGGTTTCTGGCTGGATAGCACATCTGGGGGAGGAGGATCAGGGTGGGTGGAAGACCCCAATTCTTTCTAAGTCACTGCATATCGTATGGCTCCACATTCTCTTTAATTCTCCGGGTTCCTTCTTGGTCTTCCGTTTGATTATGTTTGTACCATATCCTGATGCTGTGTGGACTGTGCGTCCCTGCTGATGGACCTATGGCAGCTTGTACATGTTGCTGTGTTTGTGCCTGGGAAGTAACTGCTGAAATCTATCTGTTCGAGTTCTTCCCGACATCTTTGTTCTTTGTTCCTTTCACATTTCTGTAATAATTTTTTGTTAATATAATTCTCTTTGTTCATTCTAATTCTTGCTTTTTATTCTCTTTCATCTCTTTTACTCTCTATTTCTCTCTTTCATTATCTATCTCTAAAAGGAGAAGTGAATTATTGCAGAAAATTTTCTGTGAGGCTCACTTGGCTGCGCGTGGATGGGTTTGAGGGTTGTAGAGTAGTGGCTGAAACCCGAATCCAGGTTCCTCTTGATGACTCCATCTTTGCTCTTTACTTCTTCAGGTTCCTTCTTGGTCTTCCGTTTCATTACAAATCAACATCGTCTTATGTAAAGAAAGTTTAAACAACTTGATAATATGCATTATGGTGATGTTGAAATCTGAGAGAGAATAATTCAAAAATTTTCAAAACGTTTCATGTCACTTCTTTTCAGTGGAGGTTCAAGCCAAAGCACCCAACACTGAGTTTTACAGTGAAGTGGAGGGTGATTTTTGCTCATGCCATACATAAGCAGCATGGTTGGCTGACAAAGATGATGATAGCTGTTAGAAGGAAGATGGAAGATGACCTTCGGCAAATGATAGATTGAACAGAGCAAAATGTTTGTGAAGTACAACATACCATCTTTTGATTAAATCTGTCAGCAAAGCGATGGGTAAAAATGCTGAGTACTGTACTGTACTGTATATAGTGTTGCAGTTTTGCAAAACCGGCACTCCTCCGAGTCAATGACACACAACACACAGCAATCTCAAGGGAGTTATTTCATTAGTATGTGTTTAGTTAGTCCTTTCCATGTGTCTAGTAAGTAAATGGGAAAGATGAGTTGCATAGGGCTTTTAGTTAGGTCTTCAATCTTCTACTCTTTCTTTTATCTTACTTTACTTCTTGCACAAACCACACAAACAAGCATGTATACAGAACAGTGGCAGTGCCAGGAAAGAGAAGCACAGTGGGGTTCCCTTGCAAATGCACACCAATTTCCTTTCAAACTGTGTGCCAAAATCCAACAGACCTTCATTATGCTCACCACAACGTTACAACACTAACCATAACCACTCCACAAGTCTTCTAAAAATCCCCACAATCACCTGCATCCATTTCTTCACCACAACCACCACAGCTATGAACACCTCAAATCTCTTCATCGCAACGCCACATCGACAAACACCTCCTCCAATCTCTTCGCCGCAATGCCACATCTACAACCATCTCTCCCAATCTCTTCACCACAAATGCCACAACATTCTCTCACCTTCCTACAACCACAACTACCATCTGCCCCTTGGACGCTCACACACAGTTTCTAAAGATGCCAAAGATGGCAAAGGAATGAGAGTCGGGTTGTTTCGGCATGTAACTCAAAGCACAAGCATGCACTGGGATTCATTTGAAGACGTACGGATAGCGCTGGGATTTCCAGAAATGGCCACGCTTAAATGAAGTCTAGCGCATGATCGGAGCCGGAGAGCGCTCCCGAAAACTCTCGGCCCCTGTTAATCTCAGAGCTCTGATGCATGGCAAGGTCTAAAAGCAAATGGGGCTATTTTCGATTCCGAAGCCTGGTGGGGCATGGCTACGGCGTGGGGTGACCACTGTGTGCCAATGGGGGAGCTCAAAAACGCCTACAGCCACGTTTGATCCGAATTTTAGGTCCTCCCTCGCACAGGGCCCATAAAAGGAGCAATTTGGCTTTCAGACTGCGAGACTGCAGGTGACTTTGGAAAAGGCAGACTTGAAGCAGACTTCAGCAGACTGGGAAGGCTTCACTTCACCTCTCGAGGCGGTCAGACAAGAACTCTCCAGTGCCCGAGTGAATCTCGCCACAACTCAGCGCGACCAATAAGAGAGGGAGGAGCAGCAATCGATTGCCAAAACGAGCCAGAACCAATACCGGGTGATCCACTGCATGCAGCAGCCAACATTATCACTTACAGACTCTTACACAACTCCGTTAAGGTCTCACTCTGACGCATCTTCTCTCCCATCTACGTCTCGTCCACTGTGGACACACAAAGAGCAATCGGTGAGGGCAAGTCCCGAACAACAGTTTTCAGAGTGACCTTACTGACTCGCATCTCTCACACTTTCCTCTTACACCATGCCGCACTACATTTGCATCTCTCACTCCCATACCATAGACACATTCAGTTTTCCTCCCTCCTCCCCCTTCCTAAGCGACTGGGTTGTGCTGGTCCACCGACCATGCCAGGTACCATGAGGTCGCTAGTCCTCAACTGCCTCTTATCTCTCTGGGCTATTTCTAATTTTCCTCGGCAGTGTGTGTGTGTGTGTGTGCGTGCGTGCGTGCATGCGTGCGTGCGTGCATGTGTCATGGCGCCTGTCATGTATCGTGTAATTTAACATTGTCTACTGTAAGTTTACTTGGGATAAATCTGCACTGTGTCTACTTTTGTGAATATTGCATTTCTTTTGCCGCATCCATGATTTCCTTGCTTTCCCCTGCTGTACATTTGTGAATAAATCCATTACAGTGCCACATAACTTTCCTTGCTTTGTTAAAATTAATGTGCTCATTATAAATGTACCCAGCCGGTTTTTGTCTTTTCCTCCATTGGTCCAGCATGGTCCGTGCCTTAGCATAGCCAGGAAGTTATCCCCTATAATCTGCTTATTAGCCGGTGCATACTTGGCAGCTCTGCTCGGCTGCACCTGATACGGTAAATAACACAAGTACGCATCGAGGGAGCGTTTCCCCAATAAGGCGACCACGTGTTCCTCGTTAAACAGTAGTCAGATGGAGGACACTGGGTCACGTGGTCAAATTATTGGCGTTCGCAGTCGATTAACGACCCGCCGCGACACGATGACCTGCAATTCCCTTTGAGTCTGGGGAGAAACCAGGGATATCTCCTCCATCATTGTACCCCTGCGACTCCGGGTCTGCACCAATATATAAAACTGAAAAACAGGTGACTTGTGAATCCTCGTTGAGGTGAAGCCTTGGTTCACCCACGTGAGTATGTCTATTAATTATGTACTGTTTGAATGGGAGTTGGACCATGATTATGTCTATTAATTATGTACTATTGGAATGTACCTTTTAGACCTTTTCAACCCCTTAGAGTCCTTTTAGACCTTTTAAGACACTATATACCCTTTAGACCTTAGAGACCTCTTTGACCCCAACTACTATTGGAACAAACCCTTTTGACTAACTACCATTGGAAAATACGCTTTCTTGGACATTTAAGCTCTTTATAGACCCTTTAGACCACTTTGACTCTTTCGACCCACACTACACAAACATCAACCGTCTTCTTGCAATATACTGACTCTGCTTTTTATCAGCAAGTAATGCACAATCTCTACCCACCCGGGGGGTGGGTACTCCACCAGTTTGAACATAATTTCCATATTGGGTCACTGAATTTGCTCACCAATCAAAACCTGGAAGCATATTGTTTTTGAGGTCACAAGCTCAAAGGGTCAGAGGTCAAGGTCACATAAAATCATCAATTTTCATCCAATTGACTTGAAATTTAAACAGGGCTTGCATATTGAGGCAGAATCACTTCACCAAAAATCAGAATGACCAATTTAGCCATTTTAACATTTATTGGTTTCCATGACAACAATTTCACCCCATTATAAATCAAAATGGGACATTTTGTGAATTTATTATTACCATCCCTCGATAATTTTGCAAGATATCAAATTGAAACTTACACAGCATATTTGTACACATGTGTAATATACGAGTGTAATGTGTGGTCAAAAATATAATCAAAGGTCAAGGTTAAGGCAATCAGAAATATGTAAAACACCTTTTGTCAGCAGTTAGAAATTTTATCAGCCAGTTTGTTATATATAACAATCAATCATGTAAAACACTTGATAGGTCAAATTTTCTAAATTGCGAAATTGTTTCCATGGTAATTATTGTTTATTTGGATTTCGCAAGTATCATGCAATGCACATCTTTCTTGTTTGTTTGTTTGTTCCTTATAATTTTCCAAACCCCAGGCTAATTTCCTTGACATCTGCTGTAGCACATAAATTTTAGATGTAAAAGGTTAGCATCACAAGAAAAGCTTTCAAATATCTATCTATAATTCCAGCAATCTCTGTGTGTGTGTCTGTCTGTCTGTCTGTCTGTCCGTCTGTACATGCGACCGCCGTTTCTGTCTGTACGACGACCGACGGTCCTATCTGATTGAAACTTGCCAGGAATATTGCCGGGGACCCGCGGATGTGCCTTTTCGAGGTTTGGTATTAATCGGAAGAGCGGTTCCCAAGTTACGGCCATTTATCTGTCAACCAATGACAAGATACGGTGCTATGACGTCAACAATTAATGTTATTGATTTCTTTATTTTTTGTTTTTTAAGGGGGGGGCAAGAGAGGAGCGAGAGAGGGGGCGAGAGAGGTGAGGGGGGGTGAGAGAGAGGGGCGTCACAATTCAAGAGAGGGGGTGAGAGGAGGGGGCGAGAGAGGGGGACGGGAGAGGGGGGTGAGAGTGGGGGCGAGAGAGAGGGCGAGAGAGGAGGGGGGAGAGAGGAGGAGAGAGGGGGGTGAGAGTGGGGGCGAGAGAGAGAGGGGCGACAGAGGCGGGGGGAGGAGGGGGGCGAGACTAGGGGGGAGAGAGGGGGGCGAGACTAGGGGCAGAGAGGGGGGGCAAGAGAGAGGGGGAGAGAGAGGGGGGGAGAGAGGGGAGGCAAGAGAGAGGGGGAGAGAGAGGGGGAGAGAGGGGAGGCGAGAGAGAGAGGCGTCACAATTCTTCTTCTTCTTCGTTTGACATGACGTCACAATTGACGCTGGGGACCTGAGTATGTTTCCCAGGTGTTTCCCAAGTTATGGCCATTTATGATATGGTTGGTCCGATCTAATTGAAACAATGCCCCAATCCAGTCGTCGTTTACGGAGAGCGAAGGAACGAAGCTGCACAATACTGGCACGCACCTACGGGCACGCACCTACGGGCCCGCACCTACGGGCCCGCACTAGTTAATTAAATTGATGTAAAAACCTGACAATACAATGACTCTCTGCATCCTCACGTCATACGTCAGGTGACGCATGGGAGAACGCCTTCAACTCTGCTTTCTTCGGGATGGTCCAGATCTGTCTTTATGCACTTTCATCAAATACATGTATTTATGACTTTGCTTCTTTTTGACCATCTCAGCTAACAACAATCTTCTTGATAGATACTTTATTAAGGTCAAAGTAGCCTGATCTAGATCAGGTGACCAAACTTATTGAAGAATTTACCAGATAAAACTTTTTTCTCACCAATGCATCTTAACTAACCACTCCTGACCTTCATTTTCAAAAACCATAATGACATTATAATTATAAGCAAAGCATTTAGATGGAGAACCACAGCTAACCTTTCAAAGTAAACTTGCAAAAATAATCAAATAATCCAACATGTCCCAACACAAAAAAGTTCTACTCTTTCACTCCAATGAATGCATTCATTTTTTAACATCAAAATAAAAATCTACTCACTTGCTCGAGCTTGATGGTAACAAACAAACAGTGGAAGGTGACTAGTGCTAAACATTAAAAACATCAACCTTGGCAAATAGGAACCAGCATGGAATCCCTTACCATCTACCGTCTCTTGGAATTTGTCTCGAACACTCTCCAGCTTCTCCATGGCCCGCATGTTTGGCGCAGCAATGCGCTGCAGAATGCTCTGGTGCTCTGTGACTTTCTGAATAAGTCCATTCATTTCTGCCTGTATTTCTTCTTCGGTTTCCAAGTCCTAAAGGGAAGAGACCAAATGCATAATCCTCAAGATCTGGGTCAATATTGAAGTTTATCTTTCTCTGAATAAGTCATATTATTGGGCTGGCAGCAATAGTCTAAAGCTATGTTCAGTCAACTCTGAGCTGTCTAGCCTGACTTTGAATCCCGAGCCAGCTATAAACTGTCAGCCTGGTGTCTCGCAGGCAGGGAGAGACACCAATGTGTGTGACGTCCCTAACTTACACAACTAACTGTGTTCCGTCTGTCATCATTCGTTGGTGGACATAAAAGATCCCACAGTGTCATTCACAAAGAGCAGGCAAGCTATCACTGGATTCTTGAACAAATTCTAAATTACTGCTTTAACCTATAGGGGGAACAAGAAGAAGAAGAACAAGAAGAAGAAGAAGAAGATGAACAAGAAGAAGATGAACAAGAAGAAGAAGAAGAACAACAACAACAACAACAACGAGAACAAGAAGAAGAAGAACAATAGGAAGAAGAACAACAATAGGAAGAACAATAGGAAGAAGAACAACAACAATAGGAAGAAGAACAAGAAGATGAAGAACAACAACAAGAAGAACAACAAGAAGAAGAACAAAAAGAAGAACAAGAAGAAGAACAACAAGAACAAGAAGAAGAAGAACAAGAACAAGAAGAAGAACAAGAACAAGAAGAAGAACAATAACAAGAACAAGAAAAAGAACAACAAGAACAAGAAAAAGAACAACAAGAACAAGAAGAAGAACAAGAAGAAGAAGAACAAGAAGAAGAACAAGAAGAACAAGAAGAACAAGAACAAGAACAAGAACAATAGGTAGAAGAACAACAATAGGAAGAAGAACAACAATAGGAAGAAGAACAACAATAGGAAGAAGAAGAACAATAGGAAGAAGAACAACAATAGGAAGAAGAACAACAATAGGAAGAAGAAGAACAACAATAGGAAGGACAACAACAACAAGAAGAAGAACAAGAAGAAGAAGAAGAACAAGAAGAAGAAGAACAAGAAGAAGAAGAAGAACAAGAATAACAAGGAGAAGAACAAGAAGAACAAGAAGAACAAGAAGAAGAACAAGAAGAACAAGAAGAGGCAAGAAGAAGAAGACAACAATAGGAAGAAGAAGAACAACAATAGGAAGGACAACAACAACAAGAAGAAAGAACAAGAAGAGAAAAGAAGAGAAGAAGAACAAGACGAAGAAGAACAAGAAGAAGAAGAAGAAGAACAAGAAGAACAAGGAGAAGAACAAGAAGAACAAGAAGAACAAGAAGAACAAGAAGAACAAGAAGAACAAGGAGAAGAACAAGAAGAACAAGAAGAAGAACAAGAAGAACAAGAAGAGCAAGAAGAAGAAGAACAAGAAGAAGAAGAACAACAAGAAGAAGAAGAACAACAAGAAGAAGAAGAACAAGAAGAACAAGAAGAAGAACAAGAACAAGAAGAAGAACAAGAACAAGAACAAGAAGAAGAACAAGAAGAAGAACAAGAAGAACAAGAACAAGAACAATAGGAAGAAGAACAACAATAAGAAGAAGAACAACAACAATAGGAAGAACAACAATAGGAAGAAGAACAATAGGAAGAAGAAGAACAATAGGAAGGACAACAACAACAAGAAGAACAAGAAGAAGAAGAAGAAGAACAAGAAGAAGAAGAACAAGAAGAACAAAACAAGAAACAAGAAGAAGAACAAGAAGAACAAGAAGAACAAGAAGAAGAACAAGAAGAACAAGAAGAAGAACAAGAAGAGCAAGAAGAAGAGCAAGAAGAAGAACAAGAAGAAGAACAACAAGAAGAAGAAGAACAACAAGAAGAAGAAGAACAAGAAGAAGAACAAGAAGAACAACAAGAAGAACAAGAAGAAGAAGAAGAAGAAGAACAACAAGAAGAAGAAGAAGAACAAGAACAAGAACAAGAAGAAGAACAAGAA
>CM068954.1:88292628-88316393 GCA_035128595.1 Eptatretus atami | reverse complement strand
AAGAAGAACAAGAACAAGAACAAGAACAAGAACAAGAACAACAACAAGAACAAGAACAACAAGAACAAGAAGTAGAGGGGGAGCACTCGGTAGAGTCCAAAACCTCCGCCGCCAATACTGCTGGGTCACTTAAGTAAACCTATATTCCTATCATTGTAGGCAAAACGGATCAGACTCTACTGAACCACGATTGAATAAACTAAACTAGATCGACGCGCATGTAGAAATGCCAAAAATATAAAATCGAAATTTTTTTGAAAAAAAGTTGCAAATTTCTGGGTTTTTTTCTCTAACAATGTTTTTTTTGGGGGGAGGGGTTGGAAATCACTTAAAACATGTATAAATACAAAAAAAAAAAATCAAATATTTTTCAAGTAAAATCGAAATTTTTTTGAAAAAAGTTGCAAATTTTTTTTTTTCTCTAACAAATTATTTTTTTTTGGTTGGAAATCACTTAAAACACGTAGAAATGCAAAAACAAAAATTCAAATATTTTTTCAAAATGGCCGCCTAGCGGCCATATTGGTCTTTGGACCGAGTCCAAAATCTAATGGCATGATCCTTGGACCATACCTAATCCCCCCACCAAGTTTCGTGAAATCCGTCCAGGAGTTTTTCCGTAATACTGTTCACAAACAAACAACAAACAAACAAACAAACAAACAAACAAGCAGTCATAGACTGGTACTTACGAAATCGTCAACTTGACCTCTGACCTTGTCTAATAAAAGCATGAATCAGTCAGAAGCCCAAGGGGAGCTTGAATTCTGAATTCATTGTGGTCTACGATTTTACACAAGTGGTTTGCAGATAATGAGTCCCAGACAAAAACTAGATTCTTTATAAAAATTCCATTTTTTTTTTTTTAAGTGATTCAGTACCAGCAGGATATGCCAGATAATAGGTGTATATCTTTCAGAAGAATCTGATAAAAGACTTATTATTTATTAATATATCAGTTATTCATCGCTGTTCCAGAATTTCGACAACCGAGTTTTAAGCGTCCTAAGCGATCGCAAAAACCGAAGACAAAATTAAAATCGAAGTTAAAACGAACTCGTAACGTCGAGCGAAGCAAAAATCCATTTCTCCATGCAAACCTTAACGTCACTCAACGACATGTCTGCTCGAGCGCACTGCATCATGGGACGACCCGTGACATCTGCTCGAGCGCACTGCATCATGGACGACCCGTGACGTCTGCTCGAGCGCAATGCATCATGGACGACCCTTGACGCTTCGAGTGAAATATTTTATACAATCTTAAAACTCTCCAAAACATCCGATTTTTACCAGAATTTCGACAACCGAGTTTTAAGCGTCCTAAGCGATCGCAAAAACCGAAGACAAAATTAAAATCGAAGTTAAAACGAACTCGTAACGTCGAGCGAAGCAAAAAATCTCCATTTCCCATGCCAAACCTTTACGTCAATCAACGACGCGTTCTCGAGCGCAATGCATCATGGGACGACCCGTGACGTCTGCTCGAGCGCAATGCATCATGGGACGACCCTTGACGCTTCGAGTGAAATATTTTTTTATACAATCTTAAAACGTCTCCAAAACATCCGATTTTTACCAGAATTTCGACAACCGAGGTTTAAGCATCCGAAGCGATCGCAAAAACCGAAGACAAAATTAAAATCGAAGTTAAAACGAACTCGTAACGTCGAGCGAAGCAAAAATACTCACATTTCTCCATGTTAATTTACGGAATTATGTTTGACCTCACTGTGACCTTGACCTTGACCGATTTTGACCAAAATCTAATCAGCACTAGCCATCACCCTCCTGAATCACGTGGTGTAATTTGACATTGGTAGCTTCTTCCGTCTCGAGTTATCGTGCTACAAACAAACAAACAAACAAACAAACAAACAGAAATGGTAGTCATCAATATACTTACGAAATCTTTAGATTTCGTAAGTAACAAACAGAAAGGGGTGAAAACAGTAACCTCCGATCTTCGATGGCGGAGGTTAACAAGAAGAACAAGAAGAAGAACAACAAGAAGAAGAAGAACAAGGAGAAGAAGAACAAGAAGAAGAACAGGAAGAAGAAGAACAAGAACAAGAACAAGAACAAGAACAAACTAGAGGGGGAGCACTCGGTAGAGTGCAAAACCTCCGCCGTCAACACTGCTGGGTCACTTAAGTGACCTGATATCCTATTCATTGTAGGTCAAACGGATCAGACTCTACTGAACCACTATTGATAAAAACTAAACTAGATCGATGCGCATGTAGAAATGCCAAAAAAATAAAATCGAAATTTTTTTGAAAAAAAGTTGCAAAATTTCTAACTTTTTTTTCTCTAACAAATTTTTTTGGGGGGGGTTGGAAATCACTTAAAACATGTAGAAATGCAAAAACAAAAATTCAAATATTTTTTCAAAATGGCCGCCATAGCGGCCATATTGGACTTTGGACCAAGTCCAAATCTAATGGCATGATCCTTGGACCATACCTAATCCCCCAGCCAAGTTTCGTCGAAATCCGTCCAGGAGTTTTTCCGTAATACTGTTCACAAACAAACAAACAAACAAACACGGGTGAAAACAGTAACCTCCATCCATCTTCGATGGCGGAGGTTAACAAGAACAAGAACAAGACGAAGAAGAAGAAAAAGAAGAACAAGAACAACAACAGAACAAGAAGAAGAAGAACAAGAAGAACAAGAAGAAGAAGAAGAAGAAGAACAAGGAGAAGAAGAACAAGAAGAAGAACAGGAAGAAGAAGAACAAGAAAGACAAGACGAAGAAGAAGAGAAGAAGAAGAAGAACAACAACAACAACAACAACAAGAGAGAAAGAAGAAAGAACAACAAGAAGAAGAAGAACAACAAGAACAAGAACAAGAACAAGAAGAAAAAGATATTATTTGACAAGACAAAATTATGTGACTAAGAATTACTTTTGAACCTTCAAGATAGGAAATGACAATCATACTTTAGAGTTAAAGGAAAACCAAATGCAAATCTCAAAACAGACTTACTGGATGCAATTCATTATTAAATTTTTAAGAGTAAATTAGCAATTTTTTATTTAAAAATGGACCATTAAACAGCAAATGCAATTTAGGCAGCCATGTCTTTCCTTTATGGTTTCACAATTGGCTGTGCAAAACATGTTATGCATGATGTCTATGCTTTCATTTCACCTTCATCGTGTACAAACTTTGGCAAAGTGCCAGCTGTTATCACCTTGAGATCATCATCAAGTGAACTGAAGTTAAGCTCAATCTGAGTCTCACGTATGTGAACATTCGATGATCGCTGTGAGGACGAGCTCGTGGATTCTATATCCTGCTGAGAACTTGACTGCAAAAGGACACAATACGTCAAGTGACACTCAAAAGATTGAAGCAACTGTAGATGACACAAGAGAGATTCAACAGCTAATGATCATCATGGATGACCCCAAAGGAGCAAGCAAAGTCCATCCCTTTGAACTCACCTCTTCCAGCATGATATCTTCCATAGTCCCATGATACATGGGCAGCCAGATGTCTTGCATGCTGCAGGACTGAAGCAGGTTGTGCCGATCACTGCGTTTCTGCTCGATCTTCGTCTCTATGGCAGTCGTTTCCTTCTGAAGGTGAATCATCTCCCTGGAGCACACATGTACATGTAGAGGAGTCATACGAGGTTCTCATCTTTCACGGGCTACTTCGATGGAATCTATCATTGCACCGGAATCATAACAAATGAAGTTTTGAAATCTCAGAAACTTACTTGCTCATTCCAGAAACTTTCTTCCTGATGTCTTCCATTTCACGGTTTTTGTCTACAACTTCAGACTTTTTGGTCAGAAGCTGAGTCTTCAAATCCTGCAGTTGTGCCATGGTTTCATCAATGATCTTCATGTGCCGCTGCTCTTCCTGTTAATCCCAAACCAAAATGGTTACAAACACAGGACACCAACAGCTCACACATGGAGAAAAACAAGAGAAGTTTCAAGTCAAATTTGGGTCTGGATAAATGCAATGTGAGGCATTCATCACTGCGCAGCGAAATTCCAGTATAAAAATGTTACAATGCAATTCTTGAATAGGGCTGTTTAAAGTCACACTTCCGGTGATGAACATTTTCCAGTCCATGGCATGTGGAGCATACGGCAGAAATCATATAGTCTTTGGCCTCATTCACTGATCATCTTAATGCCTCCCTTTGAACACTTTTGTCCACACCAGTGTATCAGGTGATGATCAATTGCTGGGCTTGGCAACCAATTGTCGCATGATGAAACATTTCCCCAACAAATATGTTGGGAAGCAAGAAGGGGCAGGAAGGAGCAAAATATTGTCGGGATCTAAAGGGATCAAGTAAGCACTGCAGCCAGAACAGAAATAGCTCTTGTTTGAAATGTAAACAGGAAGGGGAAAAAGTAATCCCGTCATGACCGTCCAGAACTACCAAATTAAAGGGACCATGCAAACACTTTTCTCTTGTAAACAGGAGCCATTTTTTTTATTTCACTGTAGTGTTCACATGGTCTAAACTTTAAAAGTGACCATGCAAACACTGCAGCGAGAGAAGAAATAGCTCACATTTGTAAAGGAACATGGGGGGGGGGGGGGGGGGGGGGGGGAGTTGGGTTCCTTGACCAAGCAGGATTTACCACTCCCCTAATCCCCCCCCCCCTATCCCCCAACATGTTTTCCTTCACCATCATGATCAACACGGGATGCAAGCATGAGAGCACAACACAGACCACGTAGCAGGGAGGACAGATCCAGGTAGCAAACAACGGACAGCAAAGCCACACCACCACCCATATTGACGGGATCCTGATGCTATTCCCAGGAATAAAGGCCAGGGATGTCAGAGAGGTTTTGTAAGTTATTAAAAAAAAAAGATGAAAGTAATTTGCTGCATAAAGTACCAGAATGTCCACCCTAAAATGTTAAAGAGACGATTCATTTGAAAATCCTTCCGAAAAGAGTGTGAGGATGGAAGATTTGCCTGGATTAATAGATGTTCTAAGCGTAACAACAGAATTTTATCAGCAGAGAAGAAAGCCACTGCTGCTAGATGGTTAGAGGGATGTGGAATTGTACAATATAATGTGGAGTCATCTACAAAGAGGAACACGGGTCATTCCACAGAAAAAAAAGCAAAACAAGAAAAAGAGCAATCAGAGATTGCAGACCCTCGCCAGGACTTCTTTTGAATGGTGTTTGTGGACTTTTGTGTGGTGCATTTTGCGTGGCATTTGTGTACTGGTGTGTTATGTAATTAATAATAGACATAACTAGAACTGTTATTTTATAACTGCTGACGGTGATTACCGGGTACCAAGACCGGGTACTTGGACACTTCACCGGGTCCCCCTTTGATGCAACCCCGCTTTACACTTGACCCTGACCCATGACGTTTATTATTATTCAATTGAATTTAGAATGGGATTAAAATAAATTCAATTCAAATCAAAAGGAAGATCAAATAGGTACAGTCCAGCATTGGAGTCATCAGGAGGAACCCAAACAAGAAAAAAGCAAAGATGAAGTCATCAGGAGGAACCTGGATAGGATTCACATTTCAGCTGCTACTCCTCTACCCCCAAACCCATCCAGGTGCAGACAAGTGAACCTTATTGAAAAAAAAAATATATATATATTTTTTTTAACCCAAAAAGAACCCACATTCCTCATCACTACTAGATCATAATCGTGAAGTTTCATGTCGATTGATTAAGTGGTTCCAGAGAAAACATTATTTAATATTTTTCTTCACACAGGTGGAGGCCAATTAACTTGGTGTGTGATTTTGAAGGTGATTGGCTACACCTCAGCTAACTTACAATTGCTATTATAATTCCAATTGCTGTTATATATTATAAGTGTCCACCTGACACTTATCCAACCAAGATATTCTAGTTTTGTACTTTTAATTAATTTTCTGAAATTTGTAGAATTTGTTTTTCACTTGGAAGTTGTGAGTTACGATGTGTAAATAAAGGTGGGAAAAGTCTGATTTAATGTAATTTAATTCCAGGCTATAAGGAAACAAAAGGTGAAAATTTTGAAAGAGGGTGTCGACTTTCTATAGGCACTGTGTGTCTATATATATATATATATATCTCAAAATATAAAAACAAGCCCAACAAAGTAAGAATTGTTACAAGTACCTTCTTTAGCTTCTCAATTTCCAATTCATCCTTCTTCACCGTGTCCTCCCACACGTGCACCTTGCCGAGATCCTCCTTCAGCTGCGTTTTCTCGAACTCCAGCTGTATTCCAAGCCGCGTTTTCTGGTTCTCAAACTCAGACCTATGAGAGGTACGAGCAGACTTTCCACTGCATGTTTCAAAGATTACTCTCACTCGAACTCATGCATCGATCACGATGTGAAAGAGCCCAATTGGATTTATCAATGTTCTCAACGGACCAAACAATATCACAATGTTCAAAAATCCAATCTTTATCAACATTGAAATGCTTGTGTACGAGATGGTCTGCCAACTGTGCAATATGAATAAGAACTGGAGGAAGAATAAGCTTGACATGCTGTTATGAACTTGTCCACACCTTTATTTTCTGGTGAGGAGGGTGTATGGATGTGGACACCCAGTGGGATTAAAATCAAAACCTGTCAAAGGGTGGAGGAGCTCCTTGTGAGCCAACGGCCATCCACATCTGGTGCCCAACTGTCTGCGGACATCCTTCTGTAGTTGGGTTACCTTTTTTGAGGAGGGTGGCGGCAGGATTTGCACTCCAGCCAGGATCCCAAAAACCTCTGTGAGGGGAAATGGAGTGAGCTGGCCAAAAAATTTGCAATCCAGGATCATCACCACCATCATCGTTTTACGGCTGTTTCCATGCTTGCCTGTGAAAGTCATGGTTCACGTAATGGCTGCTTTCCAGGCTGCACGATCCCTCCCTAGCCCTCTTGTTAGGCCTTTAACTATAAGATCATCTCTCAGCAACACATCCCATGTTTTCCTCGGATGGCCTCGAGCTCTCCTTTCATTCACATTCATATTTATACACCTCTTCACACAACTACCCACCCACATCCTTTCCACATGTCTGAACCATCTCAACCTACCCCTATGCATAACCTCACTAATGCTTTTCTACACCTAACCTATTTCTTAATTCCACATTTGATTTCCTATCCTTCAGTGTCACATGACACATCCACCTCACCATTCTCAATTAATTTCGTTCACACCTCCGTTCATCCTCCATTTTGATCACTCATGTTCCGCTGCCATACAACATCACGCTTCTAATGCAAGCTGCATAAAGTTTTCTCTTAAATCGGAGAGGTGTCCCTTTTGATGTTAAAGATGGTAACAACTCCCTAAACTTCCTCCAGCCACGTCTAATTCTTGCATTCACTGCTGCCTCTACACCACCACCTGCACTAATCATATCACCAAGATAACAAAATTTATCTACACATTCCAGAGACATATCCCAATAAACAAACCTTTCCGCTCTCACTGGAGTCACTTGTTTACCTGTGCAAACAGCACATTTTAAGTCCGGAACCACCTACAGTCTACCCCTGATGCCACTACACCTCCTATGCACCCAGCAGTTGCAGTATTTAAACAATATTGAATTGCTACCTACACCTTTTTCTACAGACAGCACAGGGCTACCTCCCCCTTTTTTCTCCACAGTTTTCTCCCACATCACTAATCAGTACTTTTGTTTTCACTGTATTTACTTTCAGTCCTCTGGCCTCCATACTGCATATTTACCCATTAATTCTTCCACACTGTCGGCTATCAGCACCAAGTCATTAGCATCAGGAGTTCCCAAGGTGAGCCTCCTCTAAATTCCTGTGATATAGCCTCAAGAACCATGATAAACAGGATTGGGCTCAAGACTGACCCCTGATGAACACCCACTTTCACTTCAAAATCCTCACTCTGCACTCCATTTACCCTCACAGAAGTTTTTGAGCCACCACACATCACCATGACTACCCGAACCAACCAATTCTCCACCTGTAACTTTCTCATTGACCAATGCACCACTTCCTGAGGCACCCTATCAAACGCCTTCTCCAAATCCACAAATATAAAGTACAATTTCTTTTCTTCCCCAGATATTTTTCCTGTAATTGCCTAACTCTAAAAATTGCCTCGATCGTGCCCCTTCCTGGCATGAAACCAAATTGTATTTCATGTCTATTAACAATCTGTTTTATAAATTTATCCATGACTCTCTCTACCACTTTCATTCCATGGTCCAGCAGCTTCAGACCCCTATAGTTGCTCTGAACTAAGGCATCACCCTTCACTTTAGAAATATTCACCATTATACTCTTCAACCAGTCATCTGGGACATGTCTCCCTTATAATTGCATTTATCAATTTAGTGATTAAACTCACTCCAATATCACCAGATGCCTTCAGAATGGGGACCAACACATGTCTTATATCACCGTAAAACACTTACTTCTGCAACACACACAAATAAAGCAAATAAAACTTAAAACCCACTCCGTGGGAGTACTTCCCGTGCAGCTGCCCTTCATGGGGCAGCTCACCGGATGACAGGTTTGGTTAAGCATTCGGGACCCCCATTCTTCGACGATAGGAGGAAAAACATGGGGTAACTTTCCTGGGTCAGGTTGTGGTGGTGTATGTCAGGGTGGTGCTGAAGTGTTGTCCACCAGATGGCGGTCTCCTCAGGTTAAACTGAGGTGGTCCCTTTGGGTGGGTACCTCAAATGTCCTATCCATAAGAGAGGATGATCAACTGTCTCTGCTACCATCGAAGCTCCAGCATTTGAACATCATCATTGCAGGTCTCTCTGAGGTTCAGACACCAGATAATGGTAAGATAATGGTGGGTGGTTACACCTACTACTGGTCAGGTCGCTCTGATGGTTACCAACCCCAAGGAGTTGCTGTCGCTGTGTCCAAAAAGCTGGCTCCCATGATAATTGAGGTAACACTGGTAAACAAGTGTATTATGAAAACTGATTCGTCACACTTTGGGTGTGATTTCCCTGGTCCATGTATATGTTCCAAATGAGGCGAGTGATTTCAAATTGAAGGATGCATTCTATACTGCGCTCGAGTCTGTCGTGGATCAGTGCCCTGGGCGAGATACTCTCCTATCTTGGGATATTTGAATGCATCGACTGGCAATGATCGGGAAGGTTATGAGACATGTGTTGGTTCCCATTGGTCTGGAACTGTGAACCAGAATAGCACAAAGTTCCTTGACTTTGCAAGAAGTCATTGACTTAGGGTGGCTGGTTCATGGTTTCAGTGTTACGAATCTGGAAGCCTTTTGCACACGGACAGTCAGCGGTCCCCGTAGCTCAGTTATCTCGATAATTATGTGTTTATAGTTAGGGTCCCGTCCCTATGTTTAATGGGTGATTAAGTGTATGTGCACTGCGAGTTATTTTGTAGTTAGTTTTTTTTTTTATATCCAGCAACAACACCACCTGCTTCGTTCCGCCACACCAAAACCTTCGCGCACCAACTCCATTGCCCACGTTTTTGGCTGAAGGCGTGGGCGGAGCCTCATCGCCTCAAATCAAGGCTCCGCTCCAAAGAAGGGCATGGAGCGTTCCCTCCAGCTAATGGGAAGCCAGAATACCAGTACTCGCTTCGGCAGTACATATGCAAAAATAGAAACAACTACAGAGCCTCTTCGGGGGGGGGGGGCACCAAGATGCCCCGACACAACCCCCGCACGCCCCCGTCCAATGGTGAGGCGAGTTCTCAGGACGTACCCCTCCCACCTCATGTGAGAATGAAAAATAGGAGTGGTGACCCGTCCAGGATCGTGCCCAATAGCCAAGGAAGAAGCCTCGTCACCTTGTTTGCCCTCGTTTTGCCTGCTGGGATCATCTCGCTTTGCCTGCTGGCATTCTCGTCTTGCCCGCAAGTGCTCGTCTCGTCTCGTCCGTTCTCGTACTGGCTGGCGTCCGTTGCGTCATTCCCGGTCCCTGGTGCTTGGTGCGGCGACGAAGGTGTGGGTTTGAGTCCCCCCCCCCCCCGAACCAGCTCGTCTCGACCAGACCGCACGAGGCGGAAAGGTGCCCAACCGAACTCTTACCCTCAGCTCGCCTTCCCTCCCGAGCTGAAGGGTCAAATAAGGCCAACCGGCCCCATTTATTTTGTGTGTGTGTGTGTGTGTGTGTGTGTGTGTGTGTGTGTGTGTGGTGTGCCATCTGTTAAGTAGAAATTGTATAAGTGTTGATTGCTCATTGTACATTGCATTATATTCGTGATTAAGTCTGTTCTGTGTCTCCCTCCCTATTGTAAATAAATACCTGTTAAATGTTCCAGTTCGTTGCCTGGTGTTTCTACCATTGACCCAGCACGGTGCGGGCTTGAGAAGTAAGTAGTAAGGCCGTTTGTGCCGTAAGTTGTCCTTGGGACCGGCGCGGCTCTGGTAACTCCCGCTCGGTTACGCCGGACCCGAGTCGGTACATGCGACTCGGTTCGGACAGAGTCGGCCGAGGGTGTGGCTTCCCCGGTAGCTAGACGGCGTGAGTACTTAGGTAAATTGGAATAGACAAGTGGACCCTACCTCACACCGTCGAAATATTGGCGACCACGGTCCTTTAAGTGACCCGTCGACTCCGGAGTTATCCGGGGTGACGACCTTTTAATTCCGGTGTTCGGTGGGAGACGGCCCGACTGCTCCGTCTGGCGGTCGTCCTCGCCACCGAACCCGGCACCACAACATCAGCACCCACAGGCTCATCGCTGGACTTGGTATTCCAATGCTGGTGGTGTGGCAAAGGAGATTGACCATATGCTTCTTGATGGTTATTGGAGGATGCTGTAGGACTGCAGCGTCTCCCAGAGTGCTCAGTTCCTCAATACCAACTACAGGCTTGTTATAGCAACTCTAAATTTGCAACTTAAATGCAGGAGGTACCATCCCAGCCTCGGCTTGATGCTGGCAAGCTCAAGGATGAGAGGGTAGCTGAGGACTTTGCAAACAGGCGAAGTGAGCATTTGGTGGGGTGTTTTCAGAGAGTCCTGAAGGGTTGTGGAGTGCCTTCATGAATACCATCCTTGATGTTACCAGTGGATATCTTGGAACCCACCATCCGACGAAGAAGAACTTTGTCTCCCAAGGGACACGAGATACAATTGACAAGAGTCGCAGGGCCAGGCTAAATGGCAGAGCTGAGCTGTTCAAGGAGCTGTGGCATAAAACTGTACGTTAGCCGAGGTTGAGATCATGGCGGGTGATGGAAAGATTTGCACTCCAATAAGCTGAACAATATGAGGGGGCCTATATGCAAGGAATCTGTGATGGGGTAGAGCATCACCTGTGGTCAAGTGATTCTCGCCCTGCTTAGAGAGGAATTTGTGCATTGTGTTCCTCCAAGCTTGTCCCTTGGTGAACTGCAGTTAGAGCGGAGGGTGGTGAGCTCTTGACAGAGGAGTCTCAAGTGAAAGCCCACCGGGCTGGTTACTTTGAGCGGCTGTACCAAGATGACCAACCAGCTGTTGAGATGGATGTCAGTGGTGTTGCTGTCCCTAATGCTGACCCGCCAATCAACTGTGAACTGCCTTCATTTGTGGAACCACAGGCTGCAATGAACCAGTTGAAATGGGGTAAAGCTCCTGGGATCTGTGGCATCCTTGTTGAACTTCTCAGGGATGGTGGAAATGCTGTACTCATGTCATTGCATCCAGTTCTTTGCTCTGTTTGGAGAACAGGCACCATCCCAAATGACTCGAAGATGGGCCTTGTTGTCCCTCTATGAAAAAGGAAGGGTGATCACCAAGACTGCAACAAGAATCGAGGGGTGACACTGCTCTCAGTGCCAGGCAAGGTCTTTGCTCGGATAATTATTGATAGGGTTTTCCACCATCTGCTTGAGCACCAGTGCCCAGAGCAGTCGGCCTTTACACCAAAGAGGTCTACGATTGACTGTATCTTTGCTCTTTGGGTCCTCACTGAACGCAGGCGAGAGTTTCAACGGGACTGCTCACAGCCTATGTTGATCTCCGCAAAGCGTTCAATTCAGTGGATCGGGATACCCTCTCGAGGATTCTCAGTCTATGTGGGGTGCCACCAAAACTGATCAATCTGATTTCTGAACTATCCTCTGGTGCTGAGAGTGCTGCAAGTTGTGGTGGTTCCTTCTCTCACTTATTTTCAGTTGTTACTGGAGTTTGTCAGGGATGTGTAGCACTTTTCAGTGCTTGTATGGACTGGATTCTCGAGAGGATATCAGCGAGATCAAGCTACAGTGCATCATTGGGGAATGTCAAGATCTCTGACCTTGATTTTGCAGATAATGCAGTCATCTTTGTGGAGATGCTGTGGATATCCTGATGGCGGCCCTTCAGGTGCTGAATGAGGATTCATAGCCACTGGGTTACGGGTTTCCTCAGTCATAATGAAGATCAAGGCTTTCAATGACATATTGGATGCTGCTGTCATGTCTGTTCCTGTTTGTGGTAAGGATGATGAGGTCACATAGAGATTCACTTACCTTGTCAGTGATATTCATGTCTCTGCATGTTGCGAGCCAGAAGACAATAGACATTTGGGTTAGGCCTGGGGAGTCATGGACTCACTGGATCATGGGGTGTGGGGCTCTTGGTACCTATACAGGAGGGCGAAAGTCCGAGTCTTTAAGTCCTTGGTGTTTCCAGTCTTGCTCTGCAGATGCAAGACTTGGGCCCTGACCAAGGATCTGAGACAAAACTTCACTCTTTCGGAACCAGGTCTTTTCCGAGAATCCTTGACTATCACCGGTCAGAATTTGTGTCCAACGAGAGGTTTGCTTAGACTCAGATGAGATTTGGTACCTGTATAGTCTGTGAGCGTTTGCTGCGGCTGTATAGACAAGTGGCTCGTTTTCCTGAGGCTGATCTTGCTCAGCAGATTCTCTCAGTGAGGGAGCCTCATGTGTGGAGGAGGCCAATGGGCCAACCATGTTCCTCATGGATGTAGCAGGTTGATCGGCATCTCAGGAAGATGAGGAGGGGTCAGGCATTTGCTTGGGGGATGGCCAGGCAAAGGCCCCTGGAGTACCTGCGGAAAATGGACACAGCGACGTGTTGCTGCGGCGCATGCGCCCATACCTGACCTGACACCCTTATAGATAAAAAACAAACAAACAAAAAAATTGAATTCGGACCCATTGAGCAAGTGTGAACAACTACACAAGACGCACCGCTTTTTTGCAATTTCTTGCTGCCTTTTTACTTTCTCCTCCTCAAATTCACGGATGTTTCTCACGCCAATTTCACGGCAAAACTCCTCAAACACTTCGTCCTCGACCTGCCAAACAAGATCACATATAAAAAGTCACTGAACATGAACTGCAACCCAAACCACACAAGTCATAACCAGAACATAACGTCTCAAAGTATCCTCAAATTTCCATGCGTAAGTACGTAGTGCCAACTTGACATGAGCGCAAACGCACCGACCTGATTCATCTTGTCAATGATCTCCTTCACGTCTCTCTCTCGAGATGTAATGCAGTGCTTTATCTCATTCATGCGTGGCCCAAAGTTTACCAACTCGCTCTCCAGTTTTGACTTTTCCTGCGGTGACAGAAGGCTAGAAATTAGACGTCAATTGGCATCTTATATCAATAAAAGTCAAAATGCTGATACAAAGCACTCGCCAAATCCAGAAGCAAAATTAGGGCAAAGGGTTTTGTGGTTATCAGTTATTCTTAACAATCAACATAACATACTGTACTTCTGAAGGTGTGCAGTGCCAACATCCTTTTACATCTCTGCAAAATATTAGGGCATGATGAAAAGCGACGAGCCTCCTATTCTTTTTTCTCCAAAACGTATAAAGACATTTGAATGAAACAAAGACAGTTACCAGCATCAATCTTCATTCTACTTCAACCAAAATCAATATCAATATTTATTTCTCAACAATCACCAATGTGGTCCACAGATTTCTGCAAACATTGAAGTAGTTTTGTGATGCCATCACGACAACTGTGAGCCCTGCCGACTTAACCAGCGTTTCACATTGACCATGACATCATCGTCGAAAGAAAATGTTCTCCACAAAGGTGTTCCTTAAGCTTGGGTCAGAGACGAAAACCTGATGGAGCCAAGTCGGGGCTGGTGATCATTTATAGCCGTACTCCATTGGCCATCTCTAACTCTCAAAGTTGTATTGGTGCACCCAACTCTCATCTCCAGCGCTTCACGCTATACAGCACAGACAACGTTGTTTTGCCCTCTACCATCTTCACCAACATAGCACTGAGACATCGAGTGTCATCATCGTGAAACGTCACACCAAGTTGTGGGAAGAACTAATGTGGTGACTGCGCTTTGTTTCGTTCAAATATTTTTCCCTGTTATGGGGAAAAAGAATAGGAGGCATTGTTTTTACTTTTCAACATGCCCTTGTAGCTGCTATAAAATAAAATAACTTACTTGACATCTTGAATACACATTGTTCCTTCAAAGTCATGTGCAGATTACCAAATGTTCAAATATTTATGATTGTGGATTGAATATTTTTGGTGTGTAAAACTTCAAGTTTAAATATCAACAATGGAAGAAACAAGTGCACAAACTAAACATTCATCCTCACAACAAGGTCCTACGACCTAGACCAACATCTGAGGAGTGGAATCAGGAGCAAGCCGAGCAAGAGCAAGCTGTTCTAAGTTTCAGAACTTATGACTTGGTTGGGTAAATCATACCAAAATACACCCAGAAGGTAGTGAGCACAAGCAAATCACTTGACAAAATGAACAATAACCTGCATGTTGTTGGCCAGGTGCTTGTTCTTCGTCTGTTCCAAGTCACTCTGTGTGTATTTCAGCCTCATCTGGAGGCCGTGAGCCTGCGACTGCACCTGGCGTAGCTCTGCCTCCTTTCGCTTGATTTTCACTTGTTCCTTCAAAAATGCACATCCAGGTCACGAGTCAATCCACTATTCTTGCTTACTAGCCATTTATGATGAAAGATACACAAATACACATCCAGGTCACGAGTCAAATCGCCATTCTTGCTTAATACTCGCCATTTATGATGAAAGATACTATTTATTTAAATATTTTTAAACAGCATAGCAGTTCACAACATAGGGGGGAAAAAAAATCATTCATTTTTATTATTCAAAATAAAAAAATAATAATTTTTAAAAACCCTTGGTGGGTGGCACTTCACAATAAAGAAATTGGACTGGTATCACAGAGATTGTCGGTTCAAATCCAGACTAAATCAACAGTACGAATACTTTGGATTTTAAGCTTTTGAAAACAAAGCTGTTCTCAACGGAATTGCCATGCTAATTGATAATTCATTCAATAGCACCGTATATTTAGTCAGAATTGGTATCTATTCAATAACAACCTTCAACGATAGAATAAATTCGCCTTCCAAATGCAAAGTGAGCTCCATACCCAGGGCAGGATAGCATATGGTGAATTAAGCAAGTTTCTTCATTCTGGAGGCTACGCACGTCAATCATGAATCATTGTCGGTATAAAGAAATGAGCAAAAAGATGAACATCGATTTTTGAGGACATTTCGTGGAAAGACTATTGATTCCAGGATTCATACTTTCAGCTCCTCGGTGAGGCACTCCTTCTTCTCTTTCAACTTGTCCACCGCCTTCTCGTCCCACCGTCGTGCACGTGCTTTCAAATCACTCGCTCCACCCGAAATCACTCCAGACTTCTGGAATAGGGTCCCATCAAGTGCCACTGCCTGCAGGCAAAATTAGAGCCGGAGCTAATATAAACTTGAGAACCTGCCTGCCAGCAGGCAAATATCCTCAGAAAACCACACCTCAAACAACAGGCAACATCTATATATTATGTACACAAGTGTAGTAGGACTTATGACACTTCCCTCCACTACCCTCTCCTCTCCTGCTGTGCATCCATTACGTGTATATGGTCTCATACTGTAACAAAGGAGAGAAATTGATAGACAAAATTCTCACACGAGCCACAATGCAGAGCTATACCTTGTGGCGCTGTGGTCCACCAAATGCGATTCGTCGTGCGTCCTCTACATTCTCACACACAAGGGCATTTCCGCATGCATACTGCAAAGCCTTTTTTATTTGTGGAGGTTCGTAGCGGATCACATCGACCACCAGCTTTGCCCCTCTCAGTTCCCGTAGCTTCTCATCAGTCGGTTTGACCTGCAAATGGAAATCCGAGCTTGATCTAAAGGAAATCGAATTGCAAACTGGCACCAATAAATGCAGATTTGGTGAAAATTAGGCATTCACCAAGAAAAAAAACAACAACTCCTTCCGAAAGCAATTTCCTGTGGCTAACCTACAATATCAGAGTAGCCACCAAAGAGTGGTGGTTGTAATGCAAAGACAGTAAAAGGAATGCATTAATTATTAAAAAAAAAAAAATGTGCTTAAGCGAAATGCAAAGCAAAAGATTTCTCCATGAGGTTAAAGGGGTAAGCATTTTACCTCCGCCACCGAAGGTGGACGGAGATGATGTTTTTACCCATCTGTGTCTGCCTGCTTGATTCTGAGCAGGGTATCTTAAACATTTATGAACGGATTCAGACGAAACTTAGTGGACAAATTGGGTGTGTGACATAGATGAAGTGATTCAATTTTGGTGAAGATCTAGATCCAGATACAAGAATTTTAAAAAAGTTTATAAATGATTCTTCACCATTGAGAGATGGGCCCAAAATCGATACATGGCATAATATTTCAAAAAGTTGTGAGCGGATTATGACGAAACTTGGTGGATGAATTGGTGAGGTGACAAAAACAAGCCAATTCGATTTTGGTTCAGGTTAGGTTGCAGATCCGGCCTCGCAGTGGGATACAAAAGGTAAACTGTTCTGCCTTCCAGAGGTATGTGCTCAACCGAGTGCCACTCTAGTTACAAATGATATGCTTGTTCTTGGTTTAAATAATGATTAATTATAACACTAAAATAAAATAAAATAAACGAATGAATAAATTAATAAGCACCATTGTCATAAACAATTCTCTCACTCCCCCGAATACCTCGAGATAATCAAGCGGGAGAAAGGTTTCGGGCTCGCCCCGTTGCTCTTTGATGTACTGGATGCAGTCTCGGCCAGTTTTCTCTGTATCCACGATGATTGCATCCATGTTCTTTCCCAACACCTTTGTCACAGCAATCTGGTACTTCTTTTGCGTTGGCTGGCACAGGTCAATGAGCCGGCCGTACTGTGAACGGCACACACATGTATCCAGGTAACGTGAACAATGTTATCACATCTCAAAGCCCGCATCGGTGTCATTGTAAACATAAGCAACCCAATACTGATGAAAGTTACACAATGCCAAGGAAAAATAAAGTCATTAATGTGTATGTGATCTTCCTGTTAGACAACTGAGTAGCTAAGTTTAAAAAGACATTTTCGTTTGCAGTAAGTTTCTGCCCTTCAGCTGTTTGAGAGAGCATTAGATTCATGGAGGCAGAATCGAGTTGGACTACAAATGCTATTCTGGTGCAATGCAAGCTGGAATGGACAAAGTGTCCTTTGAATGGGATACTAAACCAACTGCATCATCCGCAATCAAATATCCAATGGTCATAAGAGCAGGCCCGTTGGACGAGTACCCTGGTCAAATTCAAAATTTCTAACATAGGAAACTTCTGATATGCCAAGAAAGGATACAGGCAGCAAGAGTCGTAAAATTCCCCCTAAAAACATCACACATTACCTTGCAACATCTTGCATGCTCATATTTATGACACAAGGAGTTTATGACCAGTGGAGATTGGCAACACCCTCCCGCACAACCACATGCAGTCATATTAAGCATGTACCCACCACGGCGGCTGCATACAGCCGTTTGAGACTCTCCAAGATTTCGGCTCGGCGTTGTTGTCGGCTGTTTTCTTGTCGATCCATGCGTGCATCTCCAAGCTGACCCAGAACCTGTCTCGATCGGAGAAAATGCAGTTCCAAAATAAACAACCGCAATCATTTTATCTTTTACACTCGCACAATGCACCATTAGTAATGATGATGTATTGCTGTCCATAAACTATTAAGTCGGTAAAATGCATCTTACACGATATCTTTTCAAAAGCAGAAATAACTACAAAATCACGACTCAATGCAAACTCTTCAATGGCAAACACAAAAATAATATGCCAATTTGCCACCAGGATCGAAAATATTTATAAAGCTTTTTCGAAAGTACTTTTAAAATTACACATGGCAATACCCAGTCTTCATTTTGTTGTTTCTCAACTTTTTGTCAATTAACTCCAGGAGGTTCAAGACAGGAAGTTTATTAGAACAATATTTAAAGCAAACACATCAGCATTTTTTCTTTCCGACTATTTAAGAATAAGCTTTTCACTTGAAACAAAACATTGACAAAGGTAGATTAGATGTACTCATTCAAATCAATTCCATTTACAAGACAAACAACAAAAAGAGCAATCAGAGATTGCAGACCTTTTGTTTGTTTGTTCTTTTGAGTGGAATATTTTCATAGGTTTGAGGGTAAATCCAATATGGCTGCCAAACCATGTGACCTATGACATCATAGATGTGAATCTTTTGTTCCTCATGGATAGGCGGTAATACATGTAAAGTTTCACCTCAATCTGTTCAGCCACTTCACAGAAGAAGATTTTTGAAGGTTTGAAAAAAACAAAAACAACATGGCTGCCGAATCACGTGGCCGATGACGTCATCAAAATTTTTTCTGTGGACCATTTTATCCCTAAATGACCCACAAGAATTTTCATCCTGATCCGATGTAGCATTCCACATCTGCAATTCTGACATCATAACGAAGGCACCTATTACCGGTACGTCATTAAAAAAAACCACATTCCCCAACGAGGAGTACTTGCCGTGTGCCAAGTTTCAATTTTTTTCCTCAGTGTTATTTCAGAGATACAGAGGTCCAAAGTTTTTCCGTTTTTCCAACATGGCTGCCATACCACATGACCTATGATGTCATAATTATGATTAAAATATTCCACATGAGTAATCACAATGATGAAAATTTAGTCTCAATCTGACAAGCGGTTGCGGAGAAAAACAAAACAAAAAGTTATATGCAGAAAAACAAACACAAACAAACAAATAAGCCGGTAGGCGGCGATGGGTCGCCGAGCATGGAAACTATAAGATATAGACCAAAATGGATGTCATATAGCGATAGGGAATCACCTTAAGATTATGCATATCAAATCTCATCCAGTTCCATCTACTGATAACTCCTCGGTATCCATTTGAATGAAAAGTACCGAAAATGCGGTTTGAAATCGGAAATCCCCAAAGTTGAGGGGTGCTGTGGGTGAACAAAGATCTAAATCGAAAATCCGGCTCGATCGTTTGTGCACAATGTATTCCAGACGATTAGTGTGAATTTTCATGACCATCCGACCATAACCCTAGGAGGAGTAGCATTTGGCGCGAAGACACCTCCAGCTCTCGCATATTATCGATTTTTGCGCCAATTGACCTTTGACCCCTGACCTAAGCGAAATCGGTCAATATGTCCTGCAGCAAAAGTTGTAGTACTCATTGAGTACCATGAACCTGCAAAGTTTCAATCGTATCGATGCACTCACCTGGTCGCTAGGGGGCTTCAATTTTCGCCAATTTTCGCGCCTACCCTAATTGTAGGGGGCGCTGCGGGTAAAGTACAGGTATTCCATATATCACAAAAACCGGAATATATTTGATAGAACATCACCTGTAGATCATTCGTGCCAATTTCATAACCCTACGTGGATAATGGCTTTCGGAATTGATTTCGCGTGAACGGTACCGATTTTGAAGGTTTTTCCGTTGTTGCTAGGGAACCAAAGCGTCCCTAGCATCCATCACAATTTCCAAAGCACTAGGTCATAAGATGTACCTACCACCCGAGTTTGGTCAAAATCCGCCCACGTTTACTACCAATTATGCTGATGACAAACGAACAAACATCCAAACAAACAGACAGAATTACTGACAATAAGGGTCACCTATTTCGGCGACCCTACAAACAGACCCAAATGCAATATCCTCTCTTTGGCAAGGGTAAAAAGAGAGCCAACAAGCTTATTATAACTTCTCCCACTAAAGGTGGACGGAGGTTATGTTTTCAACCCTTTTTGTTACTTACGAAATCTAAAGATTTCGTAAGTATATTGATCAGTTCCATTTCTGTTTGTTTGTTTTTGTGTGTTTGTTTTGTGTTTTGTTTGTTTGTAGGCACGATAACTCGAGAACGGAAGAAGCTACCAATGTCAAATTAAACCACGTGATTCAGGAGGGTGATGGCTAGTGCTGATTAGATTTTGGTCATAATCGGTCAAAGGTCAAGGTCACAGTGAGGTCAAACATCCAAAAAATGATAACTCGAGAACGGAAGAAGCTACCAATGTTAAATTACACCACGTGATTCAGGAGGGTGGTGGCTAGCGCTGATTAGATTTTGGTCAAAATCGGTCAAAGGTCAAGGTCACAGTGAGGTCAAACATCCAAAACATTCGATTTTTGATGGTTTGGTACAGAATCATCGTAGAAACTTCTGGTTTGCGTCGCTACCTTCTCTAGAGACAGCTTTTATTAGACAAGGTCAGAGGTCAAGTTGACGATTTCGTAAGTACCAGTCTATGACTGCTTGTTACTTACGAAATCTAAAGATTTCGTAAGTATATTGATCAGTTCCGTTTCTGTTTGTTTTGTTTGTGTGTTTGTGTGTGTGTTTTGTTACTTATGAAATCTAAAGATTTCGTAAGTATATTGATGACTTCCGTTTCTGTTTGTTGTTTGTATGTTTGTTTGTTTGTTTGTTTGTTTGTTGTAGGCACGATAACTCGAGAACGGAAGAAGCTACCAATGTCAAATTGCACCACGTGATTCAGGAGGGTGATGGCTAGTGCTGATTAGATTTTGGTCAAAATCGGTCACGGTCAAGGTCACGGTGAGGTCAAACATTCGATTTTTGATGGTTTGGTACAGATAACTCGAGAACGGAAGAAGCTACCAATGTCAAATTACACCAAGTGATTCAGGAGGGTGATGGCTAGTGCTGATTAGATTTTGGTCAAAATCGGTCAACGGTCAAGGTCACGGTGAGGTCAAACATTCGATTTTTGATGGTTCGGTACAGATAACTCGAGAACGGAAGAAGCTACCAATGTCAAATTACACCACGTGATTCAGGAGGGTGATGGCTAGTGCTGATTAGATTTTGGTCAAAATCGGTCAACGGTCAAGGTCACGGTGAGGTCAAACATTCGATTTTTGATGGTTTGGTACAGAATCATCGTATAAACTTCTGGTTTGCGTCGCTACCTTCTCTAGAGACAGCTTTTATTAGACAAGGTCAGAGGTCAAGTTGACGATTTCGTAAGTACCAGTCTATGACTGCTTGTTTGTGTGTTTGTTTGTTTGTTTGTAGGCACGATAACTCGAGAACGGAAGAAGCAAGCTACCAATGTCAAATTACACCATGTGATTCAGGAGGGTGATGGCTAGTGCTGATTAGATTTTGGTCAAAATCGGTCAACGGTCAAGGTCACGGTGAGGTCAAACATTCGATTTTTGATGGTTTGGTAAGATAACTCGAGAACGGAAGAAGCTCCGAATGTCAAATTACACACGTGATTCAGAGGGGTGATGGCTAGTGCTGATTAGGTTTTGGTCAAAATTGGTCAACGGTCAAGGTCACGGTGAGGTCAAACATTCGATTTTTGATGGTTTGGTACAGAATCATCGTAGAAACTTCTGGTTTGCGTCGCTACCTTCTCTAGAGACAGCTTTTTTAGACAAGGTCAGAGGTCAAGTTGACGATTTCGTAAGTACCAGTCTATGACTGCTTGTTACTTACGAAATCGAAAGATTTCGTAAGTATATGATGACTTCCGTTTCTGTTTGTTTGTGTGTTTGTTTGTTTGTAGGCACGATAACTCGAGAACGGAAGAAGCTACCAATGTCAAATTACACCACATGATTCAGGAGGGTGATGGCTAGTGCTGATTAGATTTTGGTCATAATCGGTCAAAGGTCAAGGTCACAGTGAGGTCAAATATTCGATTTTTTGATGGTTTGGTACAGATAACTCGAGAACGGAAAGCTACCAATGTCAAATTAAACCACGTGATTCAGGAGGGTGATGGCTAGTGCTGATTAGATTTTGGTCATAATCGGTCAAAGGTCAAGGTCACAGTGAGGTCAAACATCCAAAAAATGATAACTCGAGAACGGAAGAAGCTACCAATGTCAAATTACACCACGTGATTCAGGAGGGTGGTGGCTAGCGCTGATTAGATTTTGGTCAAAATCGGTCAAAGGTCAAGGTCACAGTGAGGTCAAACATCCAAAACATTCGATTTTTGATGGTTTGGTAAGAATCATCGTAGAAACTTCTGGTTTGCGTCGCTACCTTCTCTAGAGACAGCTTTTATTAGACAAGGTCAGAGGTCAAGTTGACGATTTCGTAAGTACCAGTCAATGACTGCTTGTTACTTAAGAAATCTAAAGATTTCGTAAGTATATTGATCAGTTCCGTTTCTGTTTGTTTGTTTGTGTGTTTGTGTGTGTGTTTGTTTGTGTGTTTGTTACTTACGAAATCGAAAGATTTCGTAAGTATATTGATGACTTCCGTTTCTGTTGTTTTTGTTACTTACGAAATCTAAAGATTTCGTAAGTATATTGATGACTTCCGTTTCTGTTTGTTTGTTTGTTTGTATGTTTGTTTGTTTGTTTGTAGGCACGATAACTCGAGAGGAAGAAGCTACCAATGTCAAATTACACCAAGTGATTCAGGAGGGTGATGGCAAGTGCTGATTAGATTTTGGTCGAAATCGGTCAAAGGTCAAGGTCACAGTGAGGTCAAATATTCGATTTTTGATGGTTTGGTACAGATACTCGAGAACGGAAGAAGCTACCAATGTCAAATTACACACGTGATTCAGGAGGGTATGGCTAGTGCTGATTAGATTTTGGTCAACATCGGTCAACGGTCAAGGTCACGGTGAGGTCAACATTCGATTTTTGATGGTTTGGTACAGAATCATCGTAGAAACTTCTGGTTTGCGTCGCTACCTTCTCTAGAGACAGCTTTTATTAGACAAGGTCAGAGGTCAATTTGGCGATTTCGTAAGTACCAGTCTATGACTGCTTTGTTTGTTGTTTGTTTGTTTGTTTGTAGGCACGATAACTCGAGAACGGAAGAAGCGACCAATGTCAAATTACACCAAGTGATTCAGGAGGGTGATGGCTAGTGCTGATTAGATTTTGGTCAAAATCGGTCAAAGGTCAAGGTCACAGTGAGGTCAAACATAATTCCGTAAATTAACGTGGAGAAATGGAGTATTTTTTGCTTCGCTCGACGTTACGAGTTCGTTTTACTTCGATTTTAATTTTGTCTTCATTTTTGTGCGATCGCTTAGGACGCTTAAAACTCGGTTGTCGAAATTCTGGTAAAAATCGGATGTTTTGGAGACGTTTAAAGATTGTATAAAAAAAATATTTCACTCGAAGCGTCAAGGGTCGTCCCATGATGCATTGCGCGCGAGCAGACGTCACGGGTCGTCCCATGATGCATTGCGCTCGAGCAGACGCGTAGTTGATTGACGTTAAGGTTTTGCATGGAGAAATGGAGATTTTTTGCTTCGCTCGACGTTACGAGTTCGTTTTAACTTCGATTTTAATTTTGTCTTCGGTTTTTGCGATCGCTTAGGACGCTTAAAACTCCGTTGTCGAAATTCTGGTAAAAATCGGATGTTTTGGAGACGTTTTAAGATTGTATAAAAAATATTTCACTCGAAGCGTCAAGGGTCGTCCCATGATGCATTGCGTCGTGAGCAGACGTCACGGGTCGTCCATGATGCAGTGCGCTC
>CM068954.1:88257877-88273734 GCA_035128595.1 Eptatretus atami | reverse complement strand
AAGAGAGAGATGGTCCGGTCGTGCTTCGCGGAGTTGAAGGGACGAGTGCTGTGGATGGGTGCACGTGCAGCTTGGGGGCATAGAGGCCCAGTGAACCCTTGTGGGGACACGAATCCCCAGTGTGGTTGTGCAGGGGTGTGTGTTTGCAAGTGTGCGGAGATGCGTGCTTCCGGCACGCATGGTGTGAGTGAGACCCCCTGTCAAGTGGAAGGTTGGGTGGGAGTGAGAGGGTCCGTGTGGAGGGAGACCGTGTGTGTGAAGGTCTCTGTATGTGAGGGAGATGACGCGTCGCATGCGGGAGCACGCACCCGCGTCTCCTGGGGTGAGTGTGTTGAGTGGAGTCTGTGCGTCGTAACACGCAGGTGTGCGTGGTTTGAATGGCGACGGAGACAACGGCGACAGAGAGACAAAAGCCGGATAGCGGCCGTAGCTGTTGTGGGGACCGTGCCGGGTTCACCCAGCAGCGAGCGCGAGGTCCGTGCTGTGCAACGCACGAGGCCGCCACGTGCTCCGCTTGCGGGAGTGAAGCCCGGTCCGGAAACGCCAGCGGTGGATTTGCCGATCCCGCGGACGGACAAAGTTTAGGCAGGATACGGATTTGGACCGGATGGGTCTCCACACGAAGCTTGTGTTAAGCTCCAACGGGCAGAGCACATTGTGTTCGCGTGGGGAGCCCCTCGGGAGTGCGAGGTTTGTTTCTGGGGTGCGCAGGTGACGTCATGGCTGCACGTAGGGTTGGATCCGCAAGGAGGGAAATTTCCTGCCGGATGGTGCCGTCCGGAGGACGAGGTACACATGCAGTTGGCAGACGTCACGGAAGGTGGCAAGTGCGCGAGCGGTGGAGTTGCCGCGCTGGTGCTCGCGCAGATTTGGAAAAAAAAATTAACAAAGCAAGCCATCGCTTGGTGAACAGGATCCCGGTAAGGGGTGGAAGACCCCCTTACCGGGCACAGGATGGAACTAGGTTAGGGGGAAGGGTTAGTTTAGATAGACGCGGCTTCATGGGGCAAGGGTAAGTCCTCATGGGGCCCGTGGAATTGGAAAAATTTAAGTTAGAGGGTTTGTAGTTGAGATTTAGGTTTGGGAAAATGATTTTTTTTTGGGATTAGAGGACAGTGACAGACATGTGGATGTGTAGAGGGATGTAGAATTAGCTACGTAGTGTTAAAAGGGAACGTGCTTAGTGTTAAGGGACGACGTGGGAGCACGAGTTAGTTTAGGGAGGTAGTTAGAAAGGATGGCAGGATTCGCGTGTGAGTGAGGTGTGGAAGGACATGTAATTGATGAGTGGGTGAGGCCAGCGGTGTCTGTGTGAGTGGGAGCGATGTGGCATGCAATGTGGGAAGTGATTGGGGGGAGGCAGCGACTCCCGCCCAAAGGGACCCCGGGGTCAGTGGTAAAGTGAGGTTAGTGGGTTAGTTAAATTGAAAAATGGAGTCGTTTTTGTTGTTGGCTGGAGGTAGGCTCGAAAACCTTTTTTGGGAGGGGTGCAGGAAGCCTGTTGACGGCTGGGAGCGTGGATGCGAAGGTGAAGTTCGGCTGAAGTGGGTACTCGGGCACCGGGCTAGTCGGCGTGGGTAGGCCAAGGGCCAGGGGGGCCGGGTTAGCGTAGTGGGCACGGGGTGCGCCCGGCTTGGTGCGGGGGCCCGGGCGCATAGCCGCGTGGGCAGTGTCGTGGGCACGGGTGAACCCTCGAAAGGGGCCCGGGGAAGCCAGCCTGCCACGTGTTGCGTTCAGGGGAGTTCGCCAGGGAGGGCACTCCCCGGTGTTTTACGGGAGCTGTAGGCTCGGAGGCAGTGTATTGTCGCGGGGGTGCCATTGTAGGGAGTTTCGGCAGAGGGTCGTGCCTGCCGGGGGAGCCACGCGCCCAGCCACGAAACCGTGCAACGCACGAGGGAAAATTTGAGGGTGAGGGCCCGAAATTGTGAGGGACCCAACACAGGCGACGGGAATGCTTGGTTTTGTTAAGAACGCGATAGTTTAAGCGAGAGGCGCTTCTTTGAAGCCCCGGGGTGTTTTAATAGGTAAATGGTAGTTAAGATTAGGAAGTTTACGCCTCCAAGCACCATCCATGCCTGTCGGCTTTGCGTTGATGGGCCGCTGACCACTTTGGGTTAAAGATCGCTGAAATTGGGGAGGCCATCCTGAAGGCTTGGTTGGGCCTCGACACAGGCGCTAGCTCTCGCCTCATTCCCCTCCAGGAAGGGACGTAGGGAGTTGAGAGTAGGCTAGGTGCGGGATAGGTTAGCCGAACAAGGACAGTAAAGGGGGTTAGGGGACGATTTATAGTGGTGGGGAAGTGAAAGTAAAAATAAAACAAAAAAAATTAATTGGGGCTAAATTGGGTTTTCCAAATTAAGGGGGTGGGTAGGTACAGTGACAGGCAAAGGCGATAGGTGGGAGGGAGACCTAGGGTAGGTCCGAGCCCGCCTTCTGTGTGGCCAGCACCACCGCACTCCCTCCACCAACCTGCACTGCACGGCAAGAGCCGGCCAACTTCATCGGCAGCTGTTTTTGCTGCGGGCTGTGCGGTCGGATCGTCCGACAGCTGCTGTGCTTCAAGGCCTGTGCCGGTCGGATCGTCCAACGGCTGTTTTACTTCAAGGCCTGTGCCGGCCCGTTCGTCCGCCGGCTGTGTTTGCCTGCAGCGGCCTTTTTCTGCGGCTGTGTTTGCCTGCTCACCTTTGCCATTCATCCCACTGCCCCGGTTCACAGCCCCGTTCAGTTTTGCTTTGCCCCCTTGTTCATTGCCATGTGCGCCAGGATCAAGCAACAGTTTGCAAGCTGCAGGAACTGTCCTGTTGGCAGCTACAACACGGGCCTGTAATGGAGGCCCGTGCACCGGTTCTCTGTTGACTTCTTCTTTTTTCCTGCAGAGTCCATTGATCCTGGGCCATGGTTTAGTGTAAATTTATAAGATTAAGTTAAGTTGTGTATTGTAAATATGAGTGCGCCCCCGGCATGTCTGTCTAGCGCCGGCAATTTTATTTAAGTCGTCTGTATGAGTGAGTTTGTTTAGTTAGTTACTCAGCCCTCAGTTTATTATTTTGGGGACACGAATACCGTGAATGTCGCACTCAGGGATCCGTAGGTAAAACGTACTAGGAGAAACTACACATGATGGCACACGAGAATTTGACGACTCGGGACGAGTCTGTAAAAAAGGGAGGGGTAGTGTTACGGCTGTGGAAATTCGCAATCACCATTCAGGTCCCGTAGGTGAGATATTTTTTTTAAGTACATGCATAGTTAGCCCAAACCATTGTTTAGAGGGAATTAATGTGATTCATTCGGGCTGCGACACTTTGAGGTAGTCGTTTTTCTGTTCTTTCATTATTTTCGAACCAACCACATTTCAACCTCAACCACGCCACCACTTCAACAACGCCAGCACGCCATCAAACAACACCCGCCACAACTACGCCACAACGCAACCGCGCTCCAATTACCCTCACAACAACCACCACCATCTTCGCCACTACCCCGCTGACGAACGCCATCCTCCACGGTCCACACTACGACGGTTTCCGCGTTGGAAACCGTCGAACGCAAGGAGGGAAAGAAGAAGGCACAACGGTGGCGCGCGGGTTTTCCCCCCTGTTTCCTTCCGCCATTCTTCCCTGGCCCGGCGCCAGGACTGACTTTCCTCGCCCCCCGCATGGCGCGGGGGGGGGGAACGAGAGGGAACGCCCCTTTTCTCGAAGCGCCTCGAAGGGGGTGGAGCCAAAGGCGGGGCGGAGAAACAGGGCGTGGCGCGGGAGTATAAAAGAGGCGGCGGGCTGGCGGATCCTGGTCGGTGAGCTTCTTGTCTCGGTTCCTCGTGACTGGTGCTTCTTTTTCCTGCTTCGTCTCGTGCTTGTTCTTTTTTTCTGGTCCTGTTCGGTGTGCTCTTGGGTCGGTGTACTCAGTCGTGCTCGGTCCGTGGCGTCGGGGGACCACACACGAGCAGGCACGAGGCACGCCGGAGAGGCTTCGCCGACCACGCTCGAGCGGGAGTCACGGCCAGACGGACCACGTCGGAGGACGGTCGCCAAGGACGCGACAACCAGGGAAGTCGCACTTCCATTTTCTTTGGGGGTTCTGTGTGAACGTGTGTGTGTGGCGCCGTGTCCGAAAAGTAGAACTGTGTAAGTGTGGCCGTGTGTACGCGTATTCGGTTTTAACTCTTTTTTATGTGATATATGTGCATTTTGATAATTGTGGCTATAAATACATGCTTTATGTGTGCTATCTGTGTGTGTAAATAAAATGCTTTCTTGTTGAATTGTTCCCCGTTTCGCTGCGTCCTTTCCTTTGTGGGTCTCCATCTTGTTTTACGTAAAGGGTACGTAGTGGGCGCGAGACGCCCGAATAATTCTGAACCGTCAAGGCCGACGATAACACCGCTCGGTTATCTCTGTAGCACGGAACGGACTGCTTGCGGTTCGTGTCCGGAGTCGGCCTGTGGCGAGGTACAACCCCTCGGTAGGTTACCCGTGCGGGTATTTAGGTATATCGACTTTCGGCGATTCACCCTATTCTGCACGGGTAGAATGCGGACTGGGTTGTGGTGAGGCCGAAAGGTCCACAGTACTATCCCGGCGTTAGTCCGGGAGGGTCACGACTGAATTGTCCGTCCGGTGGGTGACGTGCCGCGATTCGAGTTATGTGGTCGATCGCACGCCAGCGGGCGCGAATTCGCAACAATATGTATCATGTTACATGTACTTAGTTTAGTTCAGACCACTACCTCAATAACATTTTTACCTGACATGACCTCTGACTTTTGACCTCTTGATGCCCAATTCTAATCAATTCATATTTGCCTCCTCATATATACTTATCCCAAGTTTGGTCAAAATCCCATCAAAGGTTCACAAGTTAGTGCGGTAACAGAAGTTTGACTGAGCGGGACCTCTGACCTTTGACCTCTTGACCGCATAATCGAATCAGTTCATATTTACATCATTATACATACTTATTACAAGTTTGACTTCGATCCCTTCAGCCATTCTTAAGGTATCACGGTAATGAAAACCTATCACAGACAACTGGAAAACATCATGCCTCTGGTGACTTTGTCAGTGGAGGCATAAAAATATCATTATTATTATTATTATTATTATTAATATTATTATTATTATTACAAAGCTTCCTTGCATTAGTGTCACAATTACATGGCCATCATCACCTGGCCTAGTTCCTCGTTGATCTCCTCGATTCTCCGTTTTGCATTTTCCACCTCCTCAGTTAGCTGGGCTTCTTGTTTCTTCTGATCCTCCAAGGAGGACCTGAAAACATCAATCAAAGAGAATGCCAATGTCAGCTGCAGCTCTCTTCCAGCCAGGACATGTGCTTCGAAAGCAGCATACTTTGCACCCCTCCATTTGGTCATTCATGACCAAGTATTTTAAGAGCTTTGTTCAGATGCAGTGGCTGCGGGTAGCATCATTTTCTGGGGGTGGTGGTTGGGGGGGGGCAGGGGCTGAGAACTCAGAAGAAAGTGTACGTACCTCTGAGGCTACGTAGCTGCCAGCCCATTGAAGAGCTCCAATGTCTAGAGTAATTGTGGAATCGCTGGGATAGTTGTATACAAAAACAATTTGCACTGACAAAGTACTTTGCAGTTCTCAATCAAATGAGGCAAGTGGTCAGAAACCTACCGGCTCGTGACAATGTACTCCTCCAGCTTATCAACTCTCTTGTGGTTTTCCTCAATCTCTCGAAGCTTCTGCTTTATCTTGGCCTGAACACCGACAAATATATATTATATTATTAATGCTAAACGTTGAAAACTGCTTTATCTATGGTCATGTTAACATGAGCAGTCTTCGAGACAAACTTATCTAAAATAATAGGAAAAACTTCTTTTTTTTTAACCTACGATGAAACAAAAACCAAAAGTTTTGTGGTAATCTGTCAAATGTGAAGGATTAGTTGAAGAAACTTCACTCGGTTGCGCAATATATTCACTTACTGTTAAAAGTTTCAGCTTAAGTTGTGTGTAAATAATAGTACAACTCTTGGAACAAAAAATGCAATAAAAAAGTGCAAGTCGTGGATCCAGACCTCGGTCTCAACCTTCTTCCTTTCCTCAAGCTCGTGCCGGTCCTGGTCAGTCTTCTGATCACGATTGAACTTCTCAAGCTCCTGACCGAGTACAGCAGCTCGTTTGCTCGCCTCTTCCCTTAGGTTGTTGTATGTCATAACCTGAAGAAGAAACCACAAGTGGTTCATTCTGACAAAGGATTCCTTCAAAAGGGCTCAGGAAAACAACATCATTTCCTTTAATTAATTTTTTTTAATAGTGTCCATCTACAATGGCAAATCCTCAACTTCTTTTATGGTTAAAACACAAAAAGGTCACCCCAAACCTGCGATTCTTCCAGCTGTAAGTCCCGGCCCTGACTCTGGCTCTCTTCCTCTATGCGCTCCTCAAACTCCTGCCGTGCCTTCTCAACTTCAAGCTGCTCCCGTTCAAGCTCGTCAATGTCTGCTTTGTGCTTCTTGTACTGCTTCTGTGCATTCTGCACTGACTTTCGTGCTGCATCAAGCTTTTTCAACTTGTGTGCTGTGTTCTCCTTTGCTTTGATGTATTGAGGACGCTTCTGATTCAGATCAGAGTCCTTTTCCCTGAAAATAATTGACAGTAAAAGTCAAAGATTCTTACATTACACGTAAGCTTCTTCACGGCAGGCTTTGTTACTGACATATTTGGGGTCGATGACATCTCCAAAAGTGTGTGAAGGGATGTCCTTACTTTATCTCCTTTTCCATCTGCTGCTGCTCACGGCAGAACTTTCCAATGTCTTTCTTCTTGACTTTCATCTCTTCTTCAACTTTATCCACTCGCCTGGCTTCCTTATCCATGTCCTTGTTCCTGGTGGAACAACCATAGTCAATTATGTACAATATCATCTTGTACAACACATTTTACACGAAAAGTTTTGTCCACTTTTCATCTCAACAATGCTTGCTTTGTAACATAAAATAGTCACGTGGACACCATCATGATACCTAGGCTCGTAAAAGAACGAGGTAACAGATTGTTACAAAAAGAAAAGTCAATATACGAACAGGAGGGCAGTGTGACCAGATTTGGACAAAACAAGCAACTGGAAGAACAAACAGCAACAGAGAGGAGGGGAGGAAAAAAAGTAACCTGCAAGTTGGAAGACAATCACTTCTGATGATCTCGAAAGCCGGTTTCAAATCCTGTTTTTGTCATACGGTTCTAAATATGAACATTCTTAATGACGACGGATGCAAACCTTGCAGCATGCTCACGCATCAGTTGTTTGATGTCCTTCTCCACGTATAACAGCTTGAAAAGCTGCAAATGCAACTGTGCAGTAACAAGCTCGTCCTTGAGCCTCTGATAGCGCTCGGCCTTGTGGAACAGAGCATGATCAGCATTGCGGTTATTGTCCCGTTAATGTAATCAAACAAGAATGATTTCTAAATGTCTCAAAACAAGCAGCAGCACAAATCCATCATATTTCAAACAGTAATAATCTTTACTAAAAATATTGGCTTGGAAATAAATCCACACAAAAACTGCAGACAAAAACCACGAGTCAAACCTCGTCTTTCTCTTGTTTCGCCTCTTTTCGCTCTGCAGCGATGTTTTTCTTGCGATGGTAGTTGAACTGAGTGTCTTCTTCTGCCTTGATCATCTCACGCTTGCAATGCTCGTACTCAGAAGCAAGCTCACCAGACCTGCTTATCTCCTCAAACAACTGCGTCCGTTCTTTGGGGTTCTTCATAGCAATCGATTCCACAGCCCCCTGTCGGACCACAACCACATAGGTTCAAGCGCTGTTTGTCATATAATTAATATACAATAGTGTACAGCACCAAATATTTTGCAACACCTCACTTGATTAAGATTTATACTCAATCTTAGAAAAACCTGATTTAATCTCAACAATCCTTCAATAATGTTTCTGATGAAATGTACCACTTTCCTCAGAAGCAAATTATAGGTGCTCATTCCTCATAGCAAGGAATTAACACTCTCACAGCTTATCCGGCAGTAGTCATATTATGAATTTGGAACTTGGCCAGAATGAGCACATAATCGCCTATTTCTTTTCAAAAAGTAATGCGAGATCTTCAACATGCACAAATGAGTGCGTGCAGAAGGAATAGCCAACTTAACTAGTCCGAATGATACCAAACTCTTACGACAAAACCCTACCGAAGAAGCATTAGGACAAGTTGAGCTGAAAAGCAAATACACTCCATTTTTAGCTCTGCTGTCAGTTGCAAAAACATTTTTTTTAAGTTAAAAAAAAAAGTTTTCAAAACAAAAGACGATGCTTATCATAAAATACTAGCTGAGGTACCCAGGCATTGCCCTGGGAAATTCAATGAAATATGTATTTAAATATTTCCTGCATGACAAATTGGGGAATGTTGGCCTCATGGTTTTGTACGAATTATCAATCTTGGGTGTTGAAAAATGCACTTGGACTGCTTTCCCTTCTTTAAACTTCTATTTATTAATTTCATTTTTAAAATATTTTTACTCAAGGCATCATGTAAAATAATAATAGTTAAATTTGTGTTGTTGGCAACAAATCACGACGTCAACATACGATCCTCACAATACATATTACTCGATTGCTCCCGGGGAGGGGAACCCCAGGCAGTGTATAAGCACAAGATCCGATCGAGTCTTGCAGGCCAATTATGTGGTTTTATCTGGGGTTAATTTTTTTTATCCAAACATAGCCCTCGACCTTCCTCTAGAATCTAGATGAAAGAGGAGGAGGCCATGCAAAGTTTGGTTGCACTGGTTCCTCCAGGGTCCGAATGCATAAACAAACATACAAACAAACTTTCTTCTTGATATATATATATATATTATTAGATGATTAATTATAAAATTTACATCAAATATAATCATTGACTTGGTAAGGGACAAGACTGACCAAAAATCCAAAAAGATGATAAAATGCTATGTTATCCAAGGTTCATAAATCCTATGCACAAGTTTTTAAAAGCATACTTAAAATGGATGAACAATCTTCACGAGCAGGTGTGTTGTGGAGCCCAATCGAGTCATTAAATGAGTGTTAAAAACAAGAACAATAATTTTGAGGGGAGGGTGAGTGGGTGATCACTTTCACATGATCCTTTCACCCAGCTCGTGAAGCAAAATGCAAAACTCAAATGAGGCAACAAATGCTACCTGAAAGACCAGGAAATTTCTCGCTTTGATGAGGATCCCCAACTTCTCCAACTCTCCACTGTACTCCAGAAGTGGCACAACTTTGCTATTGATGCGGTATTCAGATGATGTTCCTGCAATAGACAACAATTCTACAATGGAACTTTTCTATGACCCAAAATTGTTTTCTTAAAGCAATCAATTCTGACTGGTGGAGAAAGAAGTGTGGATAGGATTGTAATAGACAGGAAGTCAGTAAGAATGAATAAGGATGTGGATGTAAACCAATAGAATTGAGGCAAAGTCCAATTATAACAACCTTTCTTTTACAGATGAGTCTGAAAGACTTTTCAATCAAGTATTGCACATCATTTCTATCCTCACAACCCTCTGAGTTATAACATTCAACTTGGCAGCAAAATATGCACTTTTACTATGACTGATCAATAAATTTTCCTTTTTACTCAAAAGTACTTCTCATCATTATCTTGCAGAAAGTTTGGAATATTTCCATGTTTTTTTTGGCAGACAGAATCCATCTTTATAATTCAACGACCAATGGGCAACTTACCAATAATACAGCGAGTGAAGATTCTCTCAGTGCCATTTGTCTCCTGAAAGAACATGCTGACATAGGCTCGGTTTGCTGCAGGCTTCCCAACAGGTGCGCCATGTATGAGATCACGCAGGGACTTGACACGCAGGTTACTTGTGCGCTCACCCAGCACAAAGCTGATGGCATCCATGAGGTTTGACTTGCCTGCCCCATACAAGCCCAGAAATACAATTTGTTTCGACTTGGTGAAACATCATAAATGGATAAACTTGAATGACTTTGGGTTAAGGGTGATGTTCTTGGCAACAGGAACAACTCGTCACAATTTAACCTCAGAGGAAAAAAAACAAAAATGTCGGCCAATGTTTTGCTATCAGTGAACGTTCACACAAGACATTGAGCCAATCATGCCCGTACAGAACTCCAGCAACACAACATCGATTCAATCTATCAGTTTATTTACTTAACTAACTGGGGTTTCACTCAGTTATTTCAGAGTGCATGTTCAACATAAACATATGTAATTAATGTACTTGGAAAGACAGTGCCGAGAGGAGTTTTGAAGCTCTCATCTCCCTCCCGCCAGTGTTCGTGTCTAACCCCACTCCATCCCACTTTCTGTGTGTTCTGCAACATTACCCATGTGATTGGTCTTTATGTCTGAATTTCTATTAAGTTGTACCAACAATCCAACCGGCTCAAGCAACCGGAGGGGTGACAAAATCCACACGGCCACCAAGTGCGAGATCCACATTGGAGACCACTAGGCTTTCTGAAGGTGGAGGTTCCCCCACCGCCACACAGCCAATGAACATGCAGTTGGCGACAAAAAATACCTCCACTGTCGGGAATTTATAAAACAGGCACGCCGCATTGACAAGTTCGTCCCTGGTTCGTCATCTTTGGTTGGTTCACCGAGTCGGTCTTTTTGAGAGGGTTCCCTTGAGTTAGTCTTCCTGGTGACCCCTCTGGCACATCTGTTCAGGGTTCCTGTTTCCTGCATGCTGCACTGTGGTTCCTGCCCGGATCAGAGTGGTTCAGTGGTGTGCTGTGAGCACAGCTGGGGGGACACGTGGGGGGTCATGAGGTGATCTGAGTCTGGACTCACTCCCATACACGCAGGCATTGCAAAAGGAGCAGGTCTTGCCTTTCTCATCTGTCTTGTTCTCTCTCTCTCTCTCTCTCTCCTCTCTCTCCTCTCTCTCTCTCTCTCTCTCTCTCTCTTCCTTCTCTTCTCTCTCTCTTATGAGCTGAGTGCAGTGTCATGGCATCTCCTTGTGTTGGTTTGTAGCTGTCTGTGTTCGTGTTGTCTCCCTACCCTTCCTTTGCACCGTGTCTTTGTGTATTCCCCTTTCAAGCTAATCCCCCAACCTTATTGAGAGAGAGAGTGAGAGGTGGTATCGGTGAGGCTTCCCGATTGGGGCGTTTCCCTCCTCGTATTTCTCACTTTGTGTTATAAATTATAATCTATTTCTCCTTTATCGTAATTTTTATCATTATATGTATTTTTTCGTTTGTTTATTGGAGCTTCTAGGCTTCGTTAATACTTTCTTTATTTAAACGTGGAAACGATGGCGGATACCTCTCGTGACACGGCTTTTGAAACTCTTACCTGGAAACATGGGTTAGTTTGTGTGCCTCCGTCGGGAATCAACGTAGAGGACGTTATCCTCGCTGTTGGGGAGATAATCGGTTTGGAGAATATAAAAGCGGCTTCTCGCATGAATAAATATGTGGTAATCTTTGTGTCCACAGTAAACATGGTTGCTCAAGTAGTCGAGCATGGGCTTTTTTTTTTCATCCCGACGTGTTTGTCCAGGTACGTCCTCTCGACACGCTGGCAGTTCGGGTTTCCCTCTAATATTCCTCCATTCATTAAGAACATAAAACTGGTTAACGAACTCAACAAACTTGGTTCTGTTGTTTCTTCAGTTACTATGATTCATTTACGAGGGGAAAATAACCGTTTTAAACATATCATGTCCTTTCGTCATTTCGTTTATACGATTTTACCGCGTGGTGTAACCTCATTAAATGCGGTATTGTCCTTCAAGGTCTAAGGGTGCACTTATAGGGTCTTTGTCTCTGCAGAGTCTTTAGTTTGCTTTGAGTGGGGCCAATATGGTCATTTAAAAGACTCCTGCCCGAATAGGTCCACAGGTGGAGTCACGAGCCTGGCTGAAGATAAACAACAGGGTGCTACTGAGATCATTGTTGATAATGTTAATAGTATGGGTCCTGGGTGCCCCATTGTCGGCAAACAGAAAAATAGGAAAAGAACCCTCTCATCTTCACCCGATCTCAACGAACCAGACAATAAGGTCTTGGCTGGTCCTCCAACCTTTGCTGAAGTGGTTAGTGAAGGAACGCAACCTCCTCCTCAGCAGTCACCTCCAGCTGAAGTAATTCCTCAACCTCCTCTATTTTCAGAGGAGTCGGTTGAGGATCGTGTGATAAATATCGGGAACTTATGCGTCGTTCAGACAGCACCCGAGTCTCTTGGGTGTTCTGTGGTTCAACTTCCATGTGAGGTTGAGCCTCCATGTTTGTTCCTTGTTGAACCTTGTGTTGATCATGTCCCCACCTCCCTCTATGGGGAGTGGTGAATGTGTACCAACTCGCGATCTGTCTGTGATTGACTCATCCATTGAGGCAGCTGCGCCTTATCAAGCTCATGTGCAGCAGAATGCTCGGGATGACATCTCAGAGTGTTGCTTTGATGAGCCCGTTTCTTCTGCAATGGATTGTCACTGCAATGGTTGTGACTCTGATGTGGGTTCTTCTGTTGCCTCACTAAGTGATGGTGAGGCCGACTTCCCGTCAGAGCGTTGTGTCTGGAGAATCCGTCCCTCCTCCTGAAATCATGGATTTCTTACAAAAAAAACTTATCGTAAAAGGCGTGTGAAAATTAGCCATTTCTTCGCTGATACTCGCGCCTTCATCATCGACGCTCAGGGTGTTGTACAGCAATCTGCAACCCTTCATATTTCTGATAACTCATTAAAAGACTGAAAAGGTGTCTTGTTACAGCAAGGAAAGAATTAAACTTTTAATGGTTGAGTTGCTGCTTCTGTCTTCATGAACATAGCCAGTTTGAATATTAATGGTGGACGCAGTCACCTGCGTCGGTCGCAGACTGTGCAATTAGCCAGGAAGGAAAAAAATTGATATCCTCTTATTACAAGAGACTCGAGCCACTCCAGACTTTATGTCTGATTGGCAGCAACAGCTGAATGGCACTTGGTTTTTCAGTAATACAGATTCTGTGAGCGTGGGTATTGCTTTTTTTGTTAATCCACGTTTGTCTGTCTCTCCCCAAATTTTAAAGAAATCATCCCAGGCTATCTAGCCTTTGTAGAGCTTGAATACAATCACAAACAATTTTTTTGCTAATGTTTACGCTCCAAGTGACAGTACAGATAGAGGAACTTATTTTAACGATTCCTTCTATTTCTTGCAACACCTATGTTCTGATACGTTGTTGCGCTTAGCGGGGGACTTTAACTGTACTTTGAACCCAACTTTAGATCACAACAGTGCAGAGCCACATCCAGCGTCAAGTACGCCTCTTTCCAATATTATATCACGTCATGATCTTAACGATATAGGGTGGAAACAACACCTGAACCTATAACAATTCGGCTGATGTCGGGTTTTACTAAATCATCTTTCACTTGCTCGACTTGATAAATTTTACATTCCTAACTATGCTACCAATATTTTCACACGTACAGATATTGTTCCTTCTGGTTTCTCTGACCATTCCTTAGTAAAACTGTGCTCGTCACTTCCTGGTTTTAAACTCCACACATGGTATTGGTGTTTTAATACTTCCCTTCTGAGTGATCCTTTTTTTCCAAGTCATCCTTCAAGGTTTTTTGGGAGAGGGTTGTGTATCTACAACATCAGTTTCTGAACCTCTGTCAGTGGTGGGACTATGCCAAGGCGCAAATCTGTGTCTTCTGTCAGCAAGACAAAACCAATTGCTCTCGAAGTAAACAATTATGTATCGACGCCTTAAAACAAGAGATTCTTCGACTACAGGTAGGGGCTGAGGACCTCAGTGATGATAAAAGGTGCCAACTCCTCCATGAAAAACAATCTCTGCTTCAAGAGCTAGTTCAAGGCGATGGTATCGGTGCCTTAGTCATGCTGAGAGTCAGTGGTTTACTGTCTGCAGACACATGTTGTAAGGATTTTTTTTATTAAGTTTGAGAAGACGACCAAGGCGAGCCAGCAATTGCTTAGTCTTCAGTCGAGTGATGGGCATATTCTAGATGACAATACAGAAATTGTCCACTTTGTTCGAGCTTATTTTGAGAGTGTGTTTTCCTTTCAGCCTAACGATATGCCTGCAATGCAAAATACTGCAACTAATTTACCGCAGATAGATGAGCATCATTGACATTTCTTGGATGAAAACATTAGTCTTGGTGAACTTAAAACTGCGCTGGATGGCCTTGTTGACCATAAGGCTCCTGGCTTTGATGGGTTGCCAGCTGAATTTTATAAAACTTTCTGGGATATGCTTGGTCCTGCTTTGCTTTCACTTTTTTATACAGCCTCCAGGAAGGCTTATTACCCCTTAGTTGTTGACGTGCAGTTTTTGCCTTATCCCTAAGAAGAGGGATCTGCAATGATACAGAACTGGCGCCCAATATCTCTTCTCTGTGCGGATTATAAGATTTTTTCTAAAGCACTTGCTAACTGTGTGAAGACTGTTTTAAGCACGGTTATACATCAGGATCAACCGTATTGTGTTATGCACAGATCTATGCATGATAGCATTTGTTTGGTACAAGACTTGTGGGATGTGTGTGAAATTCAACAACAATATACTGGTCTCTTTTTTATTGATCAGGAAAAGGCTTTTGACTCTGTTAACCATGAATATTTGTTTTACATTTTAAAACAATTTGGTTTTGGCCCATCTTTTATTTAGTGTAACTTTATTTCTAATCACATTTTTAGCTTGATTAAAGTCAACGATGGTCTCTGTCTACCTTTGCGGATTGGAAGGGGAATTCGGCAAGGTTGATCCTTATCTGGAATCTTGTACTCTCTTTGCATCGAGCCCCTTTTGATTCGTTTACGATCTTCTCTTGTGGGATTTCCAGTGTCTCCATCGGAAGAGCCCATTATTGTTTCGGCTTATGCTGATGATGTATGTGTTGCTGTTTGCAACAACAATGATATTACTATGTTGTTTCAGTGTCTACATGTCTACTCTCAAGCATGTACAACACAAATTAATTGGTCTAAATGTAAAGCAGTTTGGGTCGGTTGTACGCTACCTTCTGGCCTTCCAACTCCCCCTCTGAATTTGACATGGGTAAAAGAAGGTGTAAAGTACCTTGGTGTTTATCTCGGTACACCTGGCTTTGTCAAAAGGAATTGGGATGGTTTGCTTCACAGAATTAACAATAAGCTGCATAGATGGAGAGGAATTTTGTCGACTGTCTTTCAGAGGTCGTGCCTTGGTCATAAACAACCTAGTTGCCCCTCTGCTATGGCATAAGATGATTGTCCTGCAGCCACCTGTAACATTGGTGTCATCAATCCAAAAATGTTTGCTTGACTTCTTCTGGGATGGCAAACATCGGCTTAAGCCAGAGACTATTTGCCTTCCACTGGGGGAAGGGGGTAATGGACTTGTGGACATTCCTTGTTGGGTGATGGCCTTCTGTTTCTCTACTGCTCGTCCTTTTATATTTCTGGAGGCCTTGCCCTGGAAATCCACTGCAAGCCTCATATTGAAACAAGCCAGTATGCTGGGCTACAACCATGAACTCTTTTTCATGGAACTGCAACATGTTGATGTCCTGTTGCTCCCTCACTTCTACCAAGATGTCCTGCACGCCTGGCAGTTCATCTCAATAACTCGGCAAATGGAAACGTATCACAGCAAAAGGTTCCTTCAAGAACCCCTTTTCTACAATGCTCTTTTTCCTGAAATTCCTCGCTCATGTACCTTCATGCAGCATTTTTGGGGTGTTGGTGTGAGCACAACTTGGGATCTTTGTGATTGCAATGGGAACAGCTGGTTTTCTGCAGGATATCTTCAAGAAAAAACTGGTATCAGATCTTTGAGGAGTGTAGCCCAGGCACTACAGGAAGTCCTGCAAGTTTTTAGTCGCTTAGGCCTGA
>CM068954.1:88246220-88257867 GCA_035128595.1 Eptatretus atami | reverse complement strand
CATTACAGCCTGCTTCATTTTGGGCTCGATGGAAAGAAAAACTGCCTTCTGGGCTTCCCTCCCATCTGCAATGGTCTGCGATGTATATTTCACCAATTGTAAAAAGGACTAGTGATATTGCCTGGAGACTCACCCATATGGTGCTGCCTTCTAATGTTTTACTACATCGGTTTAACAAAACTAATACAGAGGCATGTCCTTTTTGTATGCTTTCTGAAGACCTTTTTCATGCATATGTAGATTGTGCAAGACTCACGTCTCTCTGAACTTATCACGCTGTTAAGCCCTGTCACACCTGGACGATTTAGCCAGCGTATGCAACGTACAAATTTGAGCTAAAACGCTGGCTGATGCTGAACTATTGATGTTTTTCAGTTTGGGCGTAATATAACGAGGTTGGACGTTGCAATAACGTATTAGTACGTACACAGAACGTTCGATAACTTATAGATAACTAACACGAATGCTTAGCGTGTTGTCGCGGTTCACAACTTATGCCAACGATAGTCTACTTATGCATAGCGCGCTGCAGAGTACCGACATCACGTGCCGTAGCCTATTAAAGGCCGCTCGACATTCAAATCATAACCGCACTAGACATGAAGTGTCACCATCACCGTCATGCGAAGAAAAAAAACAAAAATAACATGGAGTCTGGAACCATGACGGGTTCCTCTGTGAACCCATTTTTATTATAAATTCCCTAAACGCGCCAATACGTCATTATACGGTAGCTGTAAGTTAGAACACGTTCAGTAGTCTTGTGTCATCCGGAAGACGTCAAATACATCTACATGCGTCAATAGCTTGGAGATACGTTACACATAGGTCAAAGCACGTACTCATAGTTAAAATAAAGTTCGGGTACGTAACATTTACCTCGACGTTATTTGCGACTTATGATAACTTACAAGTAACGTGTGTCCGATTGGTGTCCACGATCGCATAACACGTGGCCTACAAAATTATGGCCAGCGTAGGGGAACGTGTGAGTCACACATCATTGAAACTAGGCGTGTGAGTTGTATCATTGAAACATCAAAGTATAGCCCTGCTAGGCCGGTAGTCGAAATCAAGAGGTTAGGGCTGTGTAAGAACTACAGCCCGTTGGACCGCGGAGTTATCTGTGGTCGGTGGCCTCAGGACCGGGTGTTCGGGAGAAACTCGAGTGCTTCCCCTCGTGGTGAGCCCCGAACCCCCGTTCCGTAAGAGAACATACATAGCAGGAACATAGCTAGAGATAGAACATACATAAGTCACCACAGATGAAAATAGCTCACATAACTCACCACATCGAGCATAGCAAAACAAAGCTCATACATTGCTAAACATAGAACATAGCTCACATCGCTCACCACATAGTGCATAGCTAAATAAAGCTCATACCCAGCTAGACATAGAACATAGCCACAAAGAACATAGCTCACCAGTCACCACAGACGCACACGGATGAAAGCCAAAAGGTTGCACGGCACCAAAAGGAGAAGTACAAACCTCACAGATCATTCAATATTTTCAACGGAGGAAAATAATAAGTAAACTCATAAATCATGTAAAATGAAAAGAAAATGCTTATCTTTGTCAACGGAATCGAAGCGCTGATCCGATTTCATGGATGGTAAAATAATAAACTAGAATATGAGAAAAACTCAGGAAGCACGTGGGATAACGAGAAGCAGAAAGCACAGGAAGCTTTGGAAATTACGTGAATACATGAAAGATGACTCACGAAATAGCACTGCGTTTATAAATGTTCACTCAACTAATCGCATGCAATTACATACAAAACAATCAATACTAATAAAGGTCAATATGTGTGTGTGTGTGTGTGTGTGTGTGTGTGTGTGTGTATAGTGTGATTGTGTTGTGTGTGTCAATTGTTGATGTGTTGTCTTTGTGTGGTGTGTGTGTGTGTGTGTGTGTGTGTGTGTGTGTCAGTGTTGTGTGTGTCATTATGTGTGTGTGTGTGTGTGTGTCGTGTGTGTGTCATGTGTGTGTGTGTGGTGTGTGGTGTGTCAATAGTGTGTGTGTGTGTGTGTGTGTGTGTGTGTGTGTCAGTGTGTGTGTGTGTGTGTGTGTGTTATGTGTGTATGTGTGTGTGTGTGTCAGTGTTCAGTGTGTGTGTGTGTTATGTGTGTGTTGTTCATAAAATATATTCTCTCCCCTTTTCTGTCTGTCTCTCTCACTGTTTCTGTTCTGGACATTCGCCGGTACGGTGGTTATTCCGGACGGGGTTGTCTCCCCGGATGCGTTCGGGCGGTAATTAATGCTCCACCACACATCTTGCCTTTGATTCCCCACCTCCTTGCTCCTCACACTCTCCCTCCTGCTCCGCTCACCTCTCCCTTCCTTGCTCCCCTCACCTCTCCCCTCCTCCTGGCTCCCCTCACCTCTCCCCCTCCCTCCTTGCTCCCCACCTCTCCCCCCCCTCTTCTCCCCCCTCAACCTCCCCCTCCTCTTGCTCCCTCACCTCCCCCCCTTCCTTGCCCTACCCCCCCTCACCGCTCCCGCTCACTTCCCCTGTCCTTGCTCCCCTCACTCTCCCCTCACTCCTTGCCTCCCCCCACTCTCCCCTCCTTTCCCCCACCATCTTCCCTCCTCCTTGCTCCCTCCTCTCCCTCCTTGCTCCCTCACCCTCTTTCCCTCCTCCCTTCTCTCCCCCCCTCACCTCTTTTTCTCTCTCTCCTCCCTTTACTATTCCATCAGCGAAGCGATGCTTGGTATTTGCTCGTGATCAATATTATTCGGGTCCCGCAGTCCCAGTTCGTGTCAGGTCGGAGTAGTTTCTTTTAATCAATTAACTATTTATTTCTCTTCAACCTGAACAGAAAAAAAAATTATAATTATACGACAGAAATATTTGTCATCACATGTTGGGAATAATTTTTCGGTTCGTGCAAAATAAACATTTTTTATAACGAAGTTATAGCACAACAAAAATCATGCCGGGTCTCCCCGATACACCCGAGGGTTAGAAGGAACACTCCGGCCATTCTGGGAAGGCTTCAATTCAATCATCCATGTTTCAAAACCTACATCTGCGAACACGTGGGACTTGTAAAAACAAATGAATCGACATAATGACAACTTCGGGCAATCATCGTACGGACTTGCGGGCTCACACCATCATCGGGAACTACTTTTGCTGACGTCATCCGTCTTACGCGTAGTAAAATCCCGCCATCTTGGTTAGCATTGACATCGGTAGAGAACGTCCAATCGGAATTGACTTTGTTGATAGGTGTCCATTAGACTGTTCTTCTTCCTTGCATCATTCACTTTGTGCGAATTTCACCTCGTGAGAACACAACGAAAAGCTTTGTGGTTTTTCTTGTTCGTCTGTTTTGTGGCAATGTCCTTCAAAATGTCCCTGTTGATGTCTAAATCAAATAAATCTTATTTAATTTAATTCCATTTCGGATGACGTTGAAATCTTCGCAAACATGTGGATGTGGATTGTGAAATCAAATGTGGCGTCGACATGTGACGTCACCACACTTGCGATCCGCCATATTGGATTCCGAACAAAGCGAAACCACGTGATTGCGTCATTGTTATGACGTCATCGTACTGAAATCCACAATTTAGTGTGTGTGTGTGTATGACTTTTTGACCGCGATACATTTTAGTCCTTATCCAACCTCAACCAAACTTGACAGGAGGACTAAGGGTCACACGATGGAGGTTGTAGCAACTTCATTTGACCCCTCCTTTGGGGGTGTTCCGCCTTGGGTGAAGTCCGTTTTGAGGTGTATATCCGAGTTAAGATAGCTAATGGTGGCGTTCTTAAAAGGTCGCTTCTAATAACAACACCAATGATAATAGCATAACACTTATGTCATTACAAAACATTATTAATACTAATAATATCCACACTTCCCAAAGGGTTTTTTTTTGTTCTCCTTGGACAAACGCCGCGTTAACGTGTATAGCTTATAGTGGCGTTTTGTAGAACAAACCCACCAGAAGTACAAAATATAAACCACAAACACGTACGATTACCTTTTTAAACAATCGCTACAGCTGTTTAACACAAAACCGAAAAAAAAACGGACGTGTCAAGATCTACAGTAATCTATATTACACCCAATGAGGATATGACTCCATCGATACCAGGGACTGCGCATGCGCAGTGGCGGTAGCTTAACAGAACATGACAGAACCAAGAAACGTCTATCGCTCCAGTCGTGTTGTGTTCGTTGCATTATTTGTTAATGGTAAACAGTCATTTGTTTAACATTTTCTGGTGAAACCGTGACTATAACAACCAGGGTGGACTAAAAGTCGCTTTATCCCTCCCGAGTAAATCCTTCGGTCTCCAACTCTTTTTAATATCCACGTTTTATTGTGCATAACGTACGATCGTTACCACAGTCATTGTATCGACCTTTCCCTTCCATTAAATCAGCCCGTCATAGATCGTCATTCCAGGTCCTCTGTGCTGCAAGCCCGAGATCCTTCGATTACCCACAGTTCACCGCGATATTCAATATGGATGCTGTACGTACGGACTTGTACGTACGGACTTGTACGTGCCTTAATAGTCGCTAAACCAACTATGGTCGGCCTACTAATAGGTGTAATCATCATTGACTGAGAGAGGATACAATTTTGGTGTCCTATGTCTATGTGTTGTGATTAGGTATACATTTGTTGTTGTTGGTGCAGGTTGTCCTTGCTGAATAAAGCCGACACTGGATGAGTACAAGCAAAACAAGTCTGTTTCTTCCACACTCCCTTTGGCTTATCTTGCACTCCCTGCTTCAACCCTCCAAACAACTTCTTCGTGTCCAAAAATATTAAAAAAAGTCCTAATTTCACTCACAAAACCACTGCGAGTGATGCACACGAAAGGTTTGGGTGTGTGTGTGTGTGTGTGTTGTGTGTGTGTGTGTTGACCATTTTCTTACGGAATGGCTGAATGGATCTTTGTCAAATTTTGAGAGGTTCATTAGTGAGTGCCTGTGAGTGTTTTAAGCAAAAAAAAAAAAAAAACATTAAATAAAAAAAAAAACGTTGGATTATTATTATTAGTATTATTTTTAAAACCTTGCTCTGTGCCGAAGCTGTTGTAGCTATGTGAAAGTATATGAAATGATCCCCCACCCATTCTTAATCTTAATGAGTGTAGGGAAGTGTTTTAGGCACCTCACAAAAAAAAAACTAAGGGTGCACTGACGTCACAATGTCACCAGATTATACCTCCACCCACATTATTACATCATGACACATACTTGTACCGAGTTTGATTTAAATCCCTGAACCCAGATTCAAAATATTTAAATCATTCTGGCTGCCAGACCATGTGTCCGATCAGATTGAAATTTAAAACATATATTTCCCATGAATACTAGATTCTAATTGTGACATTTCACATCATTTTATCTTTTCTTGCGTATAGCAGCTTGGCTGCCGGGTAGCTATCATCTCTTGAAGCGCAGCTGTGCCACTGATGCTGTGCCCCTCGACCAGTACACTGGTACTCATTTTGCCAACCTCAGAAGGACGGCAGGATAAGTTGACCCCACCTGGTGTTAATTCAGCAGCCACCAGGGCTTGAGCTCAGGACCCTAGGATCCCAAGCTAGCTACCCCAACAACTAAGCCAACACCAGGCTTAATACATTGATTTATGAAGTGTTTCAAGAGAAAGAATTTTAAGATTTTCGTTCAACCCAACAAGGCTGCCAGACCATGTGACCTATTAATTATTTGTGAACACCCTGGTATCCCCAAGCCTTGGGGGACATATGGGTGAAGTTTCCCCTCGATCTGTCAAGCCGTTCTGAAGAAGCTTTTTAAAGGTTTATTCTTCAAAACATCATAGCTGCCAAACCATCTGACCTATGACATCACAGGTGGAAAACTATTTGTTCCTCATGGATAGGCAATCATACCCATAAAGTTTCATCTCAATCTGTTCAGCCGTATCGGAGAAGATTTTTGAAAGTTTTTATGTTAAAAACAATATGGCTGCCGATGTGGCATATGACCGATGCCATTCCCCCCCCCCCCCCCCCCCATACAATTTAGCCCCAGATGACCCTCAAAATTTTCATAATGATCAGCTAAAGCGGTCAAAGGTATGCACTTATGATGTCATAGGTGGCTTCATTATGACATCATTAAAAACTCACTTGTTTCCCATGTGGAGTACTTCACATGTGCCCAGTTTCAATTTTTTTTCCATGGAGCAGTTTCGGAGATATAGATATCCAAAGTTTTTCCTTTTTTTCCAACATGGCTGCCACACCACATGACCAATGATGCAATAATTATCATTAAAACATTCTACATGAGTAGTCGCACCTATGGTGAAAATTTTGTCAATCGGATAAACAGAAAATTAGCATGGGTGGACGGATGTACGTACGTATGTACGTACATCCCGAAAACATAATGCTACCGGCGACTTCATTAACAGAAACATAAAAACAATTTGATTTCATCAAAATGCCAACAGGATTAGAACAGCACGGGGTAACACTGGGTACTCCTGCTAGTACAAGATAATACAGAGGTAGCACACTTACCTTTAAGCTGTCGAGTCCGGGTTTGATTCCCGACCCGACCGTAACCTGTCCAATTGGTACTTCACAGCACGCAGGGCCTTGCATCACAAAGAGCATCCCCTCAGAAGGACATTAAGCTGAGTGACCCATCTGAGCATTTGTTTCGTTGGTGTCTTTCTTGAAGAGTTGGCGAAAGAAGATAAAGCTTTGGAGCCGGATAAACATCCGAGAGTATTGAAGGAGATGGAAGAGCAGATGCGCATGCTGTTGGCATAGACGATAAGCATGATGTTTACATTTACAGAATATGACATCATGCTTATCTGCTCTGTCAACGATGTATTATAGGCCTACCTTTCCTTGTACAATGTGATAGATTAGCCTTTCCTCATAAGAAAAGCCACATCACTGATCCAGCCAGACATCAACTGGTTGGCGGCATTCAAACTTCTCCATGCCTTCATGTCTTCCAGGGTGTAAAAATGTTCAGTAATAAATATAAGATAATTCACCAAATCTGGATATAAAATGGTTGGAAAGTTCATCTTGCTTCTGGACCATGCTGTATTCGGCAATTCATATGCGTCTGTGTTGCCTATAATCCTGGATTGTTACAACTCGAAGCACCTGTTCCCGGCGAGGGGGGATTATGTTATCTTTATGATTATACAAGGAAATCTAACACAGGTGGAGGCCATTCAGCCCATCATGCCTGCGTGAACACCATACTAATTTATCTACACAAGATCCAAGGAAGAAAATGTAAAATAAAAAAATTGATTAAATAAATTATATTTTATAATTTTTTTTAAGTTTTTGCATTTTTTTTTTCCTTCTTTTTCTTCTTCCCCTCAGGGGAGGGGGCATGAGCTTGGTTAAAAATATACATGAACCACACAACCCCCCTTGAAAAGACCCCCACCAACAGCACTCCGTACACATGCACACAATCACCCATCAATGCTCAAACTACCTAAAAGTCTTTTCAACATCCCAATACCCCTCTATCTCCATAACTTCTAGGTACCTATCTAATTGTAATTTAAACTTATCTGCGTTTTCTGCTGCCAATACCTTTCCAGGGAGACCATTCCATTCAATAACTACTGTATGAGGTGAAAGACCCTTGCCTTACAACTGTCCTGACCCTCCTCTTTTTACTCTCAGGCTATGACCCATGATCCTATCACTGTCTACTCTGTTGAATAATTCATCTGCACTTATTTTATCTATACATTTCATGATCTTAAACATCTCCATCATATCTCCTCCGCCTCCGTTCTAGTGTATAAAGCCCAGTCTCCTTCAGCCGCTCCTCAGAACTGAGTCTAGCTAGGCCTGGAATTGATCTAGTAGCCCTGCGCTGAACCCTCACTTTGGCATCTATGTCCTTCCGGAACTGTGGTGACCAAAACTGCACACAACACTCCAGATGTGGCCTCACTAAATTCCTATACAATGTTAACACCACCTCTTTTGATTTATAAATGATCCCCCTCCGAATACAACCGAAAACTCCATTTGCTTTACCGATAGCTGCCTGGCACTGTGCTGCCTGCTTACCTCCCGTATCTATGACCACCCCCAGATCCTTCTCCTGTGTGACACGCTCCAAAATTACCCCTTGCATCCTGTAATCTCTATTTTCATTGTTCTTCCCCATCACCTTACACTTGCTCAGGTTAAATTCCATCTGCCAGTCTTTTGCCCAATCTATACAAGTATCAATACTTTCCTAAATCTGATCACCACCCCCTCTGCTATCCACTTTTCCTCCAAGCCTTGTGCCATAAAAAATTATTATAATTATTTGTTATAAAATTATTTTAAATAAATTAAATATAAAGCATAAAAAATTATTATATTTATTAAAAAAAGGAATAATAAATTATTAGTACCACAGCAGAGTACCTGCCCAACGGGTGATCTTGTTCCAAGCATGCAACACGTTCTGACACGTTCCTTTATTTGGGCAATGTATAGGCAACAGACCGCTGCCTCAATCACTCCCAAAATTAAAAAATAATCCGGGTTACATGTATGCAAAGTAAAAACATGTGTACTGCCTGCGACTTATGTGCATCATGGTTAGACAGCTTATATAATACATCGTGGTTTTATAGATTGGATAATTCCAATTGCATACCTTGACCCTTCCCACAAAGAAAAAATTCCAAGATGGGCAAAAAAATTTTTTTTTCAAAACTTGATGGAATTAAACGAAACTTGCACAGGCACAACTTCAGGGTACCCTGAATAATTCCTGAAAGTTCCAGCTTCCATGGTCGAATCCTCTCGAAGGAGTCGATGAAACATACAACATACTTTCCCTCCATTAAACATAAATATTGTTCATGAGACATGGTGTCCAACATAGTGACATACCCAAGCTTCGGAACAAGCTTTAACCCTGATTGGTTGGCCATGAAAGCACAAAAAAACCCACAATAACTCAACTGATCGTAAATTGATATTCCTTCCTTTTTCTTCGTGCTCCAATAATGCAGGGTCACACAAATTGCAGACATCACTAAACAACCTCCTTTCCCTTAAGGCCCAGTCACACCTTGACGATTTAGCCAGCGTATGCCGACATATGAAACATTTGTCTAAAACGCTGGTACACGTCGAATACGTTATGGGTAAGTTTTGATAACATTGAGAGCACGCTGAAAAAACACTCCGCAATACGTCTTGTACGCTGCTTTAAACGTTGTACTTTTCGGTTGTTCTCAAATTTCCATGCTTGAAATTTTAAGACTTATGCCAGCGTATGACTCACACGTTCCGCATAACGCTGGCCATAAGTTGTCGGCACGTCACGCGATCGTTGACACACGTAGACACACGTTACTTGTGAGTTACTCATAAGTCGAAACACGTCGAGGTAATGCTTAGCGTACCCGAAACTTATTTCTACCTATGAGTAATGTGTTGTACTCACGTTACGCGATCGGTGACACACATCGACACACGTTACTTGTAAGGTGCTCATAAGTCGAAACACATCAAGGTAATGGTTAGCGTCAGTGTTCCAGACTCCCTGGTTTTTTTTTTGGTTTTTTTCTTCTTCCTTCGGTATGATGGTGATTTTGACACTTCGATTTCTAGTGCGGTTATAATATAATATAATTAATAGGCTCCGCTCAACGATTTAAATCATAACGCACTGTACACTGAACTGCTGCACTACCTTCATACCAAAGTAAAAAAAAATTTAAAAAACCGGAGTCTGGAAACACTGATGCTAACCATTACCTTGACATGTTTCGACTTATGAGTACCTTTCAAGTAACGTGTTGTCGAGTGTGTCAACGATCGCATATCGTGCGTACAACTTATTCCCATCGCATGCGGAGCGTGTGTCATACGGCAAGTACTCGTAAAATTTTTAACATGTTTAAAAATTACAAGACGTACTCCATTTAATACGACGTATGATAGTGTACTTTAGCGTTCTATTCACGTATACCAAACTTACCCATATCGTATTCGACGTGCGCCAGCGTTTTAGATGCATTTTTCAGAGGTCGGCATACGCTGGCAAGATCGCCAAGGTGTGACTGCGATGTTGACACTTCCATTTCTGCGGCGGTTATGATTTGAATCGTTGTGCGGCAGCCTTTTCATAACCTACGCCCCGTCATAGTCGGCGATGCGTGCAGCGCGCTATGCATAAGTTAGACTATCGTTGGGCATAGGTTGTGAAGGCCGACAACAGGTTCAGCATTCGTTGGTATAAGTTATCTATAACACAACGAAACGTTCTGTGTCCATTACTAATACGTTATGCATAAGACCAAGTCGTTATGAATACGTCCGAATCTTTAAAAAAAACATCAAAAGTTCAACGTAAGCCAGCGTTTTATATACATTTTGATACGTTGCCATTGCTGGCTAAAACGTCAAGGTGTGACTGGGCCTTTATAAAGAGAAAGCCAAAGTTGTTTTCATGGCAAAATGGCCCCCACATCTGGCAAAAGTACCCCCGAGGATACGAAGAGAAGTAACCTTATCGGGAAATTGAAGTTTTCCTCATTTAGACTCTACAGTTGTCCAATATTGTCCAGGTTTTACTTATTCAGACAACTACAGTTGTCCAATGTCACTCTATAACCGCACACAATACACGTGGCCGTGCGGACAAGCTTAAAGTGACAGCATGTGGTTTATGTGGAGTTGTAAAAATGCCTAAGAAGTGCTTGAAACAGCTCTCCTTTGATTGAAGTAAAAGGTTTACAGTTTACACCATGTATTAGCAACTAAAAGAGCTATTTATATCCCTTCAATGCAAGCCGATTTTCTGCATGATAGACCATGAGTGGCTTTAACTTGTATTCACCCGAGGCATTGGCTCCCAAGAGCAAGGTGAAGCTTGAAAGGTCCCATGACACCCAAAACTTTCTGGTTATTTATATATTAACTTGACCTTCCTAGTGAAGAAATCACGCATGTTTTTTTTTTTTTTTAATAAAAAATGGGATAATTAGACCAATATTTCGAACATTTCTGGTGCTTTTCACAACTTGCTATGCCCCGCCCCTTAAAAAAGTTGACTTTAAAGAACCGCAGCATTGACGTCACATGCAGAAACTCGCACAGAGTGGATTGACTCGAGATCTCTAGAGTCTAGACTAGTCCGATAAATCCGTCGTCCGTCCGACTAGGCCGATAAATCCGTCGTCCGTCCGACTAGGCCGATAAATCCGTTGTCCGTCCGACTAGGCCGATAAATCCGTTGTCCGTCCGACTAGGCCGATAAATCCGTCGTCCCTCCGACTCGGCCGATAAATCCGTCGTCCGTCCGACTAGTCCGATAAATCTGACGTGCTGTAGCTTTCTTTTATTATTCTCTTTCATTTTTTTCTACTGGTGCTACATGACGACAGTAGAAATAAAATAAATAAAAATGCAACAGAACGTCAGATTTATCGGACTACTCTAGACAATTGTGTCGCAAGGTGTGTTCTGCACACAAGTTTTCATCGTATCCGGACAGCGAGATTGCTTCGTTTTATGCGCGGAGAGATACGGCCGATGACATGCGCTGGCCTTGCTTGTGATTAATTCGCCACGGAGAAACATGTCCCCTACGCTGTGCTGTTCACGTCACCTCACTAAAATATTTCTGATATC
>CM068954.1:88177569-88189134 GCA_035128595.1 Eptatretus atami | reverse complement strand
CCGCGCCCACCGACCACACCCGACCCCCCCGACACTCAGTTTCTCCTCCGCGACCAATATCCCTGCTTCTACGCAACTCACTCTCTCGTTGTGTGTGTGCGTCGTTGACTTGGTGAATGAGTATTTGGGTGAAAAAGTAGTATTTCCGGAAATGCGCGAAGAGCCGCTCACCTGAGCCGTTCGGCCCGATGATAGCAGTGAAACGTTTGAAAGGGCCGATGATCTGTTTTCCCTTGTACGACTTGAAATTTTCCAGCTCGATGACCCTTAGGAACCCCATGCCGCCTCTCCGGTGGTTTAACCGCCGATTTTCCTCGGTGTTTATTTCCCAGCGTCCGGGGCCCAGTTTGGCGCCGAAGCGCTCGAAACGTCACGCGACGAACAAGCGGACTCACCTCAAAATGACTGTTTGTTTGTTTTACTCTTTAAAATGTCGACTCGCTCGAAGGAGCAGATGGACCGTCCAATTGTAATTTGGAAAATGTTGACCAATCTTACAAATCATCTTTACTCCGAAACGAAGCAGATAACAGCCTTGAAAACGGGTTCCTTACCATACACCGCCTAAAATATTTAACCTGACATTCACGCATAAGTAGTAAAAAAAAGAAATAAAATAATATCCCTCAGAAGTGGAATAATAATAACAACGAGTAAAATAGCTGCACGTACTGTGTACCTTTTGATTTTTCAATGAATCGTCATTGCTCTGCTGCGAGGAGGACTACGCCCACAGGTCCAGGATGGACACCCGACGTTGTCCGTCTCGTCTGCATTTTAACCTCCATTTCAGGTTAAATCTCTCACCGTATCTTTCGAAAAGAGTAACCAGCTCTTTACCTTTTGACACTGTCATGAAACTGTCTCCAGGTGGTCTCAACAGGGGGTGCAGCATCATGGAGAATGCCATCCTACTATCTATCTATAATTCCAGCAATCTCTGTGTGTCTGTTTGTCTGCGACCGCCGTTCGAGCCCGGTCCGATCCTGATTGAACTTGCCAGGAATATTGCCGGGGACCCGCGGATGTGCTTTTCAAGGTTTGATATTAATTGGACGAGCGGTTTCCCAAGTTACGGCCATTTATCTGTCGACCAATGACAGGACACGGTGCTATGACATACGAATGACTCACAATTAATGTTTATTTATTTATTTATTTTATTATTATTTTTCTTTTGCACGATTAAAACTTTCAGGAATATTGCTGGGGACCTGCGGATGTGCCTTTTCGGAGGTTTGAGAGAGAGAGAGGCTGCACATACTGGCACTCACCTACGGGCCGCACCTACGGGCCCGCCCCTTCAGGGCCCGTACTAGTCTATCTATAATTCCAGCAATCTCTGTGTGTCTGTCTGTCTGCGACCGCTGTTTCTCAACAACCGCCGGTCCGATCTCATTGAAACTTGCCAGGTATATTTCTGGGGACCTGAGTATGTGCCTTTTCAAGGTTTGATGCAATGCATTAATATTACACATAATGTGCCTGCAAAAGCTATCACTCCATACAAATAAGCAAATTGAGATGAAATGAGAATACAATGTCAACACAACTTTTCCAAATTAACTTTTGTATTCACCAACTGAAGAGATCAAACTAAACACTGTAATATGAAGGAGGTTACAATGACAGGAACACCTGTTATATAAAAACATGTACAAATCAAATTCACTGGGTTTACAAGTATTCAGCAGAGTGCAGTAGTTGGTGGAAGCCCCTTTTAACAGCAATGACAAGCTCAATGAGTTCTTTTTGGATAGGGTCTCAACAGCTTTTCACAGTGAGATGGTGAAATACTTTACCCATCTTCATGTGAAAAATTGGCTCTAGTTCACTGCCCAAGATTGATTGGATTGTCGATGGACTGCAATCTCAAGTCTCACATAATGTTCAATTGGTTCAAGTCAGGACTGATTGGCCACTCAAGAATATTTTTCTTCTTATTCAGCCACTCCAGTGTTGCTTTAGCTTCGTGCTTCAGATCATTGTCCTGCTGAACTGGGAATCTTCCTACCACCAGTTTCAGATCATGGCAACTCAGGTATTTTCAGCAAAGAATTCTCCTGTAACTTTGCACTGTCATTGTCCCTTCTATCCTGACAAGCCGTGCCCGTCCTGCTGATGAAAAACAGCCCCGTAACGTGGTGTTGCACCACAAATCTTGAGAGAGGGATGGTGTTGATTGAAAGATGTGCAGTGTTAGCTTTCACAACGTAAACGTTTTGAATTAAACTCAAAGAAGTTAAATTTTGTCTTACTGACTGTCCACCGCCCCACCCACACTTTTCAGCGCTTGTATAGACTTGATTCTGCGGAAGGAATGTTCCGAGAGATCAAGCTGCATGCACATTTGGGAAATGTCAGATCTCTGACTGATTTCGCAGACGATGCAGTCATCTATTGTGAAGATCGGGATATCTTTTGGGCCTCGAGTGCTGAATGAGAGTCCGGAGTGCTGGGTTACGGATTTCCTGATACAAACTAACATCCAGCCTCAATGACATCTTGAATGCTGGCTATCTTCGTCCTGTACATGTTTTGTGGTGAGGAGTTGAGGTCACCGAGACAGATTCACCTTAACCTTGGCCAGTGATATTCAGTCTTCGCTTGCTGTGAGCGCGAGGTCAATAGACGTCTGGGTCGGGCCTGGGGAGTCATGGATTCCACTGGATCATGGGGTGTGGTGCTGTCGGTGCTCCATTGGTGCTTCTAATCTTGCACCTACAACTCAGATGCAAATTGACTCGACCAGGGTCTGAGACAGAGACTTAACTCCTTCGTACAGGCTCTCTTCGATAATCCTTGCAAATCGCATTGTCAGCTATGTCCAATGAGGAGTTGCTGAGTAGATACTCAACATGTGATTTGTTATCTGCATAGGTCATGAATGTCAGCTGCAGCTGTATGTACACGTGGCTCATTTTTCCTGACACTGTCCTGCTCACCCAGATCTTCTCAGCGAGGGAGCCTTGTGAGTGGAGAATGGCCAACGGGGCCTGCCACGTGCGTCGGGTTGCAGCAGTTATCGGCAATCTCAAGGAGATGGCCAGACGGAGGCCCTGGCATACCGATGAAAGTGAACCGCAGCGACGCTCTGCTGCATGATCCCATACCTGACCTAAGCTGACAATGCCTTCTGTGGTCCTTGGTCACTTATCAGCCACTACCAGTGAGCGGCCCAGAGGTATTGGCTTCTATGTTTTTTAAAATTTTTGCAAGAGTGAGGTTCATCGAAGAGCAAGGTTAAAATTGACAGTGAGGTACTGGGCAACAATTGGAGCACAACCGGCAAGGGATAACAAACAGTCAAAGGAGGGTAAGGAAACATTGGGATCAGCAAGTACGAGGTTGGTATGGGATGGTAAATAGGGGTAAAACAGAGTGGGTAATTAGTGTGTATCCTGGAATTTCTGGAAGGGTCGAGAAACTGAGAGAGTGAAGGGAACATATTGGAGAAGAGAACGGAAGAAAAACTGACCTAACCCTGTGAACGTGAAGAGCAAAGAACTATGTGCTTAACGGCCTCATCAATGGGAAATCCCGATAATTTTGAGAGCTATGGTGCCACAGAATCCAAGGAGAGACAGACGTGATCTGGAGCTCTGGCAAAAAGTGGAGAGCAGTATCCATTGAGCTACAGCAAAGACTTGTCGACTGTGAGTAGCTCTTTTCCTCTCCCCCCCCCCACCCTCCAGGAATCACTGATTGAAGGAGGATGTTCCAAATCTGTGGCTGGCTTTTGTAGGACCACCCACATTGAATAGTGGTCACTCCAGGCAAAGATATGGCTGATGGTTGAGGCCTAGAAAGTTTAAGAGACTGAACCTTTCCAGTGGAGATGACCAAGGAAAATAGGTGGGTTAGTGTGAGCGATCACCTACCGGCGTAGTGGGTGCGCCTGTAATCCGGCTACTCGGAGGGCTTGGGTTGAGATCGCTTGAGGACGGGAGCTCTGCTCTGGGGGGCTGTGCTATGAAGGGTGTAGGGCAGCCCGGAAATCATGGGCGAAACCCATCCTTATCACCCTGTGTCCCATATAGAGGCGCCAAGGGTTGCGTCAAAGGAAGAGCATCCGGCATAAAACCTATGCCAATAAAGTATCGGATTCATAAACGGATGCATCCGCTGTGGCGACCCCTAATGGGAGCAGCCGAAAGAAGCAGAAGTTTTGACGATCACCTGAAGCGATAGAATGAGACTGTGGAATTTTTCCCCCAGGATTGAAGGACATGTCCATTACAGATGGGGTCTAAATCATTTCCAAAGATCAGCAAGCGACGTAATGCAGCTGCTGAAGTCGAGCAGAAGGAGGGATAAGTCTGTTTTCTATCCTCTCTTGTATCCCGCCGTGCCGGAACAATAAGAGAGTGTGCTGATGGGGTGTCCCCTTTTCGTAGATCATTCCAGTGGTGTGAAATGTGCGCGGTGAGGAGGAGGTAAAGTGGTGGTGGGGGGGGGGTGATTGGACAGAATGACTGAAGCAATCATTAACTCCAAAATACTCTGCAGAAACACAGTGACAATGGGGGAAGCTTGGCCTTGAGGGAAACTGCGTTCTTGATAGAGGTAAACATTGGAGCTAAAGCAGAAACTGGGTATGTTTGGATGAGAACCAAGTTCAACCACATAAAGCCACGACTCGAAACATCGTGCACAAGGATGACAAACTGGTTGAAATCTAAGGCCACATGGAGTGAGTGCTTCCGTGTTGCAGCTCAAAACACAGCCCATTGACAAAACCATTTGCTGTGGTAAGAACACACCACCACCACCACCACCATTAAGCTTTGCCTGGAGAAACCATGATCAAGCATCCCACTCCTCCTTGTGCCAGCCAGCTAACTGTGCGCTGGTTAAAAGCTCATAGAATAAGCAGTTTCACCAGAGAGTTTAACTGAAAGGATTCCCAACATCTGTGGTGTGTGTGTGTGTGGTGTGTGTGTGTGTGTGTGTGGTGTGGTGTGTGTGTGTGGTGTGTGTGTGTGTGTGTGTGTGTGTGTGTTCGTTTAATTGTGTCCTTTCTGTTTCAATACCCATCTATTTTATCTCGTCGCAGCATTACAATTAAGCCAAGTTATCGATTATTATATTGGAGTGAACGGATTATAACCATGCCGACATGTGGTGCTGTATGTTGTCATCCAACTTGTACTAATAAAATATACATGAAAAACAAACAACAGGGAAGGCAAAAATAAAATTAAAAGAAAAAAAGCCTCCAACTTTAATAATAAGAACATTGGAGGAATAATGGAATTATGATTACAGTCAATGCTCACCAACATGGGTTTTCGCAATGCAGAATTCGTTTATATATGTGGGAATAAATGTGGCGCTTATTCCCGAATGTGCAGAAAACATGATAAAAAACGTGGCGTTTGGACGTGGTGCTAGTGGACCATGTCATGTGCAGAAATGATATTCCCGCATCTCCCACCTGCTTCTGTTTTCAGTCGCATAGCGCCACGGTTCGAGTGAGCTTGTGCCATGAAGACATTTATTGAACTCAACGTTATTTAGCCTCATAGTGTACTGTTAAATACAGTATGGCAAGAAATGTCAGCCTCTCCAAGTGGTAGTGGAGGAAGACATCCGTAAGGTTATGACATGAGGCAAGAAAATCGTGATTTAGAATAAGTTTCGTGCAGGATGAGTGCAGCGCGATCGGCTCTGACTCTCATGTGAACGAATCCACAAACAACACCACAATCATCGTTCAAGCTCGACTTCTGAAGTTTTAGGTGTTCCAGGTGCCTGAACCGGTGTCAACGCTGACGAAAGGGGGCTTTAAACTACAATACAATGGGTAACAGGACGTATGGTACATCACCAAGGAGTAAAAGGCAAGCACACGGGTTCAAGTATGGTACATTCTGCGGCCGCATTCCCTATCCCCTTTATCCCACAAGGTCTCAAGCTTGCGCAACAGAGTTTTGCCGAACGCAGACCGTTTTTCCAGGAACCTAACCCCCAACGTTGATGAGGAATTTTACTGTATAAATGTGTCTGCAGTAAATTTTTTCGTCAAAACACTGGCTTCAATCTTTCCTTCCTTTTCTCCATGGATTTTGACTTGCTAAAGTAAATCAAATGGTCAACAATTGCAAGGACCTGCATCACCGGCTAATCCTTGTGATTGATTGCAGAGAAAAGCGTTATCGCTTGGAGAAATCGGAGCACATTCTTGAAAAAAGTCAATTACACTCATGGAGATCCAGCTCACAACGTTAACAACCTTCCGATAGGTTGGCCACCGATAACAAATTGATATCAAACGTGAAAAGACTTACCTTCTGCAATCAAAGGTTTTTATCTCTACTTGTAAAAGTACAAATCCCCTCTGGCTGGAAGTTAGAGAGGTACCCACACGCGCTGCAGTCTCGATATGCTCAATCTGACTTGAATAAACTTCTTACAAACACGGTGGTTATATCTTCACCATCTCCTCTGCATTCAGTACTGACTCCACCGGGAAAGCTTTCATGAAAGCCTGCTGTCTCTCATGTACGTTTATTCAGCCTCACATGCAACTACGTAAACCATCTTCCAGGTCCCACTACGCCAAATGGTGCAGTGGATGTAGTGGCTACCAAAGAGCTCGCTTTCACTCATTTTGCAAAGCTCACTGACCAACGGAACCTGAAGGACATTACACAAGGCCTCGTGACAAATGTTACCCCAATAAAAAAAAAATTAATCTGATAAACGCAATCCTGGTTCTGCCCTACACGTTGTTTTGCTCAGGTCTATCCCCATCCCCTCACCTCAATTGCAAACACACGCTACTGTTCATAAAACAAGGCTAAAATGTGCTAAACTCGGTGTTTGCCTCTAAAACCGTCATGTACCCAAACTTGCTCAGTCTCTACCTTTTACCTTCAAACAAAAATAAGCTCACTTCACCTGGACATGTCCTGCTGCTTTCTGAATAATGGATCGAGGATGTAGTTGCAAAAGTAAGAAACCGCTAGACAAGGGGAACAAGACCAAGACCCGAAATAAATATACACAGGAACCACAGAAAACTAGTTTCTAGAAGAATTTCAATGGTTTTGAAGGGGGGGACGATGGCTTGTCAGACATGAGACCAGGGTCATCTCTCGAGCACCATATCTCAATATTTTGATTACAAAAGTCGATGCATCCCAACCTTCCTCTATACAACTTCTGACTAATGGCATCCAAGATCAACCTCACACATGGCTTACTGATACTCTACCTACTTTCTACTCTACCTTTGCAGGCGAACTGCATCTCTCAACAGAATTCTTTCATCTCTCTCCCGGTCGAGGCTGAAGCCCCAAGACAGTGTTTCTGGGCAAGTCCTATTCCTGACCTTCATAAATATCTTTCTGACTCTCTGGAAAATCCTCTATCTCTTTGCTTGATTTCGACTTCGACCTCTGCCATGGACATCCCCTCAATCTTTCAGACAGGCAGGTTTACAGCCTCTTCCACTCTGCCTCAGACCTTGACAAAATCACCAAGCTGGATCAAACACTTGAAATGTCTTTCAATCCTGTACAAATCTCACACTTCCTCACTCGAGACTGTAATGGTAAACCTCCAAATTAATTTCCTGACAATCTGCTTGAGGAGGTTCAGCCCACTCAAGCTCCTGGTGGCACATCAGCAGGATTCTCTTGGGCAAACCACATATTTCTAATTGGGCCAAGCAGTCGTCACTGTGCATCCTGCGTCGTAAAAAGTCCTCTTGGCACACCTGAACTCCTGTCCATCTACAAGGCATTATCTGTGGCTTTGATGGAGCACTGCTCTCCCTTCTAGCTTGTTCTCCTGCTTCACACTTGTTCAGCTATGACACCAGGAAAGCCAAGGCCTTACAAAATTAATTGAATCCCTCATGATGAAGCTGAATCTATGGGGCTATCACTTTCTCATCGCAGACAGGCTCAGTCGTTCTCTCTGTATTCTACCTTACTCCTTTCTGGTTTTGCACCCCTCTGTTCTTTCCAGTGCTGCTGTCCCCCCAGGTTTCTGCAGTGGTGCACCGTTGGTCCACCATCTCCAACAGCCCTTCTGGTGAAACTCCCAAAATCCAGAATCGCTGCCTCACCTTACCACTCATTATTTCTTTTTTCCAATCCCGTGGATCCAACTTCCACATTTTCCTCAATCTCATTCTTCCCTCCAAGGTCTTCAGACAGGCTGTTCACCACCATCTCTGTGATCATCCTCAATCCACAAACCATGATCTCTTTCAAACCGCTGTTAACCCCCCACTGCCTCCATCGCCCCCCCCAGAACTCCAGTTTCTCCTTCCTGAATATTTGCCTTCTGATATCCATCTGTCCACCCGTGCATCCTCCCCTACCCCTCATTCTCCCACACCCAATGTTTGTCCAAGTATCCCTTATTTTGTCCCTCGACTCTGCTGTGGTTAACCCCCGCCCAACCACACACTTTTTTTCTCTGGCCTCTGCCTGTCTCATGTTCTCTTTGTCTGTTTAGCCCATCGGAATCCATTCAGTTGTGTACTTTTACACGACCTCAAACTCTGTGTACAAACAAATAATAATAATAATTTGTGGACCATAAATGACTTTTTCATTGGGAAAGTGCTGGCCAGCTCTGGCTTTGCTCTTGATCGCTCTTCTTCAGCAGTCCTTCACCTTCGGCCCTCACCTCTCATCTCCTCTCCTGGAATACTGCCACAAAGCAACAAAAGCACAGGTACTGCTGCTTTTCTCATCAATGAACAGATTGGTACCCTCCCGTTTTCCACCATCTCTATATGTTCGTTGCCTTTCACCCTCCTGGTAAGAGCATGTATTTTTCCAGGAATCCCGTTCTTCTTAAACTCCCAAATTCTGGCTCAATGCTCACCTCTGTTTCTTTTCTCGTTAACCTGTTAAACCTTCGTTTTGTTCAATCCCATTCACTCAAACACAGAAGTACACCACCATCTCAAGTCATCCTCCTCAACCGGTCACAGTACCCCTCATCTCTTTCCCTCTTCATTCACCCCACTTTTTTTTTTAACTCCCCCCATCTATTTCCAGATTGCTATGTTTACTCCCCTCTTGTCACGTTTGTTCATCTCCTTCCCTCACTCCCCCCCCCAACTACTCGTTGTTAGGGTCACCCCCTACCTCCCTGTGAGTTTTTTGAGTTCATCCCCTTACCCTCTACCCCCCACCTCCACACCTCCCCTCCCCCCCACCTCCATAGCTCCCCTACCTCGAGACCACCCCCCCTCCCCCATGTCCACTCCTACCGACCTACCTACCCCCCCCCCCTGTTGAATCCACGTGCTGCCCCACTTTCAGAGCGTTGCCCTCCCTCTCCTTCCCTACCTCGAGACCACCTCCCACCTCCATACCTCCCTACCTCGAGACCCACCCCGTGTCCACTCCTAACCTACCTACCCCCCCCCAAACTACTCGTTGTCAGGGTCCCCCCACACTCCCTGTTGAGTTTTTTGAGTTCACCCCTTACCTCCCTCCCTTCCCTACCTCGAGACCAACCCCCCCCCACCTCCATACCTCCCCTAGCCTCCCTGCCCACCTACCCGCCCCCTCCGAGACCACCCCCCGATGTCCACTCCTCCTACTTTCCCCCCACTGTTGAATCCACGTGCTGCCCCACTTCAGAGCGTTGCCTCCTCCCCTCCGCGAACCCAGTCCGTCACGAGCCGACATTCCACTTGTCCTCCAAGGACGACAGACCCCCCCCCCCCCGGAGTGAAAACGGCTTGGCCGTGAAGGGTGTGTGTGTGTGGCGTCGTTGACTTGGTGAATGATATTTGGGTGAAAAAGTAGTATTTCGGAAATGCGCGAAAGCCGCTCACTGAGCGTTCGGGCCCGATGATAGCGTGAAACGTTTGAAAGGGCCGATGAATCTGTTTTCCCTTGTACGACTTGAAATTTTCCAGCTCGATGACCCTTAGGAACCCCATGCCGCCTCTCCGGTGGTTTAACCGCCCGCATTTTCCTCGGTGTTAATTTCCCAGCGTCCGGGGCCCAGTTTGGCGCCGAAGCGCTCGAAACGTCACGCGACGAAACAAGCGACTCACCTCAAAATGACTGTTTGTTTGTTTTACTCTTTAAAATGTCGACTCGCTCGAAGGAGCAGATGGACCGTCCATTGTAATTTGGAAAATGTTGACCAATCTTAACAAATCATCTTTACTCCGAAACGAAGCAGATAACAGCCTTGAAAACGGGTTCCTTACCATACACCGCCTAAAATATTTAACCCTGACATTCACGCATAAGTAGTAAAAAAAGAAAAAAATAAATATCCCTCAGAAGTGGAATAAATAATAACAACGAGTAAAATAGCTGCACGTACTGTGTACCTTTTGATTTTCAATGAATCGTCATTGCTCTGCTGCGAGGGAGGACGACGCCCACAGGTCCAGGATGGACACCCGACGTTGTCCGTCTCGTCTGCATTTTAACCTCCATTTCAGGTTAAATCTCTCACCGTATCTTTCGAAAGAGATAACCAGCTCTTTACCTTTTGACACTGTCATTAAAACTGTCTCCAGGTGGTCTCAAACAGGGGGTGCAGCATCATGGAGAATGCCATCCTACTATCTATCTATAATTCCAGCAATCTCTGTGTGTCTGTCTGTCTGGGTTCTGCGACGCGCCGGTCCGATCTGATTGAAACTTGCCAGGAATATTTGCCGGGACCCGCGGATGTGCTTTTCAAGGTTTGATATTAATTGGACGAGCGGTTCCCAAGTTACGGCCATTATCTGTCGACCAATGACAGACACGGTGCTATGACATCACGAATGACATTCACAATTAATGTTTATTTATTTATTTATTTTTTTTATTATTTCTTTTGCACGATTAAAACTTTCCAGGAATATTGCTGGGGACCTGCGGATGTGCCTTTTCGAGGTTTGAGAGAGAAGAGGCTGCACATACTGGCACTCACCTACGGCCGCACCTACGGGCCGCCCCTACGGGCCCGTACTAGTCTATCTATAATTCCAGCAATCTCTGTGTGTCTGTCTGTCTGCGACCGCTGTTTCTCTCAAACAACCGCCGGTCCGATCTCATTGAAACTTGCCAGGTATATTTCTGGGACCTGAGTATGTGCCTTTTCAAGGTTTGATATTAATCGGAACAAGTGTTCCCAAGTTATGGCCATTAATTTACCAAACCAATTGACAGGACACGGTGCTATGACGTCACAATTGACGTCACAATTCTTCTTCTTCGTTTGCTATGACTCACAATTGACGCTGGGGACCTGAGTATGTGCCTTTTCAAGGTTTGATATCGTTCTTTTTTAATCCGTTTCAGCTGTTTCCCAAGTGCCCATTTATTTACCAAACCAATGACAGGACACGGTGCTATGACATCACAATTGTCACAATTTTCTTTTCATTTGATATGACGTCACAATTGAGGCTGGTGGACCTGAGTAATATCTGTATGTATGTGCATCTGAAAAAAATCAGAGAAAAGAAAAAAAACAGGGCTGGCCCAATCTCCACCAATTTTGCATACATACACCCATTGTCGGGTCAACGACACAACCCCTCACCCCCCCCCCCCCCCCGATCACACGGGACGACGATGA
>CM068954.1:88144226-88149996 GCA_035128595.1 Eptatretus atami | reverse complement strand
GGGACGACGAAGGCCCACAACGGGCATGTGGACGACGAAGGCCCCACAGGGCCAGGACGAAGGCACACAGCAGGATGACGAAGGCACAGGACAGGACGAAGGCACAGGACAGGACGAAGCACACGAGCAGCGATGACGAAGGCACAGGACAGGACGAAGGCACCCAAGGCCAGCAGACATAGAACGGACATGACGAGGCAAGAGCAGACACGACAAAGGCACACGCGCAGGACGAAAGGCACACACGGCCGCAGGACGACGAAGGCACTACGGCAGGGACAACGAAAGCACATGGCAGGACGACGAAGCGCATACGGGCAGGACGACAAAGGCACACGGCAGGGACGACGAAGGCACATGGGTAGGACGACGAAAGAGCTTGCCCAGCACTAAGGGCAGCGTCTCATCCTCTTGGTAGTTGCTTGCAGTCTCCCGTGGTTGATCAAAATTCCTTTTCCAGAGAGGGACAACAAGGCCTCCTCTATCAGTCACAGTTGGGATGATGCCTGTGTTTCAGGCAGGCAAGAACTCCAGCTCCAACCGACATGAGATGACAGAATTTCCACACAGCCCTGAGAAGTTTCAGCATGCGATTGCCATTATTCCCAGATAGGTTTACCCTTTCTAAAACCGGCATTTTCACCGCAGCCCGTTTTCCACAAACGAAAGTGGTTTACAAGTTGATATGGGGTCAGCAATCGGGATATGTAAACACCCCTGACATCCAAATCAACAGCTAGTGGGGTTCAGCTGTTACAGACCGCCTCAAGTAACCAGCCAGCGGGCCTTTCATTTGGACTTACGTATTATCACGAGCCACCACCTCCGCCTAAGCTGCCAGTACACGAGCGACGGGCTTGGAGAGCTGTGCATCCTCGTTAAGCAGACGGAAATCACTTGACACAGGTTGTTGTCTACCCCTCACAGATTCTTCGCACACTTAGCGTTCCATTTGTTCCACCCTCAGTGACGTACAGTTTTATGCCCTGCAAGCTCCCCCCTTGAATTGTAGGTCTGCCAATAGCCTGGCCCTGTGACGATACTAGTTCAATGTGTTCCATGTCCTTGAGACACAAATCTTTACTTCGCACGTGTGGCGGCGAGTTTCCTAAGACATTCCATGGCAACAATCAAGGATGATGGTTATTTGGAACGGCGCTCCACAAACTTATCATGATTCTGGAAAACGCCAGACCCCAATTCGCCCACCTACAGCCTGGTCCACAAAATCTCAGCTACCTTGTCATCATACCTTGAGCATGCCCAACATCCAGCCTCAGGCTGCGTGAGTGTCACCATTCTCCTGGATTGATAGGGTGCATTTCAGAGTTGTACCACAAGCCTGTGGGGTCTGATGTATGAGTGAACTGAGCACTCTCGAAGACCCTGCAGATATCTGATCGTCACCGAAGCCCTCATAATGGATAATAAACACAACACAGAAGTGATTACAAGAAACCTGGCAATTTCCTCACGCTACGTTAGCGTAGGAGCCGGCTACAAACAACGGACTGTTTGTACTTACTGTGCTTGCCTTGACTATTTCTGACCCTAAACTTATTAATTCGCCTTTCGATATTTCGTCAAAATTATGATATTAATATGGGAAATATGTGCATGACAAAAAATCAAATTGTTAAAAAGGTTTTATTGCTTGCGCGTTGTTGGGGGGGTGTTGTGTCTGTAGCGCTATGCACACACGCTACTGCGGCGACACACATCATGCACACACACACCCAGCACACACTGACTACACACACATCACATCTACACACACGCACACTACACTACACATCATCCACATCACACACAACACACACACACACACTACACGTACACGCACGCACGCATCGCACGCAAGCCAATTCAATTCATCGACATCAAGATTAGCGAGGTCTCTACCCTTCAGTTCATGTTCTCCGCAGGGAGTTCTTTTCTATTGTGTTGCAGTATTCTCGGTGTTTCGCAAACTTCTGGGATATGAGCAAAGGGGATGGCTTTTGCCAATCACTGTGCCTTCACCTGCATTCAGCCACTTCCACCCACGTCCTGCCTAATTTCTCTCCAGGTCAAGTATTGTGGCTCGCTCCGGCTTCATTCTCAGAAATGCTATAATCAAGTCGCATTTCCAATTCCATTTACGCGGTCCAATTTGATGACTTCTTGTTGAAGAAGCAGTTACCTCCATATCACCAAAGCGTCTGCAAAGACATGTACACAGATCACAACTGTGTTATTGATGTTTTAACAATTTATATCAATAATGGTTCAGCTGATCTAGCTAATTGGTAGTGTGCTAGTGTGATAGTACACCCTGTCAATTACGTACGTAGTGAGTGCGATCCTTCGACAGAGAGGCGAAAGAGAGGAAGGGTAATAATGTTAGAGATTCTACTTGTTTCTTTCTTTTTTCTTCCTTTTTATAGAGCTGAAGGTCACAAGCTTCTACCTGCCTCGAACCATTCATTTATATGAAGGCTATAAAACAGTTTGTATCAACATTTGGTTGTGAGACTGACATGTAAGAAAGAAGCAACAAGGGTGGAAAAAATACAGAGACAGGGAGAGAGGGAGCAGTCCAAGAGACAGAGAGAGCAGAGAGAGAGAGACACACAGAGAGAGAGAGAGACCCGAGATGAAGACGAGACTGAGAGAGAGAACGAGAGAGATGATGAGATGAGAGAGAGGACGATGAGAGGAGAGAGACACAGAGAGGAGAGAAGAGAGAGCGGAGAGAGAGAATCTCTCTCTTTGCAGCACGACAAAGGCACACGGGCAGGACGAAGGCACACGGGCAGGACGACGAAGGCACACGGGCAGGACAACGAAAGCACATGGGCAGGACGACGAAGGCATACGGGCAGGACGACAAAGGCACACGGGCAGGACGACGAAGGCACATGGGTAGGACGACGAAAGAGCTTGCCCAGCACTAAGGGCAGCGTCATCCCTTGGTAATTGTTGCAGTCCTGGTGATCAAAATTCCTTTTCCAGAGAGGGACAACAAGGCCCCTCTTCCAGTCAGTTGGGATGATGCCTGTGTTCCAGGCAGAGCACAGAACTCCACGCAACGACATGAGTACAGCATTTCCACCAGCCTTGAGAAGTTCAGCATGGATGCCGCATATCCCAAGAGGTTTACCCCATTTCAACCGGTTCACCGCAGCCCGTGTTTCCACAAACGAAAGTGGTTCACAGTTGATTGGAGGTTCAGCAATCGGGATTGTAACACCCCTGACATCCAACTCAACAGCTAGTGGGTCAGCTGGTACAGCCGCTCAAAGTAACCAGCCCAGCGGGCCTTCACTTTGGACTACTATATCAAGAGCCCACCACCCTCCGCTCTAACTGCAGTACACCGAGGGACGGGCTTGGAGGAACGCAATGCGCAATTTCCTCTGTAAGCAAGACGAGAATCACTTGACTACAGGTGATGCTCTACCCCCTCACAGATTCCTCGCACATAGGTCTCCTTGTTCACCCTCAGTGCACGTACAGTTTTATGCCTCAGCTCCCTGAATAGCTCAGGTCTGCCAATAAGCCTGGCCCTGTGACTCTAGTCAATGGTATCCAGTGTCCCTTGAGACACAAAATTCTTCTTCGCACTGTGGCGAGTTCCAAGACATCCACTGGCAACATCAAGGATGCTGGTCTTGAAGGCCTCCACAACTTTTCATGATTCCTGAAAACACCCAGACCCCCCAAATGCCCACTCAGCCTGTCCACAAACTCCTCAGCTACCTTGTCATCATTGAGCATGCCAACATCCAGCCTCAGCTGGGATGGTACCATTCTCCTGGATTTAAGGTGCAACTTCAGAGTTGCTACCACAAGCCTGTGGTCGGTATCGTAGAACTGAGCACTCTCGAAGACCCTGCAGTTCTGAATCGTCCTGAACCTCAAATGGTAAATAAACAAACACAGAAGTGATTACAAAACCTGGCCATCTCACGCTACGTATGAGGACGCCGGCTAACAACGGCTGTTTGTACTTTACTGTGCTTGCCTTGACTATTTCTGACCCTAAACTTATTAATTCGCCTTTCGATATTTCGTCAAAATTATGATATTAATATGGGAAATATGTGCATGACAAAAAATCAAATTGTTAAAAAGTTTATGACTTGGCGTGGGGTGTGGTCTGCGCTATGCACACACGTACTGCGGCGCACCGCCACACACACCAGCACACACTGACTACACACACACACATCTACACACACCACACACACTACACATATCACACACACACAACACACACACACACACACACACACGCACGCACCACCACGCAAGCCAAGTCATCATCGACATTCAAGATTCAGGTCTCACCCTTCAGTTCATTGTTCTCCGCAGGAGTTCTTTCATGTGTTGCAGTTTCTTCTGGTGTTTTCAAACTCTGGGACTATGAGGCCAAAGGGGAGGCTTTTGCCAATCACTGTGGCCACTTCACCTTTGCATTCAGCCACTTCCACCCCACTTCCTGTCCTATTCTCTCCAGTCCAAGTATTGTCGCTCCGGCTTCATTCTCAGAAAGTGGCAAACAAGTCGCATTTCCAATTCCATTTACGGGTCCATTTGTGACTTCTTGTGAAGAAGCCAGTTCCTCCATATCACCAAAGGTCTGCAAAGACATGTACACAGATCACAACTGTGGGGATGATGTAACAATATATCAAAATGGTTCAGCGGCTTAGCAATGGTAGGTGCAGTGAGTAGTACACCCTTCAATACGAGTAGTGAGTGCATCCTTCAAGAGAGGGAAAGAGAGGAAGGGAATAATGTTAGAGATTCTACTTGTTCTTCTTCTCTTCACTTTTTAAGAGCTGAAGGTCACAAGCTTCTACCTGCCTTGAACATCATTTATATGAAGGTATAAAACAGTGTTTATCAACATTTGGTGTGAGACTGACATGAAGAAAGAAAGAAAAGGGGGGAAAAAATACAGAGACAGGGAGAGAGAGAGCAGACGGAGAGAAGAGAGAAGAGACAGGACAAGAAAGAGAAGAAAGAGAGAAAGAGAGAGAAGAAAGGAGAGAAGAGAGAGAGAAGAGAGAGAGAGAGAAGAGAGAGAGAGAGAGAAGAGAGAGAGAGAGAGAAAGAAAAACAAAGAGTGGAACTAAAGGAAAGTGATAAATGGCTCCTCGAAATGTACCATGGGTTAGACAATCTTTTCACTGAAAAAGGAACTTTAAAAAAACGCTCCAATCTCTAAATGAATTCAGCTGAGTGTTTTACTTGCTTCACTGTTTTGTTCGATATTTTACCCTAACGTCTTAAAACATCGAAGCAGACTTAACCAGAGTTGGTGTCAAAGCCACCCAATGCTCGCCTGTATAAACAGTATAACATTTTCATTTTTAAAAGACTAGTCTAATAATATTTTTTATAAAGCATTGCAGTGAAGTCCTGATCCAAAATTTTAAAGCAATATATGTATTTGTATATTGTAATCAGTAAAGGCCCAGTCACACCTTGACGTTTTAGCCAATGTATGCCGATTTTTGTAAAAATTGTCTAAAACGCTGGTACACGTCGAATACGTTATGGGTAAGTTTTGATAACATTGAGAGCACGCTGAAAACACTGCCATACGTCGTTGCACGCTGGCTTTAAACGTTGTACTTTTCGATTGTCCTCAAAGCTTTCCATGCTTGAAATTTTACGACTTATGCCAGCGTATGACTCACACGTTCCACATAACGCTCGCCATAAGTTGTAGGCACGTCACGCGATCGTTGACACACGTTACTTGTAAGTTACTCATAAG
>CM068954.1:88121726-88139226 GCA_035128595.1 Eptatretus atami | reverse complement strand
GTGCACCGTTTACTTTGAGCAGCTGCACCAGGCTGATCCATCAGCTGTTGAGCTGAATATCAGGGGTGATACTATCCCAATTGCTGACCCTCCATTCAACTGTGATCCACCTTCGTTTGTGGAAACACAGGGTGTGGTGAACTGCTTGAAATGGGGTAAAGCTAATGGGTATCCATGTTGAACTTCTCAAGGCTGGTAGAAATGCTGTACTCATGTCATTGCATGTAGTTCTGTGCTCTGCATGGAACACAGGCATCATCCCAACTGACTGGAAGAGGGGCCTTGTTGTCCCTCTCTGGAAATGGAAAGGTGATCGCCAGGATTGCAACAATTACCGAGGGGGTGACGCTGCTCTCAGTGCCGGGCAAGGTCTTTGCTAGAATAATTCTTGATAGGGTTCACCATCATCTGCGAGAGCACTAGTGCCCAGCGCAGTCAGGCTTTTCAACAAAGAAGTCAACGATTGACTGTATCCTTGCCCTTCGGGTCCTTACCAAATGCAGACGAGAGTTTCGGCAGGGGCTGCATGCTGCCTATGTTGATCTCTGCAAAGCGTTTGATTCAGTGGATTGGGTTGCCTTCTGGAGAGGTCTTAGTCTTTGTGGGGTGCCACCAGAACTGATGAATCTGATGTCTGAACTATACTCTGGAACTGCGAGTGCTGTGAGATGTGGTGATACCATCTCCGACTTATTTCCAGTTGTTACTGGAGTTAATACACACATATATGCATACACACATATATACATATATATGTTCATTATGTATATATATGTTAGTATTATATATATATATTAGTATTATATTAATTGTTACGGTTGTGGAAATTCACAGAACACCATCAGGTTCCCGAAGATCAGTTATGTCGATAAGTGTGTGTTCCAGGTTAGATTTCCCCACCGATGTAAACGGGTTTTTTACTTTTCTCTCATTATATCATTCATATTTATATTTTTTATCAATTCTTAACTTTATTCTTTCTTATTAAATATATCATAATTTTTTTTCTTCTATAATTAATTATATTTCATATCTATAATTTTTATTTTTTTTTATACTATATTTTCTTTTATATATATTTATATTTCTCTATATTATCTCTATAATTTCCTTTTTCCTTCAATCTACTTTTGTTTCTTCATTTATTCGTTTGCCGGGCTGTGAATCTTGAGGTAGTGTTATTCTTTTCTATCTTTATTTTAAAACAAACATCTCTCACACCTTCTCCACAACCGCCAACATCTCACCTTCTCCACAACGCAACATCTCACTTCTCCACAACCGCCAACATCTCCTCACCACTTCTTCACAACCACCAATATCTCCTCACCACCTTCTCCCAACCGCCAACATCTCCTCACCACCTTCTCCACAACCACCAACATCCACTCACCACCTTCGCCACAACCGCCAACATCTCCTCACCACCTTCTCCACAACCGCCAACATCTCACCACCTTCTCCACAACCGCCAACATCTCCTCACCACCTTCTCCACAACCGCCAACATTTCCTCACACCTTCTCCACACCCCAACACTCCTCACCACCTCTCCACAACGCCAACATCTCCTAACCAGCATCTCCATGATGCCGCCATCTTTTCACCAACAGAACATCCTCAACAAACAACATCTCAGAAACAAACACGATGGCATCCTCGACAGCGGCAAAGTGATTTCAAACACAAGCCGCGTTGGAGAGTGATTTCAAACACGGCCGCGTTTGACGGCGAGATCGGATCAGAACGACGAAAGGGGCGGAGCCAGCCAGGGGTGAAAGTTCAAGGGTGAAAGGGGCAAGTGCGCCTTCGGGTGGCGAGCCTACAGCGGCTTCACCCCTCCGGGCTATAAAAAGGCGCGTTTTCAACGCCGAGAGTGTTGTTGTTGGTCGGAGGAGTGGAGTTCGTTCATCGTTGGAGCCAGCCAAGTCACCAAGTTGTTGGTCGTTGTTGGTCGGTGGAGGCAGTCGAGTTGGAGCCGGAGAGAAGTCGCCAGCCAGAGAAGAAGTCGCTGCAAGCTACGTAATGGTCGAGCGATCGAGCCCCGAGTCGGTCGAGCGATGCTGAGGAGTGAGCGGGCACTTAAAGAGCATCAACTCTAAAAGGCAAGGCCCGTTCGCTCCTCTGAAGCATCTTTAGCCAGGCCCAATCGACCAGGCCGCGCTGCTAGGCCTGGACCAACCAAGCCGCCGTACAACAGCTGCCGCGGTTGACGATGAGACAGATACGGAGGGTCGCCGACCAAAGGACCATCGAGTCACACGAAGGTGGCGAGGGTAAACCTGCCCGGCCTCTCGGAGCTCCTTCGGTCATCCAGTTCGCGAGGAACTTTAAAGCTTACGAGCCCTGTTCTATCTTTCTTTTCTGGGGTTTTTGCATGAAAGTCTGTGGCGCCTTGTCCGTAAGTAGAATTGTTGTTAAGTGCATGTACAAAAGAAATAGATATCGGCTGTAGGTTTTTACTCTTGTCTTGTCCCTATCCCCATTCATTGCATTGCTTACGTGTGCAAATAAATGCTCCCATTTTTGAATCTCACCTGCTCGTTGCGTCCCTTCCTCCATTGACTGCCATAATTGCGTTCGGAATAATTAGCGTGGCTGATTAATAAGCCAATAAAACGTCCATCTGGTCCAACGGGGCTTGGCAATATAAAACCGCTGGGCAATCGCAAACGGAACGTGCTGCTTAAAGCGGCTCGTTTTCGTGCAGGCTCCATTGAGGTGTAAATCCCCAGCATTTCTGTCTGCGTGAATAATTAGGTACATCGACAATTCGGCGATCGACCCTGTAGCGCGTGGACAGAAGAGTTGGCTGGTTTATGGTGTGGTTAACAACACCCGTAGCTGTGTTTCGGCGTGATCCAAAAGCTGCGACTAGATTGCTCGTTCGGTGGGCGCGCGCCGGCCGCAATTGAGCTAAAGGCAGTCGCCCGCACGCCGAACGGGTGAAAATCTACAACACTGGTGTCAGCGAGCGGACAAGAACTCTCCCGTCTCCACACAAAATTAATGGAATCGGACCAAGCGTGTGTAGAGCGACCCATTAAATTACGAGCGTACAAATTTTGAAACGATAAGCAAAATGGCAGCTCAAGGCGAGCAGGAGCAGGGTGGTTTAGAGTATGAGTTAATGGAATCTATGGCTCAGACGAAATCACCGTGCAGGACACTCCCATTATGCAGGTTGACTATTCCCCGCAAAATAATGCAGAGTCCGAAAATGGGCGCAGCGCGGGACCGCGGTGTATGACACTCCCCCCCCCCCCTCGTCAAAATCCCTCCCCGACCCGGCCGTTCCGCGACCGATAATGCAGACCGGCTGAGCCGAGTTCATTCGGAATGGCCTAGTTGTTCGCAATGCTGGTAGGAATAAAACCAATATGGAAACAAATGCACAAGAAATGACGCAAAAGATGGAAACAAAAGATGCGATGAAGGAAAACATAAATGAAAATGCGTGCAAGATGAATGGCTATTTGGATGCGATGAGGGGCGACATGGATGCAAATATGCAAACACTGAGGGGTGAGATGCAAACACAGCGGGGTGAAATGCAGAGCATGGGGCTGAATCTCCAGGCAGGCAAGAGGCACTAAAGAAGGAATTGGACGAGGTTGAAAGCAAAATGGCAAGGAGATCGCACGATACGAGACGAGGTGAACAAGTTGAAGGAGTGTAAAGGTGTGTGGTCCGCGATGGAGGTGGGCAAGAAGGACGTGACAGGCAAAAATATGATGGTCGGACAGGGGGTGAAAGAAATTAAAAAAGAAAGACAAGAACAACTAAAAAAGAAAGCAAGGTTGAAAGTACGCGGAGATAATGAAGGAAAACAACGAATGAAACAGGAAAAGAAATCAGCCATTGAAAGAAACGATGAGATTGGAGAATGAAAAAACATGAGAGACGGTGGGGTAGAAAACAAAACAATATGAGTTTGAAATTAACCAACTAAGGAGAGAGCAAAGTTGGAGTCCACAGAGATGGAAAAGGTCCGGAAAGATAACAAACAACTAATGGGGCTCAGAGAGGAAGAACGACTCAAATGGGAAGGAAAACGGAGCCAGGAAGGAAAATGGAGCCAGGAAGAAACGGAAATAAAAACGAAGTGACGGAGAAAATTAAAGGAGGTAGAGGTGACGACGACGGAGACGCAGGAATTAAAGAAACTAAAGACGAACACACACACATGTTGTTAGCGAGGACAATGAGAGGGAGCTCGGGAATGTTTGGCGGCCCGGTGCAAGCAGGAGAGCCTTCTTCAGGAACGAGGGGAGGGAATATGCCCCCTTAAAGCGGATCACGACCAGGTGGGTCCGGTCGAGCTTTGCGATTTAGGGGGGGCGAGAGCTGTGAACGGGTACACACGGAGCTTGGGGGGTATGGAGACCCCAGGACGCTTGTGGTAGCGCGAATTCCCAGCGTGATTGTCCCGGTGTGTGTGGTTACGAGTGTTGACGAAATGCTGTTGAAACGCGTGCATACGTGGGTGAAAGGCGTGTGTGAGAGAAACCGCGTGTGTGAGGTCGCGGTATGAGAGGGAAATGGCGGTTGGTATGCGGAACACGCAACCGCGTGTCCGAGTGAAAGTGTCATGGTGAAGTGTGCAAGCGTCATGGCACGTGGGAGTGCATGCGTTGACTGGCGACGAAAGACGGCACCAGACGAGGGACAAGGGCCATGTAGCCATTTCAAGACCGTGCCGGATTCGCACAGCAGCGCGCGCGGGGTCCGTGCTGTGCTTCGCACAAGGCCGCCACGTTGCGCGCCTGCGCCAGTGAGATCCGGTCCGGAACGCCCGCGGTGAATACAAGCCGATCCCGCGGCGGACAGAAGCTAGGCTGGGAATGTGAAATTGGATTCAGACGGGTTCTCCAGGTGAGCGTGCGTGAAAGCTCCTTGTGGCCTCGCCGTGTGTTCTGTTCGAGAGGCGCGCGAAGCGGTCTCCCCGATGCGTTACGCTGCCCCGGTTGCGCGAAGAAATCGCGCGGGTTCGGGGTGCGAGTGACGTCAATCGGGATTCCGCGGCGCGGGTTTACGACGGAGTAGAGCACATGTGCTCGCGTGGGGAACCCCTCGAAACGCGAGGCTTGCCTGGGATTGCGCAAGTGACGTCGTGCTGCCGAATGGTTGGAATCCGCAGAAGGAAATCCTGCCGGTGTTAGCGTCCGAGAAGGGACGAGAAACGAGAACAGCTCATGACGTCGAGGAAAGAGCGCGGTTGTGAATTTCGCGCTGCGTCGCGCAAGAAGAAAAAAAAAAAAAAAGAGAGAAAAGCAAGCCTCGCCACTTCGGGTAAACAGGTTCTAGGCAGGGGTAGGAAACCCCTTGTTTAGGGCACGGAACATCACTAGTTAGGGGATGGGTAGTTTAGTTAGACCGGCTTCATGGGGCAGGGACAAGTCCTCATGGGGCCGTGGAATGGTTAGTTGGGATGTTAGCTTAGATTTAGAGTATGGGATTTTTGATTTGAAAGACAGTGACAAGACTGAAATGTGTAGAGGGACGTAGCTTAGCTACGTAGATAAATGAACGTGCATGAGTTTAAGGATGACTGGGAGCACGAGGTATCTAGGGGATTTAGTCAGAAGAATGGCAGTGCTCAGCGATGTGAGTTGAGAAATGGATTGAAACACAATGAGTGAGTGAGGGCCAGCGGCCTGTGTGAATGGAGTGAATGTGGTATGCTGGTCGATGAGTGATTTGGGGGGAGGAGTGATTCCCACCAAGGGACCCGGGGTCAGAGTAATGGGGTAGTTAGGGTTAGGCCAAATTAACAAAATGGAGGTCGTTTGTTGTTGGTGCGAATGTAGGCTCGAAACCCTTTGCAGGGGTGCAGGAGTCCTGTTTGACGGGCTGGGGAGCATGGCTGCGAACGTGAGTATCGCTTAGTGGGCACCCGGGCATCGGGTAGTCGGCCGCGGTAGGCCAAGGGCCAGAGGGGCCGGGATAGCGTAGTGGCACGGGTGGGCCGCATGATGCTGGGCGCGTAACGCCAAAAGCCACGTGGGCAGTTTCGTTGGGCACGGGCACCGGGAAAGGGCCGTGCGCCAGCCTGCATGTTGAGCATCGAGGGGAGTAGCCAGGAGGGCCACTCCCCAAATTTTAGGGAGCTGGTAGGCTCGGAGACAGTCGCAGGCCGGGGTGCCTAGTTGGAGAATCGGAGGGTAGTTCCTGCCAATGAGCCGCGCTGCCCAGCCACGAAACCGTGCGAGGGCATGGATGAAAAATAGAGGGCAGGCCCAATTTGTGAGGACACCACCAGGCGACGGGGATTTGGTTGGTAGAACCAATAGATTAAGCGAGAGGCGCTTTTGGAAAGCCCCGGGTAGTTTAGGTGTAATAAATGTTAGGTAGATAGGGAAGTGTACCCCCGCACCATCCATCCTTTCGCTCTGTTGTAGCCGCTGGACCACCTTGGGTTAGATCGCTGAGTCTGAGGAGGCCATTCTGAGGCTGAATTGTGCCTCGAGACAGGACGCTAGCTCTCCTTTATTTCCCCTCCAGGAAGCGAATATAGGGGTGGGAGTAGGCTAGTTACAGAATAGGTTTAGCCGGACAGAGACAATAAGGGGTTAGGAGAACGATTTATAAAGGAAGGAAATAAAATAAATAAATAAAAATAAGTGGCGGCTAAATTTGGTTTTGCCAAACTAAGGGAGTGGTATGGACAGAGACAGGCAAAGGCATAGGGTTGGGAGGGAGGCAGTAGGGAGGTCTGACCCGCCTTCGGACCGGCCAGCACCACCGCACTCCCTCCACAAACCTCCGAAACGAGACAAGAGGCCGGCCAGATGCGTATGCCGGCCTGTTTGTTGCTACAGCGCGCCTGTTCCGGCCTTGCCCATGCCTTGTCTGCCTGCCTCTGCCTTGACCCATGCCTGCTAGCCCTTGTTGGCATTTGCCCCTGTCCATCCATCACATGTGCGCCGGATCCATCGCGCAAGTTGCGGGGACTGCCTTCAGGCGCCCGCCGACCATTGTGTTTGCTTGGTCAGTGCCCATCCAGTGTTCTGCAGGGACTGCCCTGCAGCGCGCACACGGGGACTGCATTGGTGCAGCCGTGCACCGTTGTGTTTGCTTGCATTCATCCAGTCACTTGAAGGGGAGGCTGGACTGCATTGGGCAGCCGGCCACCTTCTTATGTTCATACCTGCATTTGTTTCATGAGCCAGAGACTGCATTTGGGCAGCCTGGCTCCCGCTTCAAGAATGGCCTGTTGGGATGGCATATGGCATGCCGGTTGGGGTGAGTTGCCTCCAGCAGCTGAAAGACATAAAAAAGGGTTTCTGACAGACAACGGGCCTTTTGAAGCAGGCCCCAAGACTCCGACCTTCACTGCGGGAGCGCTCACCTAAATATGAATACTTTGCATGCCCTTTTTCCACAGAGTCCATCAGTCCTGGGCCATGGTTTAGTGTAAAAATCATAAGTTAAGTTAAATTGTAAATGAGTTTTGCTCCCCCTGCTGTTTGTCGTAGCGCCGGCCAATTTTAGTTAAGTCGTCTGTACGAGTGAGTTTGTTTAGTTAGTTACACAGCCCATATGTATTTACTTTTGGGACACGGTACACCAAATGTCACATCAGGGATCGAAGGTAAATCGTACTAGGGGAACACTACACATGAAGGCACACGAAAATTTGACGACTCGGGACGAGTCTGTAAAAAGGGGAGGGGTAGTGTTACGGTTGTGGAAATTCACAGAACACCATTCAGGTTCCCCGAAGATCAGTTATGTCGATAAGTGTGTGTCCAGTTTAGATTTCCCCACGATGTATAACGGGCATTATTCGTGTGCTGGGCTGTGAATCTTGAGGTAGTGTTTTCTTTTCTATCTTTATTTTAAACAAACATCTCCTCACCACCTTCTCCACAACCCCACATCTCTACCTTTCCACAACGCCAACATCTCCTCACCACCTTCTCCACAACGCTCCAACATCTTCACCACCTTCTCCACAACGCCAACATCTCCTCACCACCTTCTCCACAACCGCCAACATCTCCTCACCACCTTCTCCACAACCGCCAACATCTCCTCACCACCTTCTCCACAACGCCAACATCTCCTCACCACTTCTCCACAACCGCCAACATCTCCCACCACCTTCTCCACAACCGCGAAATCTCCTCACCAGCATCCCACGACGCCGCCATCTTTTCACCAACAACAACATCCTCAACAAACAACATCTCCACAAACAAACACGATGGCACCCACGACAGGGCAAAGTGATTTCAAACACAGCCGTGTTTGACGGCGAGAATCGGATCAGAACGACGAAAGGGCGGAGCCAGCCAGGGGTGAAAGTTCAAGGGTGAAAGGGGCAAGCGCCGCCTTTGGGTGGCGAAGTACCGTTCACCCTCCGGGCTATAAAAAGGCGCGTTTCGACGCCGAGACGTTGTGTTGTGGTCGAGGAGTGGAGTTCGTTCTCGTTGGAGCCAGCCAAGTCACCAAGTTGTTGGTCGTTGTTGGTCGGTGGAGGCAGTCGAGTTGGAGCCGGAGAGAAGTCGCCAGCCGAGAGAGTGCGCGGAGAGAAGTCGCCGCAAGCTACGTAACGGTCGAGCGTCAGCCTGAGTCGGTCGAGCGACGCTGAGGAGTGAGCGGGCTCTTAAAGAGCATCAACTCTAAAAGAGCAAGGCCCGTTTCGCTCCTCTGAAGCTCGTCGGCCAGGCCCGATCGACACAAGCCGCTGCTGCTAGGCCCTGGACCAACCAAGCCACCTGTTACAACAGCTGCCGCCGTTGACGACGAGACAGATACGGAGGGTCGCGACCAAAGGACCCATCGAGTCACACGAAGGTGCGAGGTAACCTGCCCGGCCCTCGGAGCTCCTTCGGTCATCCCAGTTCCGAGGAACATTAAAGGCTTACGAGCCCTGTTCTATCTTTCTTTTTCTGGGGTTTTTGCATGAAAGTCTGTGGCGCCTTGTCCTAAGTAGAATTGTTGTAAGTGCATGTACAACAAGAATAGATATCGGCTGTAGGTTTTTACTCGTGTCTTGTCCCCTATCCCATTCATTGCATTGCTTTCGTGTGCAAAAATAAATGCTCCCCATTTTTTGAATGTCACCTGCTCGTTGCGTTCCTTCTCCATTGACTGCCATAAATTGCTTCGGAATAATTAGCTGGCTGATTATAAGCCAATAAAACGTGCATCTGGTCCGACGGGCTTGGCGATTATAAACCGCTCGGCAATCGCAAACGGAACGAGCTGCTTGAAGCGGCTCGTTTTCGTGCAGGCTCCATTGAGGTATAAATCCCGGCATTTCTGTCTGCGCGAAAAATTAGGTACATCGACAATTCGGCGATCGAGCCTGTAGCGCGTGGACAGAAGAGTTGGCTGTTTATGGTGTGGTTAACAACACCCGTAGCTGTGTTTCGGCGTTGATCCGAAAGCTGCGGCTAGATTGCTCGTCGGTGGGCGCGCGCGGCCGCAATTGAGCTAAAGGCAGTCGCCCGCACGCCGAACGGGGCGAAAATCTACAACAATATATAATATATAATATTATATTTATATTATATATATATTATATATTAAATTATATATATATGTATATACACACATGTACATTGTACATATATAAATAAAAATGACCGTTTTACAGCCATTTTTCAGCAGGGGTTGGCTTTGTTCTTGAGGCAATGTTTTTATGGCGGATGCCCTTCCTGACGCCACGCTGCTCGCCTCATACGACACACAGGGATATGGTACACCTATTCTAACCGGGGCATAACCAGGACCATACACTGGTTACTCACTTCGCTGACCTCGGAAGGATGACGAGCTGAATCAACCCCCTGGTGTTAATTCAGCAGCCAATGGGGCTTGAATCAGGACCCTGGATCCCGAGCCACCACCCTAACCACTAAGCAACACCAGGCTTACACATGTACATATATATATATATTATCCTCGTATATATGTATATATATATATACCTCGTATACATGTATGTATATTACAATATTACTATATTTTATTATTATAAATATTATATATATATATAATATATATTATAGTTCGCGGTTCTCGAACGCATTGCATTACAAACAGAATAGTGTCCAAGACAGTTATTCCATATTTATACGTTGTAGATTAGTCCTTCTTTTGTTTAGCTGGGACTTTATTCCCCATGTTCATAGGCTTGAGACAACAGCCTCGCGACCTGTGGGTGCTGAAGTCTAGTTCAGAAGTGGGTCGACCTGCCAGTTGGAGCCCGCTGCCCAGCCACGGAATTGTGCGAGGAGTAAGGGAAAAAATTTGTGGGCCAGGCAAATTAATAACGAACACCATCACAGGCGAACGGGAATCGTGGTTGCGGAACCAACCAGTTTAAAGAGGACAGCTGTTGAAAAAGCCAGGGATAGTTTAAAGAGTTAATAAATGTAGGATAGATAGGAAATGTTACCCTTCGCACCACATCCATCCCTTTCGCTGTTGTAGGCCGCTGACTCACCTGAAATTCTGAAACTGGGGAGCTATTCTGAGGTGCATTGGGCCTCGAGAAAAGATTCACTTGTCTCTTGCTCAATCCTTCAAAAGGGCATCTTAGGGATTAGGAATAAGACAGTGAGACAGGTTAGCCGAACAAAGAACAATAAGGGGGCAAGGAACACGCATGAATAAAAAAAAAAAACAAAAAATAAAAGACAAAAAGATGCTAAATTAGGCTTCTCTTATTGGTTCTGACAACCTACGAATGAGGGTGGGTATGGACAAGGACAGGCATACGCAATAGGTTGGGAGGAGACCGTAGGGTAGGACTGAAGCCGCGTCTTCGGACCGGCCAACGCCACCCACCCAATGCTTCTCCTTTCTACCACCCGATTACACTGCACGAGACCACATCAGAGGCCTGGCCAGCGTCTCATGGTAACAGCTGTTAATGTTATAAGCTTACCGTATGGTTCTGTCTTTGTTGCCATTCCTTTTATCTGCTTTGTTTGACTCCATTTGCCATACGCTGCCCATGTCCTTATTTGCCTTACATATACTTAATTTGACGCATGTGTGTCTAGGCCATCTGTGTGGAGTATTTGCAAGGACTGCCCTGAAGGCAGCCGCGTTACTGGGGACTTGCATTATGTGCAGCCCGGACATCTATCTCCTGTGTGTAAAACGGTATAGCTTTCAAATGGGCACTGTGAGACGTGCCTGTGGGTCGTGCAGTGTTTGGATGAGTTTCCATGCCAGCGAGCCAAGGAAGAACTGAAATCAATCAACAAAAAACAGACGAACCTAAACCAATGTGCACCCGTAGGAGTAGATGACCGTATCTAGCCAAACAGGTGACCAGTGTGTGACTCTTTAGAGATACATCTGAGGTGAATAGCCAAGGCTGAGCTGACACGCTACAACCAGATGAGCGACTCCTATGAGGAATTATGCTGCCTACGAGAGGATTACCGATGAGCATCGTTTTTACACGATAATCCACTGAAAATATATTGGTATACATCAACTTCAAAACGTACATACTCATAATGTGCTCAAGTCTTGATATTACTAAGAAAGCCTCATTCGAGGTGTTCTATATTGAGGTGACTCGGACACGACCGATGGTTTCCTCTAACACTAGTGTATAATTTTGCCTTTAGGCGCTCAACCATGAAGTTCAAGTGCAACTCACCACAAAAATAACAGCTGAGGATGCCAGACCATGACAACTATATTCCATGAAGTTGAAGACGATCCGATCAAAATTACTCAAAAAATAAGGGTTTTGCGTCGACTCCCCTGATTGCGAAAAGTGGACCTTGACTTGACCTTTGAACCTTCAAAATTCTTATGCGCTGAAAGGGATCTTATAGGCCTTCTGATAATGCAAAGTTTTACAAAAATTTCCAATGAAATAACTGTCGCTCTGCAGAGTGATTTATTACGTGATTTACAGAAAAAAAATAAAAACAACAAAAAAAAACACATGAGGTCAAGGCAATCGCCACCGAACAAATTACATCAGCTGAGCGCGCAGCGACATGAACTATATTCCCCATGAAGTTTGATAGACGCATCGATCAAATTACTCAAAAATAAGGGTCTTTGTCGATTTACCTGATTTGCGAAAAAGTGACCTTGACCTTTGACTTGACCTTCAAATTTTATGCTGAAGGGACCTCATAGGCCTCTGATATGTGAAGTTACAAAAATTTCCAATGAAAACTGTGTTGACAGAAATTTTTTTCGTGATTACAGACAAACAAACAAACAAAAAATTAAATAAAAAAATAAAAAATAAATAAACATACAGACTGACTACACTATCTGCAAAAACTTCGGTTTGGCAAGATAAAAAACCATATTTCATTGCATTTGGCAAGCCTGGCAAAGCTCTCCTTCTCCTTGCACTCGGAATTGGGGGTAATCCCTCGTTTTTGTGGGTCTGCTGCAGCACACACCATGTACGATGGACATGGTCATGTAAAGAAAAGGTAATGAGACAAAGTGTAACATCAAGGAAAACCGAGAGGATGGGAAACGATCGGGGAAACTTCCTCAACGCGAACACTCAACGCTGCAATGCACAAGGGGCGTCACAAGTGGGGCGTCACAATCGCTTCATTTGTGACGATTCCGACACAGAACACGTTAAGGTTTGGGACGAAATTGTAGGGCCTGGAAGATGCTGAATCATTGATTGCCTGCGATGCTGCCTCATCCCCGGTATGTGTGCCCTTATTGGTTTCTTCTCCTGAGTCACAGGTTGTGGGCCATGGGTAATGTAATATTAGAAATGATGAGTTGCTAACCCACCTGTTTGTTGTTTCGGTCAAAGTTCCAGCACACTGGTAGATAAGTTGTCCTATATGAAGTCTGTTAGTTTAGTTACGACGAAGCGCACTAAGGGTTTATTGGTTAATTTTTGGAACTATGTATTCGAAATGTCGCCACTCAGGGATCGTAGGTCAATACGAATAGGGGACCTACAACCTGCATGCCACATCGAACGTTATAGCGTGCACTTCGGGTGCGAGTCTAAGCAAAAGGGGATGAGGGTAGTGTGCGGGTGTCTCGGAACGCATGCATACAACGTAGTTAGGGTGTCGCCAGACAAGTTTATTCATTAATTTAGTACAGTGGGGTAGAGTATGTCCCGTTATTTTGTTTAGGCCGGGTATCCATTATATATCCCAACGATCCATTTCCATTCATTGTCGACCGGATACGGCCAGCTTGGCATAGTTGGTCTTCGACCGTCTTTTTTACCTGGCTAGCATTCGGATCAGGACAAAGTGATCGGTCGCGGTTAGAGTGATCCGGTTCGGACAAAGGCGTACGCGAGGGCGTGTTTCCCGTAATTAAACCGTGATTAATTAGTAACCTGATTAAACCATAGACGGGGAGACCCTAGGTCACGCAGTGAGGTTATTTGCGTCCACCGTCGGTAACGACCCACCGCGTCACGGAATTAATCCTGTGGCGACGGCCTACAATTCCGGGGAGTTTGGTGGGAAACCGACATAGCTTTCCCCCACCTAGTGGTCTTCTCACCTGACCCCCCCAGCGCACGTTATATATATATATATATATATATATATATATATATATTTATATATGCTTCTCTTTCGGCTGCTCCGTTAGGGTCGCCACAGCAGATTCATCCATTATGATCCGCATAGTGATGTTGGCACTAGGTTTTACGCCGGATGCCCTTCTGGACGCAAACCCTGGTCGCCTTCTTACGACACAGGGATAGGTACCCCATCTACCGGGGCATTCATATACATATATATATATATATATATATATATATATATATATACGTATATATACAACATAATATAAATTATTATATATATATACATACATACATACAGTGTCCATAAATTCTCTTTACAATTTAAAAAATTTATTACAAAAGCAATGAAATAGATAAACCTGTGGAAATTACTACAAAATCGAGGAGTAAGATATTAGAGCTTTTTTTTTGCCTCATTTAATACACTTCTATATGGGCACCATTAGTTGCATTGAAGCCACATCAAGTCGGTATAGAATTATAAATTATTAAGGACTTTATGGACACCCTGATAAATATTTTTATATATTTACAGTGGGAGAACAAGTATTTGATACATCTGCGATTTTGCAGGTTTTTCCCACTTACAAAGCACGAGAGGTCTGTAATTTTTTATCATAGGTACAGCTTCAACTGTGAAAGAGAATCTAAACAAAATTCCTGAAAAATCACATTGTATGATTTTTTAAATAATTAATTTGCATTTTATTGCATGAAATAAGTATTTGATACATCAGAAAAAGACAACTTAATATTTGGTAAGAAACCTTTGTTTGAAATTAACAGAGATCAGAGTTTCCTGTACGTTTAACAGGTTTGCGAAAAAACAGACTAGAGCAGGGGATTTGCGCCACTCGTCCATATAAACCTCTCCAGATCTCTCAGGTTTCGGGGTGTCGCTGGCCAACACTAGACTTTTCAGCTCTCCAAAAGATTTTCTAATGGGTTCTGAGGTTCTGGAGACTGGCTAGGCCACCCAGGACCTTTGAGATGCTTCTTACGGCACTCTTTTAGTTTGCCCTGGCTGTGTGTTTCGGGTCGGTCATGTGGAAGACCCAGCACCCATCTTAATGCTCTTGTTGAGGGAAGGAGGTTGTTTGGCCAAGATCTCACGATACATGGCCCCATCCATCCTCCTCAATACGGTGCAGTCGTCCTGTCCCTTTGCAGAAAAGCACCCCAAAGAATGATGTTTTCCACCCCATGCTTACGGTTGGGATGGTGTTCTTGGGGTGTACTCATCCTTCTTCTTCCTTCAAACACGGCCGAGTCGGAGTTTAACAAAAAAGCACTATTTTGGTCTCATCAGACACATGACCTTCTTCCCATTTCCTCCTCTGATCATCCAGATGGTTCATGCAAACTTCAGACGGGCCTGGGACATGCGCTGCTTGAGCAGAGGAGCCTGCGTGCGCTGCAGGATTTTAATCCATGACGGTAGTTGTTACTTATGGTTTTCTTTGATACTGTGGTCCCAGCTCTCTTCAGGTCATGACCAGGTCCTGCCGTGTAGTTCTGGGCTGATCCCTCACCTTTTCTCATGATCATTTGAGGCTCACGAGGTGAGTCTTACATGGAGCCCCAGACCGAGGGAGATTGACTGTTATTTTGAACTTCTTCCATTTTCAATAATTGCCGCCAACAGTTGTTGCCTTCTCACCAAGCTGCTTTGCCTATTGTCCTGTAGCCCATCCCAGCCTTGTGCAAGTCTACCAATTTTGTCCCTGATGTCCTTAGGACAGCTCTCTGGTCTTGCCCATTGTGGAGAGGTTGGAGTCTGGATTGGATTTGAGTGTGGACAGCTGTCTTTTATGCAGATAAACAAGTTCAAACAGGTGCAGTTAATACAGGTACATGAGTGGGAGAATGGAGTGCTTCTTAAAGACAAAACTAACAGTCTGTGAGGCCGCGAATTCTTACTGGTTGGTAGGTGATCAAATACTTATTCATGCAATAAAATGCAAATTTAATTCTATTTAAAATCATAACAATGTGCATTTTCAGATTTGATTTTAGATTCCGTCTTTCACAGTTGAAGTTTCCTATGATAAAAATTTACAGGACCTCTCGGTGCTTTGTAAGTGGGAAAACCTCAAAATCGCAAGTGTTATCAAATACATGTTCTCCCCACTGTATTATATATATATATATATATATATATATATATATATATTATATATATATTACATACATATTATTTGCAACACATATACATATACAAGCCGGTAGGCGGCGATGGGTCGCCGAGCAGACTGTTAGTATTGCGACAATCGTAGTGTCGAGAAACGCGTGTTTGTATTGATCATCCAATCACAATCGCTGTCGAAGATCTACTTACTAAATGCGCAATATTGTGAAATAACATATGAAAGGATTCCTAGCCACAGGATGTGCCAAATTTTCGCTCTGCAAGAGCTCAGATACCTGGCAGGTAATGACGTGCACCGGTGCTAGGCACATTGTGCCTCAGCTGTCTAAAAAATGCACTTATTTGACCTTTGACGCTGACCTAGTGGAGATAGGGTCATTATGCAAATTTGAGCAAACTTGTACTACTCATCGGGGAGTATTCACGTGCAAAAATTTGTGGATCGGTTTGAGCCGTTTGCCGGTAGGGGGACTTGAATAGGACATTTTGACCGAAAAAGCACTTATTGACCTTTGACCCTGAACAATCGAGATTGGTCATATGCAAACAAGCAAAGTTGTTAAACTCATTGAGTACCATGAACCTGCAAAGTTTCATTGTGTCGATGCACTCATCTGGTCGTAGGGGCCTTCAATTTTCGCCAATTTTTGCGCATATCCTAATGTAGGGGGCGCTTGGGTAAAGTATTCATATATCACAAAACCCGGAATATATTTGACAGAGGCATCACCTGTTAGATCATTTGTGCCAAAATTATAACCCTACGTGGATAATGGCTTTCGGAATTGATTTCGCGTGAACGGCTACCAATTTTGAAGGTTTCGGTGTTGCTGGGGAACCAAACGTCCTAGCAACCATCACAATTTCAAAGCACATAGGTCATAAGATTGTACACCACCGAGTTTGGTCAAAATCCACCACGTTTACTTACAATTATGCTGATGCAAACGAACAAACATCCAAACAAACAAGACAGAATTACTTGCAATAAGGATCACCTATTTTGGCGACCAAAATATAATATATATGTTGTTTTCTGTGGCAACCAACATTGCACGACATCACTATTCACAAATTTGTGCCCACAATGGTGTTGTATAACATTGATGCCAATTTCACGATTCTATGTCCAAGGGTAGTTCTGAGTCGTCAACATCACTGGCATGGTTTTGCTATGTTGGTTGCTATGGGAGACACGAATTTCTCAGTTTGCACAGGTTTCCAGCCAATGTCATCATGCATGTTCAACATCTGAGACCAAGGCTTGATTTCATCCATAGGATAAATGTTGCACCCTCGGTTGGGGATCCTCGCTTTTTGGTGGGGGTCTGCCTGCCCAGCACATCACCATTACGATGCCATTGGGTCATGTAAAGAAAAGGTAACATGAGACAAAGTGGAAACTTTGCAAGGAAAACCAGAGGATGGAGAAACGATCGGGGAAACTTACTCCACGGAACACTCAACGCTGCAAATGTCACAAGGGGGCGTCACAATGGGGCGTCACAAATGGGGCGTCACAAGTGGCGTCACAATGCAGGCGTCACAATGAGGCGTCACAAGGGGCGCATCAACAATGGGCGTCACAAGGGGGCTCACAATGGGGCGTCAAAGGGGGCATCACAAGGGGGCGTCACAATGGGGCGTCACAAGGGGGGCGTCACAAGGGGCGTCACAAGGGGCATCACAAGGGGCGTCACAAGGGGGCGTCACAATGCGTCACAATGGGGCGTCACAAGGGGGCATTCACAATGAGGCGTTACCATAGCGGGCATCACAATGGGGGCGTCACAAGGGGGCGTCACAATGAGGCGTCCCAAGGGGGCATC
>CM068954.1:88083662-88100723 GCA_035128595.1 Eptatretus atami | reverse complement strand
ACCAATTTCAACCGCACCATCTGGATTCTGGACGATCTGAGTCTCCACTATTCACCCTCTTTTTCAATTAATGCATCAGGTTGCCCTGCAGGCATTCATCATTCTCTGTGTTGGTGTGAATTTCCTTTGTCATTTCATCAGAAGACAGTTCTTCATCCTCACCATCTGCCTCCTCCTTGGCAGTTCCATCTTCTTCCTCAAAACCACTCTTATCCTCAATCTGCTCTTCGTTTTTCTCAACATTTCCACTCTGTGGATTCTCTTCAGTTCCGTGCACCTTCTCTTTCTGCCAAGCCTCCTCACTCTCAAAGAGCTGCATTCCCATTCCCTGATGGAAGTCACGATTCCTTTGCTTCTGTTTGGCTTGCTCTTCTTTAATCTTCTCCTCCATTCCTTCCATCTTCTTCTGTATATGCTGCATTTCATGCTGTGCAATCTCCTCAATCTTCATCTTTTCCTTCTTAAGTTCAGTCATCTCTCCTTTCATGTTTCGGGCCTCAGCCGTCTAATCATCAATCCTCTCATTTATTTCAGCTCTGTGAACATCCATCTTCTCGTTTTGAGCATCAATTTGCCCATTTATTTTGATTCCCCAAGCATCCATCTTCTCATTTAGAGCATCTATCTTCTCACCCTGAACCACCAGCATGGCCATTATGGCACTCAACTGCTGGCTGACGTCCATCGGCAAGGGTGACACCAATTCACTGCCACTGCCTGCCCTTGAGCTACTATGATTAAATGGATGGCCAGGAGAAAATGTTTCAGCATCCTCCAACTGGTTGGACTCGGTTACCCTTTCCATGGATGTCACTGCCCGATCCAAAAACCCACGCCATCCACCTCTGGATTAAGGGTGAGTTTTATCATCCTCTTTAGCAAAGCTTCCCACATTGTTTTCACCATTTCCCCCAAATTGAACTTCGAACTTGTCCATATCAATACCTTCCTCCTTTCTCTTTACTTCCCTGAGATGATCTACCAACACACTTTTTACACTGTTGACAATGAGATCATGTTTTCTCAGCTCTGACCTCAGATTAACGACACTCATTTACCAATTCAGGCTGGTATCCCACTCCTGACACCACTTGTTACAACCTGGCCCCTGAGTAAAGGGCTCTGGGTACAGCCTATTGCTCCGGAGGCCCTAATTGACATACTCGGGAGACCAATACGTTCCCCATGTGCGGTTACGCCGTACAAGCAGTCAAATGTGAATGAACGAAGTTACCACCCAAATGCTGATGCAAATTTACACCCCCACTCTTCAACACACAGTATCGTATGCAAATGCAGTAATGCAATGCAAATTCAAAACAGTGGAATGAATGCAAATCCTATATTCAGGATAAAGAAAACACAGGGTATACCAGCAAGCAATGGATATATCACAATGAAAAGAAATCCCACTGATATGCAGTGGTAACAATTAAGTAATCGAAAGAGAGACAGGTGCCAAGACAATACGGATAAGACAATTCAACAATCCACCAGATATCCCTAGATAATCACAAGGGGGAGGGGGGAAAGCAAAATAAAGGAATATTTAGCAAGATATAAAGAAAATAATGGGTAAAGGAGAAAGGTTGGGGGAGGGGGCGATAAGAATTCAGGCCTGTTTGAGTTGATGTTCAAGCGGCCTTGCCCCAGCCACAGGCCACGAGGATGACAACCACCAACACCCTTGTCTCTCACTGGACATGTTCTCAAACTTCACCAACGACCGAACCAGAGCAATTCCTGCAACACCTTGAAGCCGCACATTGCTTCAGGCCGGCTCGGGCGATACTCAGGATGAGGAAACACTTCTTCTCAGTCTCCCTCTTTACTACACGATCCACATGCACCAAGAGGCTCTCCTCCGCACCAGTCTCTTCAACACAGACGGTGTCTCCAACAGGCAGCCCTCAGAGGGATCACTCAAATCCTCAAAGAGCTCTTGCAGGCCAAGTTTCTCGTCACAAGGCAGACCGCGCATCCTGCGTTCTTTCCCGCCTTTTTCCTCTCTCTCTCTCTCTCTCTCTCTCTCTCTCTCTCTCTCTCGACTCACTCTCGACTCACTCTTCCTCTCTTTTCTCTTCTTTTCTTTCTTCCATTGCGGTTCTTTGCCCATGAAATTATGTAGAGCCCTCGGGGGAGGGAGAATGTCGATGAGGAAGAGCTTTTTCACAAAAGAACAAAATCAAATTGTAAGCAAAGGAAGAAAGAAAGGAGCTATTCTGGTGTAATGTACTCGATTGACCGGGACGAAGGCTCTGAAGTGGGAAGAGGTTTAATCCGGACACGGGCACAACACAGCACAGCATCGGAACATGGGTGGGTCACGTGACGCCCCTTCACCCATTTCATGATACATCACCATGCTTTAGCAATGAAGACTCTTCCTCCTAGTCTTCGAGAAGTGCTTTCAGATGTGGTGAAGATTGTGAACCGCATCCGAGGGAGCACAACAAACTCAAGAATCTTCAAAGCGATGTGTGAAGAAATGGGCGCCGATTTCACCGTTCTGATATTCCACACGGAGGTGCGCTGGCTTTCATGTGGTGAAGTTCTCAATCGTGTGATTCAACTTTGAGAGGAAATAGCGCTGTTCTTGGAGAGAAGGTGAACCGAAAAGGAGAATCAGCTTCATGAAAAGATGCAGGATGAACTGTTCCTGATGAAGGTTGCTTACTTGGCTGACTTCTTCGCCGAGGTGAATTCCTTGAACCTGTCACTTGACGGAAACCTCCCAATGCTACGCACGGCTCGTGACAAAGTGGCAGCGTTCAGGAGGAAGATTCACCTTTACCAGAGAAGAGTCCAGGACCATGACACGACTATCTTCCCTGAGATGACGACTCTCCCGGATGCTTCGCCAGATACTGAATGCCACTTCCACAAGGAGATCTCAACCCACCTTCTGGCAATTAGTGAAGCCATCGGACGTTACTTCCCCGGACTGGACGACCGCTCTCGTGTTGAGTGGATCGTCCGACCCTTTTCCGTTGAAGACGGTGCCATCAGCGATACTGACGTGGATGTGAAGGTTGAATTTTACCGAATTCGTGAATATGCGCAGCTCAAGAGTGACTTCATGGAACAAGAGCTCGCCACGTTTTGGCTGAAAGTGAAGGACTGTCCTGTTCTTTCGAAGAGGGCCCTGACCCTATTGGTCCAGCCCCCCTCAACCTATCGCTGTGAGGCTGGATTCTCAACGATGGCAACTCTGAAAACGAAAGCACGCAATAGGCTTGTGATCGATGCTGACATGAGGTGCTGCCTGTCGAGCATTCGTCCTCGTTTTGATCGCCTGATGGCTGTGAAGCAATTTCAGCCATCCCATTGACTTGAGTATTGGCAGACATGTTTTAATAAATCGGGCTGTTTTTTTTTCAATTTTTGTTTCGGGGGTCACAGGACTGACCAAGAATGTCTGATGGGGTCGTGGGGCCAAAAAGGTTAAGAACCACTGTTCTCAGGGCTCGTGGAGGGCTGTCCTTGCTTGCAACTGCTGTGGGCTTCTCAATAAGGGGTGCAGGGTCGGGAAGGAGTTCAGGTCGGGAAGGAGCTTTTCACCCATTGAGGGGTGAAAAGCTTTCATGAGGAAACATCTCAGGTTCAAACGCAGGTGGGTGTTAATACAGGAATGGGTGACAAAGGCACTTGAGCCGGTTCATCATTTAACTCCCCATGACGTAACCTGTGTTGGTATACATGTTTACGTATGCATCTACCATCACATAACTTCACAAGAAATATAATTTCACCAATGTTATCGTTAATGATGCCAGATAACCACTTGGTTCCACATCCAGAGTTCAACACGTGAACAGGATCGTTGATCTGTAAGTTGCGGTATGCAGACGTTTGGTCGTGATTACGTTTCTGTTGATACTTGTTATTCTCGACCTTGACCGTTACGTCCGGGTGCACTCATGATAACCGTGTTGTTAATTCATGACCCATCAGAAGCTTGGCAGTTGAGCGACCGGTGGTTTGATGTGGTCTGGTGTGGTAGTTGAGCAACACACGAGCTAGACGAGATTTAATGGAGCCTTCTTTGACGCGGCTTAGACCATTCTTGATGACCTGAACATCATGCTCAGCTTGGCCATTACTGGCAGGTTTGTAGGGAGCAGATGTGTCGTGCTTAATGCCATTCATTTCACAAAAGTTCTGAAACTCTGAACTCGTAAATGATGATCCATTATCTGATAAAATGGAGTTGTGCAAACATGGTATGTAGAGCTTCAGTTGTTACAGCAGAGGATGAGGATGGTACCACAAGAGCTTCAATCCATTTGGAGTGGGCATCAACTACGATAAGGAAAAGCTTCCCTTGAAATGGACCAGCATGTTAGATGTGTAGTCTGGACCATGGCTTTGATGGCCACGACCACATGGCTAATGGAGACTGTGGTGGTGTCTTGGCACAGGCTTGACAAGTGTAACAGTGGCGTCCACTGGACTCAATGTCACTGTCCAAACCAGGCCACCAAACATGGGCTCGGGCAATAGCCTTCATGGTGACTGTGCCTGGATGAGCATTGTGGAGTTCACTGATAATTTTCCCATGAAGTTTTGGTGGAATTATCACTCTGCTACCCCAAAGCAGGCAGTCTGCATCAATAGAGAGCCCATTCTTCTTGATGAGGTACGGTTTTGACCCTTCCGGTAGTGATGTCCAATCACCTGACATAATACAGCATTTAATTTGTGACAAATCTGGATTGCTATTGGTGGCACAAGCAATCTGCTTCGTGGTTACGGGCACCTCATCGTGAATGACATTAGCCATGAGATGAATAACATCGCCGCATTGTGGACGTTCTGGGATGGTTACGGGAAGCGCCAAGCGACTGAGCATGTCAGCACAGTACATTTCCTTACCCAGGCGATAAACCAATGAATAGTCATAACCAGCAAGGGTCAACATTGCTTTTTCTGTTTTGCCTTCCATTGAGGTAAACCATATAAGGGTATTCACGACCTCGCAGCAACCCCAAAGTCAAGCCTGCGGGGACGGTTTCGAGCCAGATTTGATGAGACAGCTTCACTGTGCAATGCTTCTCATAAACAGAGGGAGGCAGAGGTTAAGGAAAAGTAAGCGTGAAAACTTTAAATCAAATGGACGCACTAAATGTTGCGGACATGTCCAAGTCGTGTGTATTGTATGCCAAGAGATAGCATAGCTGCATACTCGTGACGCTCAGAGCTCAGGCACTGCTTACTCCAGGAGGCCGTTTAACGCGCCGACTCCAGGGATGCTCTGCGAGCAGGAGTGGGAGGGGGAGCATGCTGTCGTTCCCGATGGGGATGCACCTCAACCTCACGGGTCTCGGTTACTTCTCCTGCTACTCGTGTAATACCGTGATTCCAAGCAACAGCTCTTTCGTCTGTCCTCTGGAGCGTTGTTGTCCGCTTGTCCTTCATTGTCATTGCGAATGCTCGTCGTGGCAAGACACACATCTCGATGGAGCGGATCCAGCCTTTCGGGTTCACAGTCTTCCAAGATTAAAGTTTTCCAAGCACATCATTACATAAGCCCTGAAAATTGAAACACACACGGAACGGGAATTGAACCGAAACGAGACTGTGAAAAGACAAGTGCACCCACCATACTCACCTGTGTTACCTAGCTGTTGGATTATTATCTTTGAACAAATCATTTCTTTCCAACAACCGGCATCAAGTTACCTGTGTGACGTGCGGTGCACACAAAGTGTAAACACATAACAAATTGAATTCTTCTTCCTTGTGTAAAAGGCAGCCTTGGGGAACACACAACATCTTGAGCTTCATTCCTGTGGTTCCACGCAAAGTGAGGCACGGTTACCCCTCCCCCGCCCCCTGTACACACACACACACACACACATCCTCCCTGGTTGTTATTACTGTCAATAATGAGAGAGTGGGCTGGCAGGATGGCCTGGACTCGAGGGACACACACTCGTCTCTAAGCTGTCCACAGTGGGTTCGAATCCCGACCCAGCTATAAAATGCTATCATGGTGTTTCACGGGTCGGGTGATTCATCGATGTGTGTGTGCCCGTCCCTCGGATGGACGTTAAACCGGGCGTCACACCCGTCGGCATTAATTGGTGGACGATAAAGAACCCATGGTGTCCTTCGTGAAGAGTAGGCGAGCTATCGCAGGCATTACGAGCAAATTTCAAATATTCCTTTCCGAATTAGTCGAACGTTGGGCCTGGCCAACCGGTTCGTGAAAGACTTGGGCTAAAAACCATCCCCCGACAAACCCCACAAGAGCGTGGGAATAATTGTAGTCGTCGTTAAAGAAAGGAGAAATCTCTTGTGCGGATGTTATACAGGTGTGCCTGAAGGTTGGGAGGGAGGGGGGTCAGGGAGGGGGTCTCCCTCACTTTTCGAGCCACCTGCAACTTACCCCACTTACCCCCACTGCTCGCTGTACCGTAATTGTTGTTGAATCACTCTCCGGCGACGACATGTTTTTGTTCGAACCATAAATAGGCAAAATTACTGGAATGCAAAGTTGGAAGGAAAGACCCACCTGGCTTCATTTCAAAAGTTTCCAGGTGAACTGATGGAAAACCAGCAAAGGATATTTATACTCCACCGGATTTAAAACACACACACACGTTTCATTGAATGTCGGGTGTATAATGGAGATGTTTCGGGGTCCGAGTATATTTTAGGAGAGTCAAAGTGACGTCGAGGCAGTAAATTAGATATTATATCAACATTTCCTGTGAATACAACACCAAACATGGAGCGACCTCAAGCACAAACACACTGGTTGGAGAAGCATTGCCTGGAAACACAAGAAGACGAAGAAGACGAACAACACGGTGTATTGCTTGCTTGGCAACACAAAGTTTGCTGTGCCTCCAACATGGAACCCTTCTCTTCTCTTGTGCGGGATCTCTCTCCATCTCTTTCCTTCAGGCACCTGTGGCGGCCAATTATCCTGTTAGTCCAATAAGCTTTCATCTCCAGTCATGTGTCAGGACCTCTCTCTTCCTCCTCCCCCTGTCTCCCCTTCTCCCCTCTCTCCCCTCTCTCCCCCTCTCTCTCCTCTCTCCCCTCTCTCTCTCTCCTCTCTCTCCCCCTCTCTCTCTCCCCTCTCTCTCCTCTCTCTCCTCTCTCTCTCCTCTCCTCTCTCCTCTCTCTCTTTTTTTCCAGTGTCGAGGAGTCGTCAAGCGGTAAATTGTAACTTCATGGTCCCGGCGCACAATGGCCAACTGGAGCAGAACACTGGGATGTTCTGATCGTCAAGGGACACAGGTCGTGCTGGGATTCGGGTCAACCCGATAAACATCCCCGCAGGGATCGTGTAGTCATTGATACAACACCAGGTTCCAAAAGATCGGTGTAACAACTTACAGTGTAACAACTTAGTGTAACAGTCTCACAGTGTAACAGCTTACAGTGTAACAGCTTACAGTGTAACAGCTCACAGTGTATCAGCTTAAAGTGTAACAGCTTAAAGTGTAACAGCTCACAGTGTAACCGCTTACAGTATAACAGCTCACAGTGTACCGCTTACAGTGTAACAGCTTACAATATCACAGTTCACATGTGTAACAGCTCACAGTGTAACAGCTTACAATATCATAGTTCACATGTGTAACAGCTCACAGTGTAACAGGTATGGACAGTTATTGACAGTTTGGAGGAGATTATAGAAGAGCTAGGGAGGGAGTCAGAGGGGAGGAGGACAAAGGGCTCGGTGCTGAAGGGATGAGGCACAGTGGGGAGTAATAAGAGAGGGGAAAAGGGAAGTTGGAGATTGGAGGAGGTGGAGGGATGAGTTGTAGGAGAGAAGGTGCGGGAAGGAGGCAGCTTTGTGAATGTGACGGGGACAGCTTTGAGAAGGAGGAGTGAGGGGGACATTTGAAGAGGAAGGGCAAGGGGAGATTATAGGGAAAATTGAGGAAGAAAGCAGGGGGGAAATTGAGGGAGAAAGGCGTGGGGAGAGAATTGAGGGAAAAGGCATGGGGGAGAATTGAGGGAGAAAGGCATGGGGGAGAATTGAGGGAGAAAGGCGTGGGGGAGAATTGAGGGAAAAGGCGTGGGGGAGAATTGAGGGAGAAAGGCGTGGGGGAGAATTGAGGGAGAAAGGCGTGGGGGAGATTTGAGAAGCGTGGGGGAGAATTTGAAAGAGAAAGGCGTGGGGGAGAATTTAGAGAGAAAGCGCGGGGGGAGAATTTAGAAGAAAGGCGTGGGGGAGAATTTAGAGAGAAAGGCGTGGGGGAGAATTTAGAGAGAAAGGCGTGGGGAGAGAATTTAGAGAGAAAGGCGTGGGGGAGAATTTAGAGAGAAAGGCGTGGGGGGAGAATTTAGAGAGAAAGGCGTGGGGGGAGAATTTAGAGAGAAAGGCGTGGGGGGAGAATTGAGAGAAAGGCGTGGGGGGAGAATTTAGGGAGAAAGGCGTGGGGGGAGAATTTAGAGAGAAAGGCGTGGGGGAGAATTTAGAGAGAAAGGCGGGGGAGATTTAGAGAGGAAAGGCTGAGAAAAGGCGTGGGGGAGAATGAATTAGAGAGAAAGGCGTGGGGGAGAATTTAGAGGAGAAAGGCGTGGGGAGAATTAGAGAAAGCTGGGGGAGAATTTAGGAAGAAAGGCGTGGGGGGGGGGAGAATTAGAGAGAAAGGGTGGGGAGAATTTAGGGAGAAGGCGTGGGGGAGATTTAGGGAGAAAGGCGTGGGGGAGAATTTAGAGAGAAAGGGGAAAATTGAAGGCGCTGGGGGAGAATTTAGAGAGAAAGGCGTGGGGGAGAATTTAGAGAGAAAGGCGTGGGGGAGAGAATTTAGAGAGATAGGCGTGGGGGAGAATTTAGAGAGAAAGGCGGGGAGAGAATTTAGAGAGAAAGGCGTGTGGGGAGAATTTAGAGAGAAAGGCGTGGGGAGAATTTGGGAGAAAGGCGTGGGGGGAGATTTAGAGAGAAAGGCGTGGGGGAGAATTTAGAGAGAAAGGCGTGGGGGAGAAATTAGAGAGAAAAGCGTGGGGAGAATTTAGAGAGAAAGGCGTGGGGGAGAAATTAGGGAGAAAGGCGTGGGGGGAGAATTTAAGAGAAAGGCGTGGGAGAATTAGGGAGAAAGGCGTGGGGGAGAATTTAGGGAGAAAGGCGTGGGGGGAGAATTTAGGGAGAAAGGCGTGGGGGAGAATTTAGGAGAAAGGCGTGGGGGGAGAATTTAGGAGAGAAAGGCGTGGGGGGAGAATTTAGGAAAAGGCGTGGGGGAGAATTTAGGGAGAAAGGCGTGGGGGGAGAATTTAGAGAGAAAGGCTGGGGGAGAATTTAGAGAGAAGGCGTGGGGGGGATTAGAGAGAGAAAGGCTGGGGGGAGAATTTAGAGAGAAAGGCGTGGGGAAATTTAGAGAAAGAGCGTGGGGGGAGAATTAGAGAGAAAAGGCGTGGGGGGAGAATTTAGAGAAAAGGCGTGGGGGAGAATTTAGAGAGAAAGGCGTGGGGGAGATTTAGGGAGAAAGGTTAGAGAATTTAGGAAAGGTGGGAGATTAGAGGGAAAGGCGTGGGGGAGAATTTAGGGAGAAAGGCGTGGGGGAGAATTTAGGAGAAAGGCGTGGGGGAGAATTTGAGAGAAAGGCGTGGGGGAGAATTTAGAGAGAAAGGCGGGGGGAGAATTTAAGAGAAAGGCGTGGGGGAGAATTTAGAGAGAAAGGCGTGGGGAGAATTTAGAGAGAAAGGCGTGGGGGGAGAATTTAGGAGAAAGGCGTGGGGGAGAATTTAGAGAGAAAGCGTGGGGGAGAATTTAGAGAGAAAGGCGTGGGGGGAGAATTTAGAGAGAAAGGCGTGGGGGAGAATTTAGAGAAAAGCGTGGGGGAGAATTTAGGGAGAAAGCGTGGGGAGATTTAGGGAGAAAGGTGGGGGGAGAATTTAGAGAGAAAGGTGGGGGGAGAATTTAGAGAGAAAGGCTGGGGGAAATTAGAGAGAAAGCTGGGGAGAATTTAGAGAGAAAGCGTGGGGAGAATTTAGAGAGAAAGGCGTGGGGGAGAAATTTAGAGAGAAAGGCGTGGGGGAGAATTTAGGAGAAGGCGTGGGGAGAATTTAGGAGAGAAAGGGTGGGGGGAGAATTAGAGAGAAAGGCGTGGGGGAGAATTTAGGGAGAAAGGCGTGGGGGCGAATTTAGAGAGAAAGGCGTGGGGGGAGAATTTGGGAGAAGGCGTGGGGGGGAATTAGAGAAAGGCGTGGGGGAGAATTTAGAGAGAAAGGCGTGGGGGAGAATTTAGAGAAGCGTGGGGGAGAATTTATAGAGAAAGGCGTGGGGGAGAATTTAGAGAGAAAGGCGGGGAGAAGGAGAATTTAGAGAGAAAGGCATGGGGGAGTTTAGAGAGAAAGGCGTAGGGGGAGATTTAGAGAGAAAGGCGTGGGGGAGAATTTAGAGAGAAAGGCGTGGGGGAGATTTAGAGAGAAAGGCGTGGGGAGAGGTGATGGAAAGGCGTGGGGGAGATTTAGAAAGGGAGGAAAAAAAGGCGTGGGGGGAAATTAGAGAGAAAGGCGTGGGGGAGAATTTAGGGAGAAAGGCGTGGGGGAGAATTTAGAGAGAGAAAGGCGTGGGGGAGAATTTAGGGAGAAAGGCGTGGGGGAAATTGAGGGAGAAAGGCGGGGGAAATGAGGAAAGCGTGGGGGAGAATTTAGGGAGAAAGGCGTGTGGGGATAATGAGGAGAAAGGCGTGGGGGGAGAATTAGGGAGAAGGTGGGGAGAATTTAGGAGAAAGCGATGGGGGAAATTTAGAGAAAGCGTGGGGGAGATTTAGAGAAAGACGTGGGGAGAATTTAGAGAGAAAGGCGTGGGGGAGAATTTAGAGAGAAAGGCATGGGGGAGAATTTAGGAGAAAGGCGTGGGGAGAATTTAGAGAGAAAGGCTGGAGAATTTAGGGAGAAAGGGGGTGGGGGAGAATTTAGAGAGAAAGGCGTGGGGGGGAATTTAGAGAAAAGGCGTGGGGAGAATTTATAGAGAAAGGCGGGGGGAAATTTAGAGAGAAAGGCGTGGGGAGAAGAGAATTTAGAGGGAAGGCGTGTGGGATAATTGAGGAGAAAGGCGTGGGGAGAATTTAGAGAAAGGCATGGGGGGGAGAATTTAGGAGAAAAGGCGGGGGAGAATTTAGAGAGAAAGGCGTGGGGGAGAATTTAGAGAGAAAGGCGTTGGGGATAATTGAGGAGAAAGGCGTGGGGGAGAATTATAGAGAAAGGCGTGCGAATTTAGAGAGAAAGGCGTGGGGAGAATTTATAGAGAAGGCGTGGGGGATAATTAGAGAGAAAGGCGTGGGGGGAGATTTGGGAGAGAAAGGCGTGGGGAGAATTTAGGGGAAGAATTTAGAGAAAGGCGTGGGGGAGAATTTAGGAGAAAGGTGGGGAGAATTTAGAGAGAAAGATGGGGAAATGGAAGAAGCGTGGGGGGAGAATTTAGAGAGAAAGGCGTGGGGGAGAATTAGAGAGAAAGGCGTGGGGGGAGAATTTAGAGAGAAAGGCGTGGGGGAAATTGAGAGAAAGGCGTTGGGGAATTTAGAGAGAAGGCGTGGGGGAGAATTTAGAGAGAAAGGCTGGGGGGAGAATTTAGAGAGAAAGGCGTGGGGGAGAATTTAGAGAGAAAGGCTGGGGGGGAGAATTAGAGAGAAAGGCGTGGGGGGAAATTTAGAGAGAAAGGCGTGGGGGGAGAATTTAGAGAGAAAGGCGTGGGAGAATTTAGGGAGAAAATCGTGGGGGATTTATTAGAGAGAAAGGCGTGGGGGGAGAATTTAGTGAGAAAGGCGTGGGGGGAATTTAGAGAGAAAGGCGTGGGGGAGAATTTAGAGAGAAAGCGTGGGGGGAGAATTTAGAGAAAGGCGTGGGGGGAGAATTTAGAGGAAAGGCTGTGCGGGAGAATTTAGGAGAAAGGCGTGGGAGAATTAGAGAAAGGTGGGGGGAGAATTTAGAGAGAAAGGCTGGGGGAGAATTTAGAGAGAAAGGCGTGGGGGAGAATTTAGAAGAAAGTGGGGGAGAATTTAGAGAGAAAGGCGTGGGGGGAGAATTTGGGAGAAAGGCGTGGGGGGAATTTTAGAGAGAAAGCGTGGGGAGAATTTAGAGAGAAAGGCGTGGGGGAGAATTTAGGAGAAAGGCGTGGGGGAGAATAGAGAGAAAGGCTGGGGAGAATTTAGGGAGAAAGGCGTGGGGGGAGATTTAGGAGAAAGGGTGGGGGGAATTTAGAGGAGAAAGGCTGGGGGGAGAATTTAGAGAGAAAGGCGTGGGGGGAAATTAGAATTTGGGAAATAGAGAGAGAAGGGGGGAGATTTAGAGAGAAAGCGTGGGGAAATTTAGAGAGAAAGGCGTGGGGGGAGAATTTAGAGAGAAAGGCGTGGGGGGAAATTTGAGAGAAGGCGTGGGGGGAATTTAGAGAGAAAGGCGTGCGGGAGAATTTAGGGAGAAAGGCAGTGGGGTGGAGAATTTAGAGAGAAAGGCGTGGGGGAGATTTAGAGAGAAAGGCTGGGAGAATTTAGAGAGAAAGGCGTGGGGGAATTTAGAGAGAAAGGTCGTGGGGGAGAATTTAGAGAGAAAGGCGTGGGGGGAGAATTTAAGAAAGGGGGGGAGAATTAGAGGAGAGCGTGGGGGGAATTTAGGGAGAAGGCATGGGGGAGAATTGAGGGGTAGGGGAATTTAGGGAGAAAGGTGGGGGAAATTGGGGAGAAAGGCTTGGGGATAATGGAGAAAGCGGGGGGGATTTAGGGAGAAAGGCGTGGGGGAGAATTTAGGGAGAAAGGCGTGGGGGAGAATTGGGAAGCGTGGGGGAATTTAGGGAGAAAGGCGTGGGGGAGAATTTAGGAGAAAGGCGTGGGGGAGAATTTAGGAGAAAGGCGCGTGGAGAAATTTAGGGAGAAAGGCGTGGGGGAGAATTAGAGAGAAGGCGGGGGAGAATTTGAGAGAAGCGTGGGGTTTGGGGAAAGGCTTGGAATTTAGGAGAAGGCGTGGGGAGAATTTAGAGAGAAAGGCTGGGGGAGAATTTAGAGAGAAGGCGTGGGGGAGAATTTTAGAGAAAGGCGTGGGGGAGAATTTAGAGAGAAAGGCGGGGGGGGGAATTTGAATTGTAGGAAAGGCTGGGGGGAGAATTAGAGAGAAAGGCGTGGGGGAGAATTTAGGAGAAAGGCGTGGGGGAGAATTTAGAGAGAAAGGCGTGGGGGAGAATTTAGAGAGAAAAGGCGTGGGGGAAATTTAGGAGAAAGGCGTGGGGGAGAATTTAGAGAGAAAGGCGGGGGGAGAATTTAGAGAGAAAGGCGTTGGGGAGATTTAGGGAGAAAGCGTGGGGGAATTTAGAGAGAAAGGCGTGGGGGAGAATTTAGAGAAAGGGGGGGGAGAAAGAGGGTGGGGGGAGATTTAGAGAGAAAGGCGTGGGGGGAGAATTTAGAGGAAAAGGCGTGGGGGAGATTTAGGGAGAAAGGTGGGGGAGAATTTAGGAGAAAGCATGGAGAATTAGGAGAAAGGCGTGGGGGAGAATTTAGGAGAAAGGCGTGGGGATAATTGAGGAGAAAGGCGTGGGGATAATTGAGGGAAAGGCGTGGGGGAGAATTTAGGGGAAAGGCGTGGGGTGAAATTGAGGGAGAAAGGCGTGGGGGAGAATTTGGGAGAAAGCGTTGGGGAGAATTTGGAGAAGGCCGTGGGGGGAGAATTTAGGGAGAAAGGCGTGGGGAGATTTGAGGGAGAAAGGCGTGGGGGAGAATTTGAGGGGATAGAAAGGCGTGGGGGAGAATTTAGAGAGAAAGGCATGGGGAGAATTAGTAGGAGAAAGGATGTGGGGAGATAGAGAAAGGCTGGGAGAATTAGTGGAGAAAGCGTGGGGAGAATTTAGAGAGAAAGGCGTGGGGGAGAATTTAAGAGAGAAGGGTGGAGGGGAATTTATTAGAGAGAAAGGCGTGGGGGAGATTTAGAGTATAAAGGCGTGGGGAATTTAGAGGAGAAAGGCTGTGGTTTTAATGGGGCGTAGGGGAGATTTAGGAGAAAGCGGGGAGAATTTAGGAGAAAGGGTGGGTTGAGAAAGGCGTGGGGGAGAATTTAGTGAGAAGTGGGGTTGAGGGGAAAGGCGTGGTGGGAGAATTTATAGAGAAAAGCGTGGGAGAATTTAGGAAGAAGGCTGGGGGAGAATTGAGAGAAAGGCGTGGGGAGAATTTTGAAGGGGAAAAGGCGTTGAGAATTTAGGGGAAAGGCTTGGGGGAGAATTTAGGGAGAATTTGCGTGGGGGTGGAGAATTTAGGAGGAAAGGCGTGGGGAGAATTTAGGGAGAAAGGCGTGGGGAGAATTTAGAGAGAAAGGCGTGGGGAGAATTTTAGGGAGAATTGGGGAGATTTAGAGAGAAAGGCGTGGGGTGAGAATTTAGGAAGGACGGGAGATTTAAGGGAGAAGGGGGGAAATTAGGAGAATGCGGTTGGAGAAAGGCGATGGGGAGAATTAGAGGAAAGTGGGGGGAGAGAAGTTGTAGAGGAGAATTTAGAGAGAAAAGGTAGGAGAATATAGAGAGAAAGCGTAGCGGAGAATTGGGGAGGAAAGGGAAGAATAGAGGAGAGAATAGGAGAAAGGGGAAATTTAGAGAGAAAGGCTTGGGAGAATTAGAGAGAAGGCGGGGGAGAATTTAGAGAGAAAGGCGTTGAAAGCTTGAGATTAGAGAGAAAGGCGTGGGGAGAATTTAGAGAGAAAGGGGGTTAATTTAAGAAAGCGTGGGGAGAATTTAGAGAGAAAGCGTGGGGGAGAATTTAGAGAAACGTGGGGGAGATATTTTAGAGAGAAGAGCTTGGGGGAGAATTTAGTGGCGTGGAGAATTTAGGAGGAAAGGGTGAGGAGAATTAGAGAGAAAGGCGTGGGGAGAATTTAGAGAGAAAGGCGTGGAGGAGAATTTAGTAGAAAAGTGGGGGAGAATTTAGAAGAAGGCTTGGGGAGAATTTAGAGAGAGAACGGTGGGGAGAATTTAGGAGAGAGGTGGGGGAGAATTTAGAGAGAAAGTCGTGGGAGAAATTTAGAGAGAAAGCTGGGGGAGAATTTAGAGAGAAGGCGTAGGGGAGAATTTAGAGAGAAAGGCGGGGGGAGAATTTAGGAAAAGCGTAGAGAAAGGCGTGGGGAATTTTAGAGAGAAAGGCGTGGGGAGTTTAGAGAAAGGCATGGATTTTATGAACAAATTGTATTCGACATGTCCATGGACGTGTCATTCACATATGTGAAGTAAATAAACATACGTGGGTTGGCAGGAATCGAAAGTGGGTTTTATTTTATTTATTTACTTTTCCAAAACGTGGAAAAATGCTCTCATTTGATATTGTCAGTGACACAAAGTCCACCACAACACAGAGAATAGTCCACTTATTGATAGAGTAATTGATAAGGAGCTCAAGTAAGACAACTCCTAAAATTCGGTGATTGTGGTGACACAAAAAATACATAATGATCCATTGTAAGAATGGACCTTCACTGATATGAGCAGGAGGAAAGGAGAGACAGAGAGTTGGGATTCAGTGGGGGGGTGGGGGGGGGGTGGGAAAGGAAAAAAGATGGGACATGAGCGGGCAGGAAGAGGCTCGGAGATTTTGTGGGAGTGCGAGGGGTTGAGTGAATTTCGGGGGGTGGAGGGGGAAGCAGGGCTGTTGAAGAGTTGTGGTGTGGAGGAGGTTGAAGGATTGGAGTGGGGAGGGGATGGAAGCCTTCAGGTTGGGAGGGGGAGGTTGGGGACTTGGGGTTTTGGAAGTAGGGGGAGGTGGATTTGAGGACTTGAAGTCACATTTTACATTGTGAGGATGTTCCACAAGAACCTACTAATATTATTATATAACGAGCTGGTATTTGTGGAACATCCGTGCAATGTAACATGTGACTTCAGGAATATTATGCAAACAACAATTCAATATTATGCAAGGAACTACTCCTCCCCAGGGCCGGATTTAGACATGTGGTGGCCCCTGGGCAGCCTTCAGTAGTGGAGGCCCCACCCTACCTTAGAATACTAAAAAGGTGACAAGACATATTTACAGTCATCCATAAAGTATATTTTTCAAGAACAAAGAATCTGAACTTCTATATAAAATAGAGAATGAGATAAGATGAATATCTTATATCTGTTCCACCAACTACCAACTACCAACTACCATTCAGGCACTCACAAATACATTTTTCCTTACAATTTTTTTTTCATGTAATATGTGGAGGCCCCCTGGTTGTGGAGGCCCCCTGGGCAACTGCCCAGCTTGCCCATGCCTAAATCTGGCCCTGCTCCTCCCTGACCTCTCTCCTCTCCCTTCTCTCTCTCCTCTCCCCTCCCCCTTTTCCCCCTCTCTCATCTCCTTCCTCTCTACCCTCTCTCTCTCCTCTCACTACTCTCACCCACCCAGATAAAACTAGAAGGAACTTGGTAGAGCGCATACCTCTGCCAGGCTGATTACTTTACGTTTTGTACCCCACCGATAGGCCGGATATGGATCCGGACCTGAACTAAAATCGAACCGGCTTGTTCTTGTCACCGAACCAACTCATCCACCAAGTTTCGTCCGAATCCGTCCATAACCTTTTGAAATATCGTGCTACATATCAGTTTAGCCCTTTCACTCAATGGTGAAGAATCACTTAAAACAATTCTCGGATTAGGATCCAGATCTTCACCAAAGTCGAATCAATCCTTCCTTGTGACATACTCAACTCATCCACCAAGTTTCGTCTGAATCCGTTCACAACTTTTTGAGATATCCTGTTCACAAACAAACAAACAACCAGACAAACAGAGACAGATAGGGGTGAAAACATAACCTCCATCGACCTTCAGTGGCGGAGGTAACAAAACCCCCTTTCAATTCCTACCAGATAAGTCATGGTATAGATGTTTATCTTCATTGCCAAGTCATCAATCTTGGGTATAATGGATAATAATTAATTCAAATGTTAATAATGATCAAGTTACCAAGTTTTTTGTCGAGTGCTCGTCAAGTGACTAAAGCACTCAAGCAAGCACTCCATTTGAAATCATTAATACGGAGCGTCTGGCTTGGCAAGCATGAGCTAGCTGCTTGGTAGTTCAACACATCCCAGGACAACTCGACAGCATACAGTACATACAAAACGCCGACAAAAGGACTT
>CM068954.1:88053544-88064684 GCA_035128595.1 Eptatretus atami | reverse complement strand
TCCCCCCCCCTATACCCCACTAACCGATCTGTTTTCGAAGACAAAAGGCGTTGCACCTCAAGCTTGTCCAGTCGAATCGTGTCCCAAAAGCCCTCCCCACCAGGTTTTAGGGTTCCTGAAAAGCCCTGAAGATCCACTAATATATATATACTATATAGTATATATATCATACATACATATAATAAAATACATAACTTATATACAAACATATATATACATTAAACGTACATCTAATATATATATATATATAATACATACATACATATATATATATATATATACATACACTACATACATACATACATATTGTTACGGCTGTGGAAATTCGCAAACACATTCAGGTCCGTAGGTGAGGGTATTTCTGAAGTACATATGTAGTTATTACCCAAACCTTGTTTAGAGGAATTTATGTGATTTCATTCGGCTGCGATCCTTTGAGTATAGCCATTTTCTGTTCTTATTGTTATGTTGGTGCACAAAACAACAACAAACATCGCCACAATCCAACATCTCCACGATCACTCCATTCACTCCACGACGCCACAACCTCGACGCCAACAATCACTCCACTCACGCCACGACGCCACCTTCCACAACTGCGCTACCAGCATCTTCACCACTCGCCATCAACAAGCTCCGTGCGGTTACGATCTCCGCAGAGGAACTGCGAGGATGCGCAGGTTTTCCCCGCCTGTTTTCTCCCGTTGGCTTCCCCGCGCTTTGAGTGGAGGATGGGCGATGCAGGTCAAAGGTCAGAAGGTCATGTTAAAGGAGGGGCCTCTTTGTGGGGAATAATTCCCTGGCCCTGCGCCAAGCACTGACTTTCTCGCCCCCCGCATGCGCGGCGGGGAGTGAGAACGAGAGGGCACGCCCTTTTCGGGACCCTCTCGAAGGAGGTGGACCGAAAACGGGGGCGGAGTGGAGGGCGGGGCCTGCCGCTATAAGACGGACACGGCGGGGTGCAAGGAGCTCTTCTGTCTTTTCCCTCTGAGTGGAGCATTGTGAGGGCGTCGGTAGTGGAGAGACGGCGGAAGGAGACAGAGCTCGGGTTGAGGTCGTGGAGAGAGGGCTCGCGGCCGCACCAAGGGAAGTCTTTGTTCTTTTCGGGTTTATTTGTGTGGAATTGCTGTTGGCGCGCGTGTCTTGTGAAGTAGAAACTGTTAAGTGTTGGCCGTGTGTTCGTCTTAGTCGGTGTTAACTCTGTTCACTGTTTCTTTTCTTTTATTTGATATATGTGCATCTCTGACTGTTTGGCTGTAAATAGTGCTGTATATGTGTGCTATCTGTGTGTGAAATAAATGTGCTTGTTTGAATTGTTCCCCGTTTTCGCTGCGTCCTTCCTTTGTTGGGTCTCCATCTTGCTTCACGTAAAGGGTTTCGAGTGGGCGTGATACGCCCGATAATTAATCTGGAACCGTCAAGGTCGACGATAACTCCGCTCGGTTATCCCTGTAGCACGGAACGAGCCGCTTAGCGGTTCGTGTCGCGAAGTCGACCTTGGCGTGGTACAACCCCTCGGTAGGTTACCGTGCGAGTACTTAGATATCGACTTTCGGCGATTCACCCTATTTCGCGCGGGGTAGAATGCGGACTGGGTTGTGGTGAGGTTAAACCCCCACCCGTGACTGGCTATCCGGCTTGTTTCCGAGAGGGTACGACTGAATTGTCCGTCCGTGGGCGACGTGCCGCGATTCGAGTTACGTGGCCGATCGCACGCCGGCGGGCGGCGAATTCGCAACAATATATTATAGCATATATAGTAATATATATATATCTGTATGCATTGGCAAAGTACTGCCATCCCGTAGTGATAGGAAAAGTTTAAGTTAATGTATCAATTTAAATAATAATTTCATGGACTTCAAAAGGTCAACATGCTGTGAACTCTTGGTTTCACTCAGAGCCAAAGTTGTGAGCTAATTATACCGCCCACCGCAAAATGGCGGTGCAACATCGAGCGACGGAGGTTGATTTGTCTAAAAGTGGGCAAAATAATCCGTGGCTGCGAAATAAAATTTGCCATCAACCATACTCATGTCTGTTTTCGCTCCATTTCAAAAGTGAATGTTGGTTTTTTCAAATGCAGCTAGGGAAGCACCTGTCGTGGGCAGAGAACAGTAATTTTTGAGAGCAATGGTGCAAATGATGATACAAGCATCAAATTTGGCCCATTTGTTCTCCAGGGGATTCTAATCAAATCTGCCTGATTGGCCATTTGAAAATCCAAAATTTTGAAAAATTTGAAAAAAAAAAATTCAAAAAAGTCAAGATCACGGATCAATGTTGGATGCTGGCTGAGATTGGTGAATGTTCAGAAACATCATCAAAGACGTTCCAAGTCTTGCCATGCAGTTTCTTCCCTTTACTGCAGAAGGCAGACCGACCGTCACATCCAGTGAACGCATGGGAAGTATGGGATCCTCTAGCTTTCTCAGGCCCTATTGCAGAACCTACCTCATGGACTGGAATCCATCGTTCCTTGGCCAGAGGCATAATCCACATGTTCTCAAGACCTAGTTCCTGTAAGAGCAAGATGGCAGTACAGATATTGCTATGACTAGTTACCGTCCGTGTCATTATCCTTAAGATAATGGACTTGCTACCATCCGTCGTTGCATCCCTGGCGTATACAAATATTCGAGGTGTTAGCTTCTTCATGACAACATGGAGACACAGCCAGTGACTTCCTTGTGTTGCTAATGGCATCTTCTCCTTTTGTGACAATGACTGTGCTTGTCGTCTGTGCTTCACACATCTTTTCCACAAGGAAGTGAAACAGCTTAGTCTTGTTGCTTGTCATCTCGAAGAAAGCTTCTTCATCTTACTTTGGGGTCTTACTGGTTCCTGTCACTCTTCTTCTGATTCCTTGCCCCCTTTTCGACCTTACCTCGGACTTCAGACTTGACTTCTTGTACACATCAAACACTACGTCCACCCTCTCGTACCTTGGCACCATAGAATTCCACCTTTGGGATGATTCTTCTTCAGCATAGTCATCAAATAATCTTGAAGTGCAATGGAGGTAGGGCATTGATAAGTGCTGAGCCATCAATGATGACTGCATCTCCCTTGGTTCTCTGTCTGGGATGTTCCTTGCGCTTCAATAATTTCAGCCAGCTGTGACTTCAAATATTTTTGAAGTTTTTTTTTTTTCTCAAATTTTTCAAAATTTGGATTTTCAAATGGCCAATCGGGCAGATTTGATCAGCAAGCCCTGCAGAACAGAAATGCCAAATGATGTGTTTGTATCAGAATTTGCACGATTTTTCTACTATCTCACTACACTACTGTTATAAACGGGAGACAGACAAACGCAAGGCCAGTCACCACGGTTCACAATATATAATGGACTAACGAGAATCCACAGAAGCATGTACACAATGTAAAATGTGACTTCAACAATATTATACAAAAAACAGTTAAATATTATGCAAAATCCTTTCATATCCCCTCCACCCCCCATTTCCCCTTCCTCTCTCCAATCCCCTCCTCTCTCTTCCTCCCCACCCCTCCTCTCTCTCCCTCCCACCCCTCTCCCTCTCTCCCCCCCTCCCACCCCCTTCCCTCTCTCTCCCTCCCACCCCCTCCCACCCCTCCCTCTCTCTCCTCCCACCCCCCTCTCTCTCCCTCCCACCCCTCCCTCTTCTTCTTCTCTTCCCTCCACCCCCTTCCTCTCTCTCTCCTCTTCCTCTCTCCCCCTCCCGCCTCTCTCTCTCTCTCTCTCTCTCTCTCTCCTCTCTCTCTCTCTCTCTCTCTCTCTCTCTCTCCCTCCCACCGCTCCCTCTCTCTCTCCCTCCCACCCCCCCCTCTCTCTCTCTCTCTCTCTGTCTGAGCACCGAAGTGTGACGTCACGTCGGCATAGACAACGCTTGATTGGTTCCAAACAAAATAACCTGGAAGCATGCTCGCTTCATTCGAATGTGCCTTGCATGTTGAAGCATCACTAAATATGGCTGCCATGTTGATTACCTCCTTCGCGACTTTTGCGATGAACCAAAGTCGTTGCAAGAGAAGAGGAAGTCATTTTAAAACTGTTCATGTGGAAAAAATTCCACATTTTCCAGGATAACTTGGGGTAGTTTTTCCAACCGAGCATGAAAGAGTTCGAGTTTGGTTAAGGTTCGTTATATTATCAAGTACAAGTGGATGTGTATAACGTAGTCCTATATATTCACGTCGTATGTCTTACAAAAAGCCATGTGAAGTATAATTTTTTCATCCTGATAAAAAGTAATATGACTCCTCACATTTCACAGGTTTGGCAGCTGTTATTCTTTCAGACATTTTCCAATCACATGTACCAAAGAGAACTTTATGGAATTTAAGATACTCATTTCAGTTGATATTACTAATCTTTATTTATTTATATCTATGGTGATATGGGAGCGTCCCCATGTAATTTTTACGTGCATATCTCCATGTACATTACTAAAAGGGCCATAATGGTTCACGAAAAAATATTTTCACGAAAAAATAAGTGACCACTATATTCGTTATTGTTGTCTGTCTTCTGTCTGTCTGTCTGTCTGCTGTCTGGTCTGTCTTCTGTCCCGAGCATTAGCTCTGTGGGTTTTGATCCGATGCTGATGAAATTTTGGTGGAAGGTTTAATATCATGATCCGTTGTGTTTTCCTGAAATATACGCGCCATAATGTGTTTTTAGGGGGTAGCCGATTCAATTTAAATCTTCTACGAGGGGGTTGTCGAATCTGGCAGGGGGTTTCGGTATTTCGTTAGCCAATGGCACTGCATAGCCCCCACGGAGCTCGATTTTTCATCTTTAGTCTCAAGGTCAAGGTCACAAGGTCATGAACTTAGAAAATTTCGAATTCTTGACATAAAATCAGACGACCGCACCAAATTTGAGAGCTAGGATGACATATTTTTTTATGCATAATCTTGAGCATTCCCCACCTAAAGTCTTGAAACCATTTTTCTCTATCTTCGAAACACCTTGCCGTGGCGCCCCCTACAAGTTTGTTTTTATGGCTGATTTCATCAAGTATGGATAATCCGAGGAGTGCGAAATGCCATATAGCCTATATGACGTTATATTGTTCCTGGAATGTTCCAGAGAAGTTGCACCAAAGTCATAATCCTTGACCTTTAAAGTTCACAAAGGTCAACTTTTCAAGTTGTGGATCGAACCGGTGGTTTTCGACCTTCTCGACGAACTGAACTCCAATAAGCTATTAGCATCTATTCCTGTTTCTTATTTTATATGTCCAAACATTGTTTTGGGACCTTTAAAGGTTATGCAAAGTCAAATTTTTAACGATGTTTGAACGAAAGCCGGACATTTGCAAGCTAATACTGGTCACTCGTACCACATCAATGTTGATCATTTTTATACTTGGTCAAACATTAATCACTTGTCTCATCCTTGACTTCTAAACAATCTAATCGCTCAAATTACCGCTCGTGAACCATCGTCAGTGCTTCAGATTTGTGTTAACTTATTTTCACTGAGATGATTTAGAATGTTTCGTGAAGCCGTACAATGATTGTAACTGAATGTGTGAGCGCGTCTCCTCTGATTGATTTAAAGTGTATATATCAAATGGTAGTCACATATGGTCATAAAATTGAGTGCAATTTGAAACAAAACTTCCTGACAAGTAACATTGATTTGAATTTAATTGAATGTTCCATTACTCGAGAGCCTCTGTTCTTATCGTGTGGCCTGCGAGCCACTGGCACCCTGGTGGCCTTCAAATTGCGGCCCTGGACTCTGGCGATGATGACCAACAAACGTGGCGACAGGGCAATAGTAGCAAGCCATTTTTGAGTCCTGCAGGTGATGTGGCGGCTCTCACATCTGATGTCTTTTGGCATAAGTGGCCGCCTTTCTAAAAAATTAGTGAAGATCACTGCTACAAGAGAATCGGTATGCTACCGAACAGTTGCTGGCAAGTGTTGTACTAGATGGGTTTGCATTGCCTTCCAGCGTTGGTTTGTCCGATTCTCTGGCCTTTTTAAATGCTCAGCGTCAGTAGGAAGCAGCATGTACCGTTATGTTAAAAGATATTTCTTATAATTTAATGACTTTTGCAGGGTTTCAACCCCCAACTCGTCGACTCAGAGTGGATGTCCTAACTCTAACACTTACATGCATTGAGTCCACAAAGTACAGTATTAAATTTAAGTTAAGTTTTGGACCTCTGAAGTTAAATGGAAGGTTTTTCTTTTATATAAATGATCGTCTTGCACTTACCTGTAACTTTGTTCAAAGACTTCAGTCTCGGCTACTGTTATTTTGGAAGCAACAGCCCTACAGGTTTTGGTCAACTTTGTGATAATCCTCAGTGTCGTATCTTAATTTCATGTTAACAAAACCGATTCCGATGTTGTAGTTAAACTTTAAATGTACTCTCGTTGGTTTTATGCTCTTCTTGGGTGGAATGTTGAAGCTTTCCTGCGTGCGCATGTTTTTCAAAGGACGGCGCGGAAAGCAGCCGCGGAAACAGGAAGAGGAATCAACTGACAGACAACAACGGGTTTCGCATCATGCAAACATACAAACATACAAACATAACATACAATAACATCAATTACAATACATACATAACATACAATACATACATACATACAATACATACATACAAAGATACGTACAATACAATACAAGATTCCGTACAATACATATCATACAAACATACATACAAAGATACGTACAATACATACATACATACATACAAATTAACAAAATACAACATACATACATAAATACTACATACCTACATACAACATACATACATACTAATACCTACATACAAACATTACAAACATATCACACTACAAACATACATCTTATACAATACATACATACATACATACTACATACATAACATACATACATACAAACATACAAAATACGTACAATACATACATACATAGCATACAAAGATAGTACAATACATACATACAAACATACATACCAAAGATACCGTAAATACAATACATACATACATTAATACAAACGTAACCTACCTACATTACCTACTATACATTACCATACATACAAACATTACATACATACATGCATACATACAATACCTACATACATTACATCAAATATATACATACATACATACATACAAACACACATACATACAGTGGGGAGAAAAATATTTGATTACACTGCCAATTGTTGCAGGTTTCCCACTTACAAAGCACGTAGAAGGTCTGTAAATTTTATCATAGGTACCTTCAACTTGTGAAGACGGAATCTAAACAAAAAGATCCTGAAAATCAATTGTATGATTTTTAAAATAGATTATTTGCATTTATTTGCATGAAATAAGTATTGATACATCAGAAAAACAGGAACTTATATTTTGTAACAGAACCTTTGTTTCAATACAGAGATCAGACGTTTCCTCTATATTCTTAACCAGGTTTGCACAGACTGCAGGCAGGGATTTTGGCCCCTCCTCCAATACAGATCTTCTGCAGATCTTCAGGTTTCGGGGCTGTCGCTGGGCAACCGCAGAAACTTTCAGCTCCCTCCAAAGATTTTCTATTGGGTTCAGGTCTGGAGACTGGTAGGCCACTCCAGGACGTGAGATGCTTTTAGGAGCCACTACCTTAGGTGCCCTGGCTGTGTTTCGGGTCGTTGTCATGTTGAAGACCCAGCACACCCCATCTTCAATGCTCTTGTTGAGACGAAGAGGTTTTGGCCCAAATCTCGTGATACTTGCCCCATCATCCTCCCCTCAATATTGGTGCAGTCGTTCTCTGTCCCTTTTGCAGAAAAGGCATCCAAAGAATGATGTTTCACCGTCCATGCTTCACGGTTGGGTGGTGTTCTTGGGTAGTAACTCATCTTCTTCTTCCTCAAGACACAGGCGAGTTGAGTTTTAAACCAAAAAGCTCTATTTTGGTTTTCATCAGACCACATGACTTCTCCATTCCTCCTTCTGGATCATCCAGTGTGCATTGGCAAACTTCAGACGGGCCTGGACATGCGCTGGCTTGGCAGAGGGACCTTGCGTGCGCTGCAGGATTTATAAATCCATGACGGCCGTAGTGTGTTACTTAATGGGTTTTCTTTGATACTGTAGTCCCAGCATCTCTTCAAGTGTCGATTGAACCAGGGCGGTCCTGCCATGTAGTTGCTGGGCTGATCCCTCACCTTTCTCATGATCATTGAGGCTTCACGAGGTTGAGATCTTGCTATGGAGCCCCAGAACGAGGGAGATTGACTGTTACTCATTGAACTTCTTCCATTTCTATAATTGCGCAACAGTTGTGCCTTCTCACCAAGCTGCTTGCCTATTGTCCTGTAGCCCATCCAGCCTTGTGCAAGTCCTACAATTTTTGTCCCTGATGTCCTTAGAACACTCTCTGGTCTTGCCCATTGTGGAGAGGTTGGAGGTCTGATTGAATTGAGTTGTGGACAGCTGTCTTTTTGGCAGATAACGAGTTCTAAACAGGGTGGGCAGTTTAAATACAGGTAATGAGTGGAGAATGGTGAGGGCTTCCTTAGAAGACAAAACTAACAGGTCTGTGAGAGCCGGATTCCTTTACTGGTTGGTAGGTGATCAAATATACTTATTTATGCAATAAATGCAAATTAATTATTTTTAAAAAATCATACATGTGATTTTCCAGATTTGTGTTTTAGATTCCGTCTTTCACAGTTGAAGTGGTACTAGATAAAATTAACAGACCTCTTCTGACTTTCGTAAGTGGGAAACCTTGGCAAAAATGGCAGCTGTATCAAATACTTGTTCTCGCCCACTGTACATACAAACATCATACATACATATAATATATACTGTATATATAATATATATATATATATATCCGTGTCTCAAGGGAACATCGATTACACAGAGTAACGTTTTGCTGTGTTGGACCCTGCAGTTCCATACGGTTGGTGTGTTGGAGCGATTCTCATCGCGCTGAAAACTGTACAATTTGATTTTTACAGGATATCACTTTGTTTAATCTTTTGTGTGATCTCATAATATAATCCACCCTCACTTCGACATCATACATACTATAAAAACAATAAGGTCCATCCGACCAGGTGTCTTCAGTGATCTGGTTTTATGAAGGCATAGAGCAGAGACGACATTTTGTGTTCGTGCTTTGACATATGTTTTTTATGAATTTTACTAATTTCCCACTTGAATTCTCTTCAACAGAACTCTGTTTGAAGGTAAATCTTTGTGTTTGTCTTTTTTACGTACTTATGTGTGTGTGTACGTATATTAACTGTAATTTACCATAACGTGTGTGTGTGATGTGTGTGTCGAATATTGGGTTCCGAATGTGGAATTGAGTCCTCCAGGGCGGCTATCTCTCTCTTTAGGGTGCTCCAATAAAATTTTTTACCAAAGTATAAATCGAGGGGGTGGTTCAAAAAAAACATGAAAGTATAAATGGAACAGGCACGCAAGTGTTGCAGACACGCCTTTGTATGTCTTTCACTCCGAGAGAGAACACAGCTTGTGGCTCACAATGCTCATGCCCTGCTTCCCGATTCCGTTGTCTTTCTTGGCATTGTTGCTGCTGGCGGAGATACGTGGCCCCGCAGGCTGCAGCCTACCTCTAGCATGGCGCCCCCAGAGCGATGAATGCCGTGCGGAGCTCGCCGAGAGTATAGTTTTCGCTCACGTGAGTGCCGTGCACTCACTGGAGCCCACAGAGCACCGCACGTCTGGAAAGCACACGTCGTTTCCAGGGCTGCTCTACACAGCAGAGCTGGAGCTGCTCTGCGACCAGGCGTGGGGGAGCATGCTGACCCTCCCAATTGGGACGCGCTTCAACCTCACGGGTCTCGGTTACTTCTCCTGCTACTCATACACCGTGATGCCCAACAACAGCTATTTCATCTTCCTCCGGTGCGTTGTCCATCTCCCTCCGGTGCGCTTCTTTGCCATTGCAAATGCAACTCGTGCCAAAATTTTCGGTTGACAGTCTTCCAAAATTAAAGTCTTCCAATGACATAATTAAGGCTTGACATTTGAAAAAATATATATATATCACACGCACACCGTTTTTTCACAAGCCTGTACTAACAGGTTTAATCATTTATTGAATCATTTATTAATGGTTACTCCTGAAGCATTTTATTAACATTTAAAAGATGTAAATAACACAAATTCTACACTTTATAATTAACTTAAACCTTAATCAAAACAGATTTTGCAAAACCCAAAATAGTTATCTACATTATAAAAGGAGCCGTGTCTGTCTGTCTGTTTGTTTGCCATGTTATAACTTGAGAACGGATTAAAGGATTTCAATAAATCCAATGATGGTGGATTCAGAAAACTCGCAGGAAGGTTTGTGACACAAAAAGACGTAATAACCATCCTGAACACCACACAAACAAGTTCTGCGCAGGGCTCTGCAATTTCTCTAAATGCTCTTTTTCTTGTTGTTTTTTTTTTTGTCTTTTTGTGTCACAAACCTTCCTGCAGAGTTTTCTGAATCCACCATCATTGGATTTATTGAAATCCTTTAATCCCGTTCTCAAGTTATAACATGGCAAACAAACAGACAGACAGACACGGCCCTTTTATAATGTAGATAACTATTTTGGGTTTTGGCAAATCTGTTTTGATTAAGGTTTAAGTAATTATAAAGTGTAGAATTTGTGTTATTTACATCTTTTAAATGTTAATAAAATGCTTCAGGAGTAACCATTAATAAATGATTCAATAAATGATTAAACCTGTTAGTACAGGCTTGTTGAAAAAACGGTGTGCGTGTTATATATTATTATATTTTTTTCAAATGTCAAGCCTTAATTATGTCATTGGAAGACTTTAATTTTGGAAGACTGTCAACCGAAAATTTTGGCACGAGTTGCATTGCAATGGCAAAAGAAGCGCACCGGAGGGAGATGGACAACGCACCGGAGGAAGATGAAAATAGCTGTTGTTGGGCATCACGCGTGTATGGTAGCAGGAGAAGTAACCGAGACCCGTGAGGTTGAAGCGCGTCCCAATTGGAGGGTCAGCATGCTCCCCCACGCCTGGTCGCAGAGCAGCTCCAGCTCTGCTGTGTAGAGCAGCCCTGGAAACGACGTGTGCTTTCAGACGTGCGGTGCTCTGTGGCTCCAGTGGTGCACGGCACTCACGTGAGCGAAAAACATACTCGCCGCCACGTGATTCATCTCTCTCGT
>CM068954.1:88042666-88053519 GCA_035128595.1 Eptatretus atami | reverse complement strand
AATTAATAAGAGACCTAATTTGAATTGCCACTTCATAACTGCTGACAGTGATTACCGGGTACCAAGATGTCCCGCTTTGATCGGACACCTGACCCTGACCCGTGACGTTTTTATTATTATTCAATTGAATATAAAATGGGTTTAAATAAATTCAATTCAAATCAAATGGAAGACCAAGCAAAAAGCAAGGATGGAGTCATCAGGAGGGACCTGGGTCGGATTCACATTTCAGCTGCTACTCCTTTACCCTCAAACCCATCCGGGCACAGCCAAGTGAGCCTTATTGAAAAAAAAAAATCAAAAGGGACCCACATTAAATAAATATATAAATAATTCTGTTTGCCAGACCATGTATCCGATCAAATTGAAATTTAAAACATTTATTCCACATCATGACTACATCATAATTGTGAAGTTTCATGTCGGTAGATTAAGCGGTTACAGAGAAAACATAATTTAATATTTCTTCAATACGGCTGCCAAACTCTGTGACCTATCAATTATTTCTTAACAAACTTGGACACCCATGGCTTGAGGAACATTTGTGTGGTTTCCCCTCGATTTGTCCAGCTTTCTGGAGAAGATTTTTTTTATAGGTTTTTCAGGTAAATCCAATGTGGCTGCCAAACCATGTGACCTATGACATCATACGTGTGAACATTTTTTGTTCCTCATGGATAGGCATTCATACGTGTAAAGTTTCACCTCAATCTGTTCAACCACTTTAGAGAATAAGATTTTTGAAGGTTTTTTTTTAAAAAAACAACAATATGGATGCCGAATCACGTGACCAATGACATCATCAAAAAAAAATTCTGTGCACCATTTTATCCTTAGATGACCCTCAAAAATGTTCAAACTGATCAGATGTAGTGTTCTACATATGCAATTATGACATTGAAAAAATCAAACTTATTCCCCATGAGGAGTACTTGCCGTGTGCCAAGTTTCAATTTTTTCCTTGGTGCGGTTTCAGAGGTCCAAAGTTTTTCCATTTTTCCAACATGGCTGCCACACCACGTAACTTATGACGTCATAATTATCAATAAACCATTCTACATTAGTCGTACCTATGGAGAAAATTTCGTCTCAATCCGACAAGCAGTTACGGAGAAAAACACCAAAGTTCTGTGCAGCAAACAGACAAAGAGATGGACCCAAATGTAATACCCTCTCCTCTGACGAGGGTAAAAAACTAATATATATATATATAAACAGTATATGAGGCCCCGTGAGGAGGAGTGATGTAAGCGCCATTTTTTTAATGATATGATGATGATAGGCTCGGATGATAGGGTAAGGGTTAAAATAGTGCTATATGGCATTAACTCCAAAATGGCCGATGTGTCCCTTACATCACTCCTCCTCGCGGCGCCTTATATATATAAACAATAGAGAATCGGTTTGTGTACATGGGTACATGAGCACACGTGGTGAAACTGCATACACCAACTTGCGATGCTGGTTATCCCTGCACGGAGGACGGGATCTCCCAGGAATCCTTTTTAGCTCGCCTGTTCGAAGAACAGAGAGCTATAGCGATACCCCCGGCGTGAGCGTGAGCGTGAAAATGTTAAAGTTTTTGGTGCAAGTTATTTTTTCCTTTCTAATGTTTTTTTATCTACCACACTATTTTTTATACGCCCGACATATATATCGGGCGTATTATTTGATACCGGTCGTCCGTCCGTCCGTCTGTCTGTCTGTCCGTCTGTCCGTCCGTTCCTATCCGCACTCTAACTCCCAAAGTTTTCAACTTTCACGTTTCATCTTTGGTACAACAGGTACAGACTGTGGAGACGGTGTGTCGCGACATACGTTCGTCATCTAAAGTGGTTGCCATGGCAACCAGGATGCTGTTTTCCATCCGTTGTCTGCACTCCTAACTCCAAATGTTTTCAACTTTCACGTTTCATATTTGGTACATAGGTACAGACTGGGAGACGGTGTTTGCGACATATGTTCGTCATCTAAAGTGGTGGCCATGGCAACCAGGATGCTGTTTTCCATCCGTTCCTGTCCGCACTCTAACTCCAAATGTTTTCGACTTTCACGTTTCATATTTGGTACATAGGTACAGACTGTGGAGACGGTGTTGTCGCGAACATATGTTCGTCATCTAAGTGGTGGCCATGGCAACCAGGATGCTGTGTTTCCCATCCGTTCCTGTCGGCACTCTAACTCCTAACACTACATATTACTTTTTCTTTTCGATGCATTTCTCATGGCAAGGCGAGTACCATAAAATTCGGACCATTGAGCGCATCGTTATATAAGGACCGCATCCCTAAATCTTAAAAAAATCGGAATTTAAACAACATAAGCCGCACTGGTTTTATAAGGCCACAAATGTTGCACAACAAAAAAACCAAGCGCAAAAACGTCCGAAAATTGCCCAAAAAAGTGATCGATCTTGCTTTGAGTCTAATCTGACAAGTGAAACATCCAACCATCCGTGTTACCCAGTCTTCAAGTTGTCTTCCAGTTCGGGCCATCGGCATTTCCTACCTCTGAAAGCCTTTGTTGAACTTTTTGCAGCGAGAAAGTTTGCCTCTTGAGTTTTGAATCCTCGTGTGACCTCTTGTTTTCTTTCATACGCGAGTACTCTTACCAAATCAACTCATCTCTGCTAAATATACTTCTGAGGTGCAAACTCATCACTCGAAGAAAAGCAGGGGAAATGCATAAAACGCCAGCGGCGATACGAGGAAGACACTTCGGAGTGTGGATCGAAACTTTTTTCTAGCTCAGGCTGTGGTTCACCTCGTCAATTAAACTGTGGTGTTTGCATTCTTAGCACGAGAGTCTAAATGTACTTGACTCATAAAACTATTTTGTGAACTGCCAGTGTCACCATCGTCCAATACGTAATGTAATTGTTAGATGGCATTTATACTGTGGGATGAATGAGGTGCCAGTAGAACTGGTGGAATTTTGATGATGAAAAGAGCGGGGTGTATTCAAGTAACTGGAACTGAATGGTGCTGATGGATGGTATTGGGTATATTAGGTATATATATGTGAGTGGAACATTGTTAATGAGAGGTGAGCTGATGATGAATCCGATGGATGGATGCTGATGGGATGATGTTACTATTAAATGGTAAGGGGCACGAGTCGAATATTTATTTAGAATGAAGTTAGTCATGAGTGAGCTTGAGAACCCGTTGATGTGAAACGATTTGTCATGTTCATGGTTTTCAGGTTTTTTCTTTTTTTTTTTTTTTTTTTTTTTTTTTTTTTTTTTTTTTTTGTTTTTTTTTCGCTGTTCTAGACTGGTTTTTATCACGCGACACTAATTTTTAAACTGATATACATATACAAATACATATATTGCTTTAAAAATTATTTGGATCAGACTTCACTGCAATGATTTATAAAAAATATTATTAGACTAGTCTTTTAAAACGATAAATGTATAAACAGGCGAGCATTGGGAGGCTTTGACACCAACTCTCTGGTTTGTTCTTGCCTCATATATCAGCTATCGCAGCAAAGATTGGTATTCTTGTAAGTGAAGCGACGGGTCTTCTGTGCCAGTACAGTATACTTAAAGTAAGAACCTTATTAACTTGTGAGCAATTGAGTTTTTCCGACCATCCAAATGATCAGCTGGACAACATTCTTCAGGGAGATTTGGACCGTTTCAGCACAAAACCTCTCCAAACAGTGGGTCCACAACAGTAGATGCAAACGGCAAAAACCAACACACACGTGTGGGGAAAGCAGTCAACAACAGCAATATGCGTGCACACACACACACACACGCACGCACATACACATGCACACACACATGCACGCATACACACACACACACACACATACACATACACACACACACACACACACACATACACACACGCACACACACACATACCCACACGTTGTGTAAGCATACAAACCGTGTTTCCACATTGTCTCGGCTCGTTCACCTGCATTTGATTTTGCATGTATTTATATTTTCATTTACGGATGCTTCCGACGGTTCGGTGATTTTTTTCCCAGTGTAGCGTCTTCGATGTCCATCAGCACGAAAATTTCAGCTTTCGATGTCACCCAGAAGGCACCGATTTTTAATATCAGTCAGTCTGTCAGTGCCGAGAAAGAGCTATATTATACATATATTGAATGTGTATATATATACATACATACATACATACATACATACATACAATACATACAATAGATACATACAATCATACAATACAATACATACATTACATACATACATACATACATACAATACATACAAATACACACATACAATACATTACATACATTACATACACACATACATACATACATTACATACACACATACATACATACAATACATACAATACAAACATACAATACATTACATACAATACATTACATACACACATACATACATACAATACATACAATACAAACATACAATACATTACATACAATACATTACATACACACATACCTACATACAATACATACATACATACATACATACCATACAATACATACCATACATACATACAATACATACATACATCACAATACATACATTACATACAATACATACATACAATACATTACATACAATACATACAATACATACATACAATACATACATTACATACATACATACAATACATACAATACATACAATACATACCATACATACATACATACAATACATACATACATCACAATACATACATACAATACATACATTACATACATACATACATTACATACAATACATACCATACATACAATACATACATACAATACATACATACAATACATACAGTACATACATACAATACATACATACAATACACACATACATTACAATACATACATACATACATACATTACATACACACATACAATACATACAATACATACATTACATACAATACATAAATACAATACACACATTACATACATACACATACATGCATATATACACACATACAATACATACATACATACAATACATACATACATACAATACATACATACATTACATACACACATACAATACATACATACATTACATACATACAATATATACAATACAATACATACATACAATACATACACACAATACATACAATATATACAATTCAATACATACCATACATACAATACATACAATACATACATACAATACATACATAACACACATACATTACAATACATACAATACATACATATAATACATGCATTACATACATACAATACATACAAATACACACTTCAATACATACATACATTACATACAATACATTACATACACACATACATACATAACATACAATACATACATTACATACAAACACACATACATACATACAATACATACATACAATACATACATACATTACATACAATACATACATTACATACAAACACACAATACATACATACATACATACATACATTACATTCAATGCAATACATACATACAATACATACACACACATACATACATACATACCATACATACATACGATACATACACACATACATACCATACATACATACAATACATACATTACATACATACATACATCACAATACATACATACAATACATACAATACATACATACGAACATACCATACAATACATACCATACATACAATACAATACATACATACAGTACATACATACAATACACACATACATTACAATACATACATACATACATACACACATACAATACAATACATACACACATACATACATACAATACATACACATATACACACATACAATACATACAATACATACATACAATACATACACATACATACATATAATACATACATACATACATACAATACATACAATACATACATACAGTACATACATACATACATTACATACACACATACAATACATACATACATACAATATATACAATACAATACATACATACAATACATACACACAATACATACAATACATACAATACATACAATACAATACATACCATACATACAATACATACATACAATACATACATAACACATACATACAATACATACAATACATACATATAATACATACATTACATACAAATACACACTTCAATACATACATACAATACATACATTACATACATACATACATACATCACAATACATACATACAATACATACAATACAATACATACATACGAACATACCATACAATACATACAATACATACATACAATACATGCATACAATACATACATACAATACACACATACATTACAATACATACATACATACATACACACACATGCAATACAATACATACGCACATACATACAATACATACATACAATACATACAATACATACACACATACATACAATACATACATACAATACATACATATACAATACATTACATACAATACATACATACAATACATACATACATTACATCCACACATACAATACATACATACATACAATATATGCAATACAATACATACATACAATACATACATACATACATACATACATACCATACAATACATACATTACAATACAATACAATACAATACAATACAATACATACACACATACATACAATACATACAATAATACATACATGACATACATACATACAATACATACAATACATACATATATACAATACACACAATACATACATACATACCATACAATACATACCATACAATACATACAATACATACAATACATACATACAATACATACAATACAATAATACAATACATGCAATACATGCAATACATACAATAATACAATAATACATACAATACAATAATACATACATACAATACATACATACATACAATAATACATACATACAATACATACATACTATACAATACAATAATACATACATACATACAATACATACATTACATACACACATACAATACATACAATACATACATTACATACATACATACATACATACACATACATACAATAAATACATACAATACATATACACATACATACATACACACATCCAATACATACATACACACATACATACATACATACAATACATACATTACATACAATACATACATACATACATACATACATACATACATACAACACATACATACAATACATACAATACATACATACATCCATACGCACAAACTAAGACGGATACCTGAGACCTGGGGAGGGCTTTGTTCCACATTCCGAAACCCGCATATGGAGAGAGACACACACACAGGTCTGACAATTCTGCAATTCTGTTTATCAATTGTATAGTACTGGCTATTCCTAAAACAATATAATTTAAAGGATTGCTGTGAATGATGTTCATATCACAACATCCTGTCTTCAACTTTATTTAAATTGTAAACCCCAAAACATAGTTCCCTTACCTAAAGTAAGAACTTTAACCTGTAAGCAATTGAATGGTTTTCCGACCGGATGGACCATCACCTGGGTACCGTTCCTCTTCAAGATTTCGATCCTTTCAGCCCAGAACCTCTCCGAACAGCTGATCCATAACCACCGTCACGGATCCACGGTGCAAATCTTCTTTTAACGGCTCAAATCCATGTCATGGCGTTTGATAAACAGCATTAAAATTAATTAAGTGGACAATGCACGACAAGCCAGACTACACATCGCCCACCAGCAGTTCACACACCAGTTTGACTGAGTGCGTTTTTCATTTTTAGGCTACCTGGGCTGAGAGCGTTTTCAAAGAACTACACAATTTCACATGTGCAATGACAGGGGATTAGGGTTCATCTTGGAAAACGACTTTGTGTACATGCCAGTGATCATCATGCGCAATACCACAACAACTATAGTTTGAATTTGACAAAACTTGAACTGAGCAATTTTTAGAAAAGCACTCTTTAACTAGTCCAATCCTCTTGTGGAGTCAGTCAAGGAAACCTTCTGCCCAAGTGTTTTACGGGACATTTGAATGAAAGCGATTTGGACAGAAATTGATCATTTTTGTTCAGGGTACTGGCGACAACTCGGGTACTCTTAATGAAGGGCATCGTGGATGACTGGCCACCCAGTTTAATGCCCTTCCTAGGGACAGCACACTTTGTTATGCAACACCCTTTCTGCAAAGCCACAATCTAACATGAATTTTTAGTCTCATCGGGACTCGAACCTCGACCAGACAGCTCACTTGCTCAGGAGTCAGTGCAGTACCTCTGCAGCGTCCTGTCGGAACATGAATGAACACAAAAATTACAAAACAAGTTTTAATATGCTATTATAGCGTAGACATCTTTTTCAACTACACTAGCGATACCCGTGCACATGCACGGGATAGCAGTACAACATAGCTGGTAGCAGACAACAGACCGTACATGGGGAATGACAAAAATACGCATTGTGCAAAATGCAAGTGGTACTATGGAACGCCAAGACTTCCCAAACATTGTCGGCATGTCCGCTAAGGCCTAGGTCACATTTGCCACGGCGACCGTGGGGTCTCCAAAATCTGCGGCCACTAGCAATTATACGGCGGCCGCAGTATTTCCACGGTCACACAATGTAGCAGTCACATATGTTTTTATTTTTCGGGGAGCCGCACGGCGTATTTAGAAATCGTGGAGACCGAAAACGTGGGGGTGCCGTACGGTCTTTGATTTGATGTCACACAGTGACCTTAGGGCGTCGCTGCGGCGGCCATAGAATTTTCAAGGCAGACGCAAGGCGACCGCAAGGTGCCCGCAGGGGGGCCCTAAGGCGAACGTGCGGCCAGACGGACGGCAACGAGTAGGTATATATACCAGTTCTTTCTTTTACTGAAATAAAAATATAACAGTATATATAACTGAATATACTATAACTATAATATACGTGGTTGCCCAGAATCTGAACGCCCATTGTTTGAACAAATTGGAATGCGAACAATTTTTCGAGAAAATTTTGCCCTAAAACCTAATACATTTAAAACCCGAACACAACGTGGCGTTCATGTTTGTTCACGTGTCTCCTCAACTATTCGAGGCCATCTTCGCGCTTTGTTCATTCAGTTCGTCGGTGGAAGTCCTCGTGAAAGCATCTCTCGTGTGTCGATCGGATACTTTAGGTCTCAGTCACATTTGCTCTATGGCGAGGATACGGCGGCCGTACGCCCTCTGAATTGACAGAAAGTGCGGCGGCCGCAGAGAAACTGAGGTGGCCTCAGGTGCCTACGCTATGGTATATTTTACAGGTCGTAAGGTCACCGTGGAATTATAAGCGGGAGTTATAACTTTTATCATTTCTACATTCGCCGTACAGAATTCGACAAGCGAAACAAAGAACTGGTAAAAAAATATATATATTCACCATTCGTTACCGTCCATTCGCACGTTCGGCTTAGGGTCCCCTGCGTCCCCTTGCGGTCCTTGCGTCCTGCGGGCACTTCGTTGCTGAAAATTCTATGGCCGCCGCAGCGACGCCTAAGGTCACCGTGCGACATAAATCAAAGACCGTACGGCACCCCCACGTTTTGGTCTCCACATTTATAACACGCGTGCAGCCCGAAAAATAAAACATATGTGATTGCTACATTGTGTGACCGTGGAAATATGCGGCCGCTTTATAATTGCTGTGCCCGTACATTTTGTAGACCTCCGGCCGCCGAGCCAAATGTGACTTAGGCCTTACTCGTGTTTCACCTTCTTTTGATGTTTGTTTTTTATAATCATCTTGTGTTTATTAAATTAACAAAAAGCAATCGATCACGTGGTGTGACGGACTGTCAGGCAAAGGATTGAATTTCACAGCAAAACCGTTGTAATTTGGAATATCCATGATTAGTCAGCCGATGCGTTTGATGAAAGTGATTGTGGTTCTGCGGGCATCATGTTTGATGAGCTGCCCTGGGGGCAGCGCCTCGCAGAGTGCGCGAGGATCGGAACCCAGGACGGGCTCGAGCCTGTGTGGACCTTTGGATGTGGTGATGTACCAGTTTACATACAATACACCGCCACCGAGAGGTCATTACTCATCTTATTTTACCTTAAACATGGGGAATTTCAGTTTAAAGTGTCTTGAAAGTGGGTTTTCTTTGGGTCCACAGACGGATTATTCACTCCATTATTTCTTATTGGGAAAATATTTTTGGAATCCGAATTTTTGCAATCCGAACGCCTCCTGGAAGAATTAAATTGGGATTCTGGGGACATGTGTATAGGCAAACACCTATACTCCGATCTCTAGGGTAACGCACGGTCGATGCAGACTGCCACGGAGGCGTACGTAGGTGCACGGCGGGCGTAGGGCAACCGTGCGTCAACCTGCATTGCCCGAGGTAGTCACACAGACCGCAAGGCCACGGTACGGCGACCGTGAAATAGTGCGGCGCGTAATTTTTGGGGTTGGGAAAATTCATTTTCATTGAGAAGAGCTTACGGCAGCCGACGAATAACGCAAGCCACCGTACGCCCTACGTACGGTCGACGTGGAACACATCTACGTCATAGCTTGGCTTGTCGAATTGCTACGGGCGAACGTAGAAATGAAAAAAAGTTATAACTCCGCGTTATAATTCACGGCGCCCTACGGCTGTAAAAGATAGCCAAACGGGTAGGGCTCCCTGAGGCACTCAGTTTCTCTGCGGCCGCGACGTTTCTGTCATTCAGAGGGCGTACGGCACCGTACCTCGCGTAGAGCAAATGTGACTGACCTAAGTGCCGAGAGAATTTATAGGATCGTGTGACGGCGAGCCGAGTTTTGAGTGTGCAAGCTTGGTATTATAATAGAGATGTACTGTTCAGTATTGTCTTTGATATTCACTCAGTATTGAACACATAATGTGAGCCATCGCAATGGCTTCATAATCAATTAATTAAACCTTATCCAATGTCAAAATTAACAAAGAATGCAAATAATGTTATGGAA
>CM068954.1:87996712-88016938 GCA_035128595.1 Eptatretus atami | reverse complement strand
AACACTACGTAGCTAAGCTACGTCCCCACTACACATCCAAAGTCTGTCACTGTCTTCAAAGATCCCATTTTTCCATTTCCCAACCTAAAGCTCACTAACATCCCTCTACCTAATCCATTCCACGGACTCCATGAGGACTTACCCCTGCCCCATGAAGTCGGTCTAACTATGCTAACCTTCCCCCTAACTAGTGATCATCCTGTGCCCAGGCCAAGGGGGTCTTCCACCCTTGCCCAGGGAATCCTGTTCACCCGAAAGCGAGGCTTGCTTTTGTTAATTTTTTTTTAATCAAATTTTGCGCAGCACCAGCGCGGCAACTCGCAACTCGCGCACTTTGTACCTGCCCGTGACGTCATGCAGCTGCACGTGTACCTCGTCCTCTTGGACGGTACATCCGGCAGGGATTCCCTCCTGCCGGATTCCAACCCTACGTGCAGCCATGACGTCACCCTGCGCACCCAAAAGCAAACTCGCACTCCGAGGGGCCCCCACGCGAACACATGTGCTCTGCCCGTTGGAGCTTAACAACAAGCTCGCGTGGAGAATCGTCCGGTCAAATCCGTTGTCCTGCTAAACTTTGTCCTCCGCGGGATCGGCAAATCCACCGCGTGCGTTTCCGGACCGGGTTTCACTCCGGCAGCCGAGCACGTGGCGGCCTCATGCGTTGCACAGCAAGGACCTCGCGCTCGCCGCTGGGTGAACCCGGCACGGTCCCATTACATCTAGGCCGCTACTCGGCTTTGTCTCTCACATGTCGCCGTCGTCGTCGCCATTCCACCCACGCACACCTGCGTGTTACGACGCACAGACTCCACTCCATTACACTCACATTCACACCGGGAGACGCAGCTGCATGCTCATGCATGCCGACCGACATCTCCCTCACATACCGCGACCTCACACACGCTGTCTCCTCACACTCGGCGCTCACTCACTCGTGCCATTTCCCTCACACAAACCATACCACTCACACACGCGGGGCACTGCCCGCGGTGTCTCACTCACACACCGTGCCTCACTCGCACACGGCTGTTCGCACACGCGTGCCGTTTCCTGCGCGCACGTGGTCTCTTCCACCTGCGGTGCCCCTTTCACACACGGCGCGCTGGGAAGCACGCTCTCCGGCACACTCGCGACCACACCACTCACACACGGGGTCGCTTCACACACGGGGGCTCACTCACACCTTGCACCACACACACCGGGACAACCACACTGGGGATTTGTGCCCCACAAACGGGTTCCGGGGGCTCTATACCCCAAGCTGCACGTGCACCCGTCCACAGCACCCGTCCCCTCAAACTCGCTCGACACGACCGAACTCACCTGGTCGTGAGTCGCCTCAAGGGGGCATTCTCCCTCCCCTCGTTCCTGGAGGAGGCCATCCAGCTGCTCACACGGGTCCTACCACTCGCCAGCTCCCCTCATTGGTCCTCCACTACCTCCGTGTGTGTGTGCTCGTCTCTAACCCGTCCAATTCACCCTCTATCTCCCGTTCTCCACTATTTTTATTTCCGTCTCTTCCCTTGTTATCTCCCTCATGCACGTCTCCGTCACCCCAATTAGTTTTTCCCTCTCGGTCACCGTCACTGTTGCTCTCTCCGTCACCTTTACACTTCTCGCCCAACACGTCCCCGAATTACTTTGTCCTCACCCGCCTCCACTGCGGGCCTGACAACCGTTGCACCCCCTCCCAGCTCGTTCGCTCCGACATGTGGCGTCGCCATTACGCACTCCGCTGTTGTTGCCTTCATGCCCGCCTGCAGGCTTCGGCCATTTGCTGCATCTCACCCCGCATTTCCCTTATTTCTTCCTTCATTCCTTGCGCATTTGTTTCCATATTCGTTTTCATTTAATCCTTCAATTGTTGTGCATTTGTTTTCATATTCGTTTTCATTTCATCCTTCAATGTTGTGCATTTGTTTTCATATTCGTTTTCATTTCGTTTGTGTTTGTATCCATCTTTTCGTTCATGCTTTTTATTTCGAGTGCGTTTCCATCCATTTTGTTGTTTAGTGCCGCCAGCATGGCGCATAGCTGGGCCATGTCGGGCGCACTCGCTGGGCCGACCGGCGAGGATCGGGGGGTCTTGGCGGAGAGGGGAGGGGAGGCGCCGCACACCGCGGCCGCCGCCGCGCCCACCCCGGCCCCGGGTTCGCCTGGGGGGAGACTGCTCCTGCACACCAATGTCCCGCTCGGGGCCTCCATCCCGAGCCACGGACTCCAACAACTCTACATCCATTTCCACAACCCCCGGCTCCGCCGCCCCGAGACTCCATCTCACCTCTCGTAATGGGTTAATTTTAAATCGCTCGTAATTTGGAGGGAATCGGGGTCGCTCCTCTCACCCCTGAACCGATTCCCGTGAATTTAGCTTGGAGACCGAGAGGGATTGTATCCCACTCCTGACACCAGTGTTGCGAATTCGCGCCCGCGGCGTGCGAACGGCCACGTGACTCGAATGGCGGCCGCCTCGCCCACCGGACGGACAATTCTGTCGTGACCCTCCGGGAACTATCGCCCGGAGCCAGTCACGGGTGGGCCTTTCGACCTCACCACGATCGTGCCAATCGGCCACCGCGTGGGATAGGGTTGTTCGCCAAACTCGACCTACCTAAGTACCCACGCGGATGGTAAACCGGGCGATCGCACCTGCCGCAGGTCGACTCCGGACACGGGCCGCTTAAGCGGTCCGTTCCGTGCTATCGGGATACCGAGCGGTGTTATCGTCGGCCTCGACGGTTCCAATTAATTATCGGGCGTATCAAGCCCACTACGAACCCTTTTACGTGAAGCAAGATGGAGATTCAACAGGAAAGGACGCAGCGAAACGGGAAACAAGTTCAACACAAAGCACATTTATTACCCACACAGACCAGCATGGAAGGCACGTATATTACAGCCAAACAGAATTAGAATGCACATATATCAATTAAAACAATTATGCACAAAAGCAAATGTAACAAAAGAAACGACAATGCAGATCTACAACCGACTAGCGAACACACGGCAACACATACAGTTTTACTTCACAGACGGCGCCACACACACACGTTTACACAGAACCCAAAAGAATGGAAGTGCGACTTCCCTGTTGGCCGTCGAGCCCCTCTCCTACGTCCGTCGACGTGGTCCCGCCTGGCTGCGACTCCGTGCCCTGGCGTGGTAGGCGAGTCCTCTCCTGCGTGCCTCGCGCCTGCTCGTGTTGACCACTCGACGCCACGGACCGAGTGTTCGGCGCTATCCCAGCGCGGATAGAGGGGGGGGGGGACGTGGATGCCCGAAGTCGGGAGAGGGGAATGGCGGACGCTCCTTCCCGCCAGCGGGTCTTGCGACTGCCCCACCAAAGACCAGGCCAGCGGCCTCCAGGACGAGCGAGCCGAAGACGGGCAGCGAGCCAGAGCAACCACGAAGCAAGAGCATCACCAAACAAGAGCATCGACCAAATCAGAGCATCGACAAAATGCTTCCCCCGTCTCCGACTCTTATACCCCGGAGCTCCGCCCTCCACTCCGCCCCGTTTTCGGCTCCACCCTCCTTCGAGAGGTTTCTCGGAGAGGGGCGTTCCCTCACCCCGACCGCCTCACGCTGGTCATCCACCAATCGGTGGCGGGCTACCCTTCCCCTTCCTTCACACCAAGCGCGGGAAAAATGGCGGGAAAAACAGGCGGGAAAACAGCGCGTCCTCGCAGCTCCTTCCTCGGCGCCCTTGTTTGCCGTTCGGTTGAAATCAAAGATAGGGAAGAAAAACGACTAACTCAAAGTGTCGCAACCCGAATGAATCACATTAATTCCCTCTAAACAACGGGTTTGGGGCTAACTATACATGTACTTAAAAGATACCTCACCTACGGGACCTGAATGGTGTTTTGCGAATTTCCACAGCCGTAACAATATATATATATATATATATATATATATATAATATAATATATATATATATAATATATATATAATATTATATATATATATATATATATATATATATATATATATATATATATGTTGTTCAATTAGAATGTGAGTACGTCTACAAAGTATGTACGGTACAATTAGAATGCGAATATGTCTACAAAATAGATACTATAAAAACCACACAAAAGTCCTGGCGAGGGTCTGCAATCGCTGATTGCTCTTTATAGTCGGTGTTGTGTTTTGTCTGAATCTTACCATGCAGAAACTAAAGATAAATTTAAACAACTGGGAATTACAACCATTGCCGCAGTTGCAGCTTTGAAGGTGTCTTAGTGAGGTGTTAAATCGCATAAATGGCTCATGTATAACTTTGATAGCAAGATGCAAGATGCACCCACAAACTTTTCCAATTATACCTAAGCCAGCAATGATTGTTCTGTGACAAGCTGGATAAATATTTGCCTCCCCAAGAGTGCAGATTTGTGAATGTTGAGTGTCACACGGTTGACGTATCTAGGAGGGGTGGGGAAATTATTATGCAATTGCTTTGAGAGTTCAAGAAACTGTGCATGGTGAACCATGCCAGGTGGCCAGGTGATTATTTCTAATTGGCTGATTTTTTTTTTCCAATAAAAGATAAGCCTTATGAGCTGTCCTGAGTCAATAAGAATAAAATATAGAAGCACAGGAATGCTGGTGTGGGGCAGCTAGGCAGGACCAGGGCATAGTCGAATGAGTGAATGAGTGAATGAGTCAACCATCCCAGAGCAATGTATGACATGACCGTGGTCGGACTCGCACCCTGGCCAATATTGAGCCACATGAGCTGTGTTTTCATCATGTCTTGGCTCAAGAGATGCCCCATGTGCTGTGGCCAGGAACAAGAATGAGACTTGGCTTCATAAGTGAAACTGTTAGCTGTGTCATCACATTTATCTCATGTAAGCATGCTGGAATCAAACTGCCAGCTTGTTTCAAGTGGAAGAAAGAGCAAATATTTAAAGGGAGATTTCAACTTTAACTTTCGTGTGTTCATCTGTTTTTGACCTCTATGTTCTGTATGTTTTGTGTTTATGCAGTACATCTATGCACACCGATCTTAGGTAGAGAAATGGTAAAGACTTTCAACAATGCCATTGTCGTTGTAAAACGACTATATGACGTGTTATTTATCAGCGACAGATTTATGATATCTTTGTGGTCAACTACTTGGTTGAATTCAAAGATTTTGATAATTTTATGCTTTATTTTTGTAATCATTGCATTTGTACTAATTGTAAAGCTAATGTAAATATGTATGCAGTAATTAAATACATTCGTTATTTTTTTTTGTTTGTAAATGTGCTGGTTCCATCCTTTGCTTTGATTATGTCCATGGTAAATGGGTGAACTTGTGCAAGGAAGATTTTCAGTCACAAATAGAAGAGTTTTTCCTCACTTAATCCAAGTGTGTGAATCACAGCAAGGTCTTATGGACCATCAAGTTGATGGAACATAATCCCTTCTGGGGTAGTCAATTGGGCCTTTGAAAGTGTGCCGATATCCCACTCATGACATGAGACGTGCAACATGATAACTTTGATAATGGTGATGAACTCTAGCTGTTCGGCTTAGTGTTAAGTGCAATTATATAGCCTTATGTCATAGCTATTTAAGTACATGAAGTCGCAATTTTTACCTGTGGCATGTCACAGGTCTACAAGGGCCTCACAGTTCTTGTTAAGGGTCAATTTTTCAAATTTTTCAAAGTCATTCTTGTTCTATCAAGGACTACATTGTCACACAACAATAAAAATGTATCCTGGGTAAGATTGCAGTGCTGTTCTAAACCGATAGGTTAATGTATCACATCAAATCAAAGGTGAACAAAATATCAAGCAAGAAGAGGTAGGTTTAGAATTTACATAATTCAAGCTTGAAAGCATGATTGGCAGACTACTGTGTTACATAATATGGACTACCTTTTTGGAAAGAAGACACTGATTAAGCCACTTCTCCCACAAAATTCCCACAAAGCCGGACTCGTCTGGAGTTAGCCAGGGCAGCAACCGTCACATTGGTGTCATTGAGTGGGATTCAAACCTGAGGTGTGGGAAACAGTTGCCTCAAAGCAAAATATCAGAGCGTGCATTAAGCACAAAATTTTGATGGCAGCCTTGCCGCAATGTCAAGTCGAGGTGAGCATGACCAAAAGGGCGCATGCTGGTTAGGTGTTGCTACAACCCGATAAAACATTGTAGAGGCGGGACCTCTTGAGGGCATAGTAAAGTCATCTCCCCTGCCTGGCAGTCCCTCAGATTCCCCAATCGTTGACCTGGTGCCCCAAGGTGAATCGCCAGCACAACGCAACAGGACGACATCACCGCAGCAGTGTGGAAATTATCCTCACACGATGGGCATGCTGGCACAGCTTATGGCTGGCATGGAGGCTCGGCTGAGTGCTGGGATGGACAGGCTGGGGGCCGATCTTGGCAGGAAAATTTACGCTGTGCGAGGTGGCGGGAGATGTGGCAAGTGTATGGCGTGAGATGGCGATCAGCTTGGCTAAGCTATAGGGGGGGATAGTCAGGTGAAAAGGGAGAGTAGCTGGGTTAACACGAGAGATAGAAGGACTTAAAGGTGAGCAGAGGGAACTAAGCAAGGCGATAACAACAAACACAGGAGCAATTGGGGAATGAAGGGCTGAAAAGGCAAAAAAGGAATGAAGGGGGAGATAATAGCGATAAAAAGAGGTAACGGAGAAAATGGAGGAGATGGGACGGAGAGTTTTTCATTCCTGAGAGTTTGCTTCTGTATTCATCCACCCCCTGCATCTTGTCCATCACATTGAACTGAATAAGGGCATCTGGATCTCAAAAGGCCTCCCCTAGCTCTCATTCTTACCTTCATCCCTTGTTCATCCGTCTCCATCTATTTTGTTCCTCGGCCCCACTGTTGATGTTTCCCCCCTCTCTTTCTGCTGTTCTTTTTACACTGTTGCATCCTGATCCGTTTGGTGTTCTAACTCTTCCACGAGCTTTGACTTTGTATGCAACAAAAAATGCAGTCTGTTGAAGATGTAATTCCAAGAACTGTCAATGTCAAGAGACAATGCGATAATGGATCAGTCTGTGAGGGAGATAGCGGATTCCAGACCAGAACAATCTCTCTTGCCGAACTGTCTCACATGTCGGTCCCTTGGCGGCTATCTGAAGACCATGAAGGATACAATGACGATATCTAACAAAGAATGACTGTCATTTGGAGAGAAGCTATTAAGAAAAGAAGTAGACTGAGTGTAAAGGGCAGCTATATCTCAAAAGGCTTTGGAAGAAATACAATGGACCGTAGTTTGATGACTGACTCACAGCCAACTGACATCACAAGAAAAGTCTCCACAGATGAGAAAGAGTAAACTGTGGTTGGAGGACATCAGAAAATCCATGTCTGGAGAAAGAGCCTCATAAGTGGAGTCATCAATATTGAGAGGATGGTATATCGCACAATGGGCCACCGTCCATCAAAAACAAGTGGATGTTCTGGAGAAAGACACAAAGTTAGAAATAATCAGTGGGGTCATGGGAGGTGGGTGAGTGTGGTGTGTGGAAGTGAGAGTGAGGGGCATGTGTAGTCGGAAAGAGTTATGAACATCGCAAACCACCACCAGGATGTGAGGAGTAGCCAGAGAAGGAAACAAATGAGTCAGGACCACCCTATGTGAGGAAGGTTTTTGTCATAAAGATAATGTCAAGAGATGCAGAGGTAACATGAACAGAAAGATCTGAGAAGCTTGTTTGAATCCTACAGGACCTACAGGAGACCTACAGACCTACAGAGGAAGAAGGAATGGAGACTGTGGAGATTGGAGCTATTAGGGTGGGAAGAGGGAGAGGAGGAGTTGAGGGTAAAGAAGACGGTGGATGGGGGGGGGGGGGGAGGGAGTGGTTGGGAAGGATATTGGAGTGGAAGGAAGGAATGGAGTATGACAGATGAGGGGTGTGAGAGCTGAATGGAGAGGCAGAATGGTTTGGGAGAGCTGTGGGGAGGAGTAACAGAGAGGGCAGAAGCGGGGACGGAATGGGTTTCCGCTGGATGTCAGCATTCATAAAAACCTGCTTATAAGAAGCAAAATAAGTCATGTTACTCAAGAATAGCCGACAATCATTACAATTAAAAACCCATACATTTTAATCAGTGGACATGGCAGTTTGTGTTTTTATTTATTTATAAATAATAAATATGACTACAATGTTAAACTGGCAGGTTTTGCCCTTTTCCTGCACATTCACTTAATACTGTATGTCATTTATCAGCATACATTAACTTTATACGACTTTGGAAGACAGTTGTGTTTAAAAAAAGAACTCAGTTTCTAACTCAACTTACCCATCACATTGATTCAATCGGTGTGCCTGTTGTTCATCCCACTCTCTCGACCTCCATCACCTCTCTGGCAGATACTCTGCTCGCCCATTCAGAAAGCCTTGCTGGAGGAGGAAGAGAGAAGCCAGGCCATTGAACAAGAGGTCACGGCCCTAAAAAATCTAAACCATCGTCTCCTCGAGAAGGTGAACAAGTTGAGAAAGGTCGCGGTGCAGGCAAATGAAGATGCGAAGAAGGCCAAGGAGGCTTTTGCCAAACTTCAGGCCAGATTTGGGCTCAGCCCTCCTGGAAGGGCCAGAGTACACAGGGCTCCCCGGACCATGATAAAGTCATCTGCATATGGAACCAAGCATAAGTACTGGGTAGAAATTGGGTCTGGAGATCATACATGAATTGGTTCCTAATTAGTGCATCTTTCCACCCACGAGATAAAATTGCGATAGTTTCTGTTAAAAATCATTAAAATTGTGCTTCCTATGCTCTTCTCCACAACATCACTGCACTCTATGCATAATGTGTGTGTGTGTGTGGTTAACTAATCGAATCCCCTAACTTTACATATTGTTTTCAGCGATATGTAAAGAATTGGTAAATTTATGTGTGTGACGTCAGCGTTGTCATAGAGTCAGTGTGCTTCTTTGGTTGTGTGTGTTGTTGTATATATATATATATATATATATTATATATATATATATATATATATATATATATATATATATACACACTAGACATACACATGCATACATATGCATACATAAATGTGCATACATGTCACCGGTGGTTTGTGTTCTTAGAAGCAATTTTCAGGAAATAACATTAATTTTAAATTCCTCAATCTCAAAGGGAAATCCCATTTACCTTTTACGATAAATACTATCCGGTTGTAACACCCTTTCAACAAATAGGAGAAAATGGATGACAGGTCCCCTTTTCTATACCATGTTCTCTGTTTTATGCTGTTAATGTTTGTTATATTCAGATAATTAGCAAGTTTAGAAATTTTGAACATAATTGCAAATATTCGGTGAAGTGAATGACTTTATTCCCATGAAATGTTGTTTTTTTGAAACTCTTCCATGGTTTTCAGCCCTCAGATATTCCAATTTGTATATCATGTGTGTTGCACAAGCGATATATCATATCAAAATCATATTTTTGAAGTGTAAATCATTTTATCAAACAAAAAGTAATCAACTACTTTTTTTTTTTAAATGCTACAAAATGTGAAAGTTCCTTTTCTAATGTCCTTGTTTCTACCAACTCAGTCATGAACGGAGAGAAATGTAAGCAGTAACACACAGCTACCAGAGCACAGCTATGCCATTCTTCAGATGATGGCTCCGGAAACGACTGTTTTCAAATGTTTAAACCGAGACATGAGTAAATTTGTAGTCCTGCTCTTACAGAAATTAAATTCTCATCAGATTTCTATCGGAGCTCATGATAAATCAAAGGGGATTTTTGAAAGGGTGATTTTGCAGAGAATCAGATGCAAGGTGCAGTGGAAATACATCACTACTTCTCATGGTAAAGAGGTTGTAGATGGGGTGCATTCAGTTATGGTTATCTGCCAAATACCTGGTGGTAATGAACAAGCTTAAGGTACTGAACAAGGGTAGAGATGCAATTATTGGTCAAACCTCAGCAGAGTTCTTTGCTGTGCAGCAGATGATGCCTGAGGTGACACAGATCAGAATGTTATTGACTATCGATAAACATCACCCTTTGGAACATGTTAAGAAGGTAAATGGCATCAGTAAAAGTCACGTCATAGACTCTTATTATGGCAAAGGAATTTAGTTTTGAAACACAAACAGAGATGATGTCATGTCATATATCAAGCTCGCAGCTCCCAGTATGTTTTTATCTCCAGACCCAATCTTAAGGTAAATGTGGGAAAGTAGGTATTCCTCCAAGCCAATAAAAAAATTCCTGTAGAATAGTTGTGTGTTGTTGGTGAAGACACAAAGGTGCTTGTAATGAAGGACAATGCACCGCAAAGCCATTGCACCAAGTGCTCTAAACATGACACTTGCCAGCTCATGCCACAATGCCAACTCACAAAATGTTCTCGTGGAAGATAGTGTGACAGTCTTGGTCTCTGCAGCAGATGAGTATGCGCATTTCTAATTCCACACTGCATATTGACTTCTGTGATGCCAGGTGAAACAGGTGAGGTCACATGAAGGATATGCTTAACAGAGAGTTTGTGTAATGATGCAGTGTGGGTCATAAAAAAGGTAAATAAAACAAAAAAAACATAACGATACCAGTGACAGATATGAAATAAAATTTTAATGCAAAATATTTACATTCCTCAAGTTTCAATACTAAAACGAAGTGCTCAATATGACCTCCCCTCTGTTTTGTACAACTTATTTTATACAGCAACAAGTTTCGCATCACTTTCTGAAAGGTATCTTGCGTATAACTCCTGAGATAATCTGAATAACTTCATCTTTCAAATCAGTAATTGTGGTTGGTTTCAACTGAAACACCCTTCCATTGATTAGTTTGCAAAAAAAAATAATCCAGTAGTGGCAAATCAGGGGATCTTGTAGGGGGGGGGGGGCATGGGAATTCAGTTTTGTGACTGATAAGGCGATTAGAAAATTTTTCCTTCAGCTAAGCAAGACATTCATTCGAGAAATGGGCTGTGGCTCCATATTGTTGAAATCAAAGATTTTCATGATTCTCACCCTGTTGGATAGCTAAGTCTTCAGCATGTGAAGATAATGATCTGAAATCACAGTTACTGTACTTTCAGTATGAGGGTCTTGAAAAAAAAATAGGGAGTGTAAATTCGTGACAAACTCAATCTAAACCAGCCGCTGATTTTCGGAGAGTGAAGTGATGCTTCTTCACGTTCTTATGGTTTTTACCAATCTCCAAAATCGGCAATTATGTTTATTCATCATCCCATCAATGCAGATATGAAATTCATCAGAGAAAATTATGCCATCAATATTGAAATCTCCATTTTCCAGTGCTCTAGGAGAGCAGTTACAAAATTCATACCATATTCTGTGATCATGTTCATTCAGTGCTGGGAAAAGCTGGACTTTGTAAGTAAAAATCCAATCTCTTCCTTCAGTGTTCATCACACTAATTTGTGACTGATTCCTTGTTTATTGAGTCATCTTGTTGATTTGTGTGTACTTCTCCATGCATTGCCTTACAGGTTCTATAGTCTCTGGGCCACAAACACGAACATGCCATTTTGAGCAGCCCTTATTCACATTTTCTAACTAGCATGTATGTTTCATCACTCGCACTAATGCCTTTATTTTTTTTGTAAACAGCACGCAAGATCTCTCAAATACTCTCTGCACTCCCTTTGGTGACTTTGCTTCAATGTGCACATAAATAAAGATGCACTGCTCAATGTTAAATTGCCCCATTATTTTTAATACCTGTGAAAAAAAAACAAAAAACACATTGTGTCACAGGCAATCTCAGGAAATTTGAAATATATTCCCAAACCATATTACGAAGAAAATCTCAGCGTGATCAAAGTTTCGCCTTTTTTATGGTCCACCCTGTAGGTAGTTACTTAAGAGTTATTTTTATGAAAACTGTTTATTGCTTTTCTAGGTAACACTACCATTTTTTATGGTAGTGTATGTTATATATATATATATATATATATATTATATATATATATATATAATATATTATATATATATATATAGCCTGTTGGCGTAGTGGTATGGGGTAGCGCTTGGGACCCAAAGTCCTGAGTTCAAGCCCCGTTGGCCGCTTGAATAATACACACCAGGAGTTGACTCAGCCTGTCATCCTTCCGAGGTCAGCGAAGTGAGTATCAGTGTACTGGGCCCGGTGTATGAGCCGTTAGAATAGGTGTACCATATCCCTGTGTCATAAGAGGCGACCAGGTGCGTCAGAAGGGCACTCGGCGTAAAACCTGTGCCAAATCATTATGCGGATCATAACGGATGATCCGCGTGGCGACCCCTAACGGAGCAACCGAAAGAAGATGAAAAAGAAAAAATATATATATATATAATATATATATATTATATATATATATTTATAATATTATATTATATATACAGGGTGACCCAAAAGATACGTACCCATGAAATTTCAATTGTTGCTTTGATTAAAAAGCTTTTTTTTAAAATCACAACCACATTATTCAGTTTATGGAAGACCATTCACCAGAGTTTCAGCTATTTCTGTCAATTTTTAGTTAATTTATGGCTTTCTCAAGATGTGTTCCAAATGTCCACCATTTTTTTGCAAGCAAACTGTACTCGTCTGGCAAAGTTTTGAATCACTTTTATACACTCCTCTTTCGGGATGGCTCTTATTTTTGCTGTGATGGCAGTTTTCAGTTCTTCAATTGTTTGTGGATTTCCCTGTATACATTGTCTTTGAGAAACCCCACAGATAAAAATCTGGGGGGTTAAATCTGGTGAATGCGGGCCCATTCCACATCGCATCTTCTGCTTATGAGTCTCTCTTCAAACCTCTGCCTCAACAGCAATAGTTTCGTTGGCTGTATGAGGTGTGCCCCGTCTTGCTGAAACCATTGTGAAGCTCTCACAACCCCTCTCCGGCGACCCAGCGATGCCCAGTACTTGTTCAGAACAGCTATGTAGCGCTCCTTGTTGACTGTCTGAGATCGGCCTCATCATCTTCGAACCAAAAAAGCCCGATGATCCGTGCTTGCTCATGGCCACCCAGGCAGTACATTTAACAGAATGAAGCGGCCTCTGAAGCACTTCGTCTGGAATCTCCGAACCCAAAAAACATTGTTTTTGCTATTGACGTGCCCGCAAAGCAAAAAATGGGCTTCATCTGAGAACCAAACGTTCAAGAAATCTCATCATTTCAAGCACATTACAGAACCATTCACACATTGTTATTCGCTTTTCCTTCCAGCATCAGTTAATTTTTGCTTTATTTGGATCTTGTATGGTATGGTGCAGATCAGACGTAGAAAAAAAAAAGAAGAAAATGCATAAAAGAAAAAACAAAAAAAAAGAAAAAGAGAAATAAATAAAATAAAAAAAAAAAACGACGAAATAAGAAGCAGAAAAAAAATTGTTGATAAAAGTAAAAAAAAAGAAAAAAAAAAATAGTAGAAAGAAAAATAAAATAACAACAAAAGAAAAATAAAAAGAAAAAAAAAAAGAACAAAAAAAAAAGAAAAAAAACATAAAAAATGAAAAAGAAAAAAATAAAATAGAAGAAAGAAAAAAGAAAAAAGATAAAAAAAAAAACGAAAGAAAAAAGAAAAAGATGAAAAAAAAGAGAAGACAAATATAAAAAAAATAATCACGAAGAGAAAATTAAGAAGATTAAAAGAAAAAGAAATAAAAGAAAAAGAAAAAGAAAGAAAAAGTAAACAAAAAAGAAATAAGTATAAAGTAAAGAAAGAACAAAAGATAAAAAAAACAGAAAAAAAGAAAAAAAAAGGGAAAAAAGAAGAAAAGAAATACAAAGATAAAAAAGAACAGAATAGAAAAAAGACTGATGAACATCAAACAAGAAGAAGAAACAATGAAATGTTAAAAAACCAAGTCTAATAAGAAAAAAATGAAATAGAAAAGATATAACGCGAAAAAGAAAGAAGAAAAAAAGAAAATAAAAAAAAAAGAAAAAGAGAGAAGAAAAAAAGAAAAAGAGAGAAATACAAGTAAAGAAAAATAAAAAAAAAAGAAAAAAAAAAAAAAGAAAAGAAAAAAGAGAAAGGAAGTAAAAAAAAAGAAAAGATTATAAAAAAAAAATTAGAAAATCAAAAGAAAAAGTAAAAAAAAAGAGTAAGATAACAAAAAGATAAAGAAAAAAAAAAAAACAAAGAAGAATAGAAAGATAAAAAAGAAAAAAAAAAGTAATAAAAGAAAAAAAAAATATAGAAAAGAAAAAAAAGAAAAAAAAGAAGAAATCTAAAGAGAAAAAGTAAAAAAAAGAAAAAAGAGAAAAAGTATAAGATAAAAAAAAAGACAAGCAATAGAAAACAAAAAAAAACAAAAACTCAAAAATCATACATAACAACCGTGAAAACATAAAGCACATAAAAACTGATAAATAAAAAAAGAAAACAAAAAAAGAAAAAAAATTCAACAAATAAGAAAAAAGAAATAACAAAACAGTAAAAAAAGATAAAAAAAAAATAAAAAGATCAAGAAAGAAAAAAGAAGATAAAAGAAAAGAAAAAAGTAAGAAAGAACAAAATAAAAAATAAAGCAAGAAAATAAAGAATAAAAGAGAACACGTAAAAGAAAAACGAGAAAAAGAAGAAAAAAAAGAAAAAACATAATGACAGAGAAATGAAAAAGGTAAAAATGTAAAGAAATAACGATATAACATAAAACAAAAAAAGAAATAAAAAAAAAAAAAGAAAGAAAAAAAAAAAAAAAATAAAAAAAGAAAAACAAGAAGAAAAAAGAGGATATAATAAAGTAAGACAAAATAAAAAAAAAAATAAAAGAAAAAAAGAAGAAAAAAAAAAAAGAAAAAAACAAAAGAAAAAGAAGAAAATAAGAAATAAAATCATAAAAAAATAAGAACAGATAAAGAAAAAACTAGAAAGAAGAAAACAAGAAAAAGAAAGAGAAAATAAATAAACGAAGTAAAAAGAAAAAAGAGAAAGAAAAGTAAAAATAACAAAAGTAAAAAATAAAAGAAGAAAAAATAAAAGAAAGAAAAAAAAATATAAAAATAAAGAAAGATTCACAGCAAGAAAAAAAAAGAAAAATAAAAAAAAGTAAATAAAGAAGAAAACATAAAAGAAAAGATAAGAAGAAAATAAAGTAAAAAGAAAAAAAAAAAAAAGACACGAACCAGTGATCCCTTTCATTCGACGTTCTTGGGCTGCGACGCACTTGATTTCTAGGGCTGCTCGTTCTATGAGTCCCTCACTCACAATGTTTTCTCTGTACTTCTCTCTTCTGCCTGAATGAGCCCCCTGTGGGATTTAAACATAGGCTCCCTACCTACAGTCACCATGGCTCTTCTGAACTTACTTATCCAACTAACTACAACTCGTTGATTTTGATGAAATCGCAGCACATGACAATTGCTCGAAATTGAATCATTACAACCTTGTATGATTTGTAGCAAAATAGGCCTCCAGGAGAATATCTTCTGTCTGATTGTCCCAAGACATTTTGAGGCAACTATAGCTGCAAATGATATCCATAGAGTTCACCTTTCAATCCTGCAACAGAAAAGACATTCGTTTAAAAATGGCATTTTTTATCGAATACAATATATGGTACGCATCCTTTTTGGGTACCCTGATATATATTATAATAATATAATATATATATATATATATATATAATATAAAATAATATATATATCCAACCACCATATTTTATTCATCAATCTATATGTGATTTGAATGTCTTCACTACCTAATTGTATGGACTGTATTTCATATACTAATAATGTTTTATGTGGAAAAATGGGGGGGGTTCATAACTAGGATTTGTTAAGATAGGATTAGGTTGGTTCCATCTATTACATAAAGGAGCAAAAACTGATCCTTTCAATGACAACCTATCAGCTTTACTTAATCTCACAATGCATGAATCCATCATCACAGTTTATATGAAAACCTTCCTTTTCTCCAATAACCTAATCTCAGATCACCAATTTGGTTTCAGACCAGGTCACCCCACCTTGGACATGCTCCTTATTCTCACCCAACAATGGATGGAGGCCCTCAATGTTAGACATCTGATGAGGGCCGTCCCTCTGAACATATCTCATGCTTTTGATACAGTCTGGCATCCTGCCTTACTCTCCAAATTCTCTGTCTGTGGCATCCAAGGTCAACTCCACACATGGCTTTCTGAGTTCCTTTACTATCGTAGCCAACATGTGGCTCTCAACAGAATCCTTTCATCTCCTCTCCCTGTCAAGGCTGGAGTGCCCCAAGGCAGTGTTCTTGGCCCAGTCCTATTCCTGATCTTCATCAATGATCTCTCTGACTCTCAAGATAGGTAAGTGTTGTCTGCTTGCAGTCACTTGCAAGATATTTTGGCCATTCACGGAGGTAATGGACCTCCCGCACAGAGAGTCCATCAGTCGGACCCACTCGACGCAGCAATAAATTTGATTATCTGTTTGTTCCTGATACGTTTCCAAACCCCTGAGCCAATTTTCACAAAATTTGCTGCGCCACATCATTACCTCCATCACCGAAGGTGGAGGGATGGAGGCTATGTTTTCACCTGTCTGTCGGTGTGCAGGATATCTCATAAAGTTATGGAATTGGACAAAATTTGTTGTACAGGTTGGGAGTGTGACAAGTACGAATTGATTAGATGTTGGTGACGATCTGGATCTGAGAATTTTAAAAGTGATTCTTCACCAGATAGGGCCAAAAATAGTACATAGCACTACATCTCAAAAAGTTGTGGACGAGTTATGACAAAACTTGGTGAATGAGTTGGTCAAGAACAAGGTGACAAGAACAAGTCGATTACGATTAGATTCAGGTCCGGTTGCAGATCTGGCTTATCAGTGGGATACAAAACATAAACTGTTCAGCCTGGCAGAGGGATGCACTCTACCTAGTGCTGTTTTCGTTTTAACATGCGGAAGGTCAGCGTCAAAATAAAAATTTTCAATTATTAATCAAATTGATGGAAAAACAATAAATAACGGCGCTCTTTGGGACCTTGCGGCATCTTCCGGCAGAACACGCATGTGCAGTCGTAGCTCCGCACTTCTCCCAGCTGATGAAGTGACTTGTGCCACCATCACAAGTCGGTTCAAATGAAACATTCATACTAAAGTTTAAAAAATAAATAACCCAATCTTGATTGGGTGACCGAACTGATATCGTTTCTCAGTAAGCAATTTCCTGCATGTTAAGCATTTAAAGTTAAGCATTGAATATTTAAATATTCACTGGAGCCTGATAAAGGCCGAGAAGTGGAACTTTCATTTTTTTCCCCCATCTTCAACTTGATCCCTGCTCTGAGCCTTTTGTAATGGTGCATCGATTTCAATAAATTTTTGATGTTGCTTGTAATAGTTTATATGCAGCACATGGCTGCTAGTTTTGCCTCTTTCTGTACTGCTGATGCAGTGCCCCATGAAGATTAGGGCAGGAATTTTTGCCAGGGCACCAGCAACACAATAGCACATTCTTTTCAAAAATACATTACGGGATATTTAGCATCCAGAAACAAATACTAGCAGCTGGGACAGCTGGGTTATAGTCCCCTCTGAACAACACCTTACTCACTGATGCAATATTCAACCTGCGATGCATTAGGGTGAGTCAATAGCCCAGGTTGAGGATGGAACCCAGACATTTAGCACGTAGGTGAATATGCTACCTCTGAGACATTCATGTAAGCCCCAATTGAGCACCGTCAAAATATAAGGCCATTCGATGAGCACGCACAACAAAAAACACCAAAAAATTTGAGTGGCAATGCACCTGCACAAGTTTATTTGTAAGGACAGGGATTCAAGGTTAAGAAACATGAAAGATTGGCCACTAGGCCCAGCACTGCATTGCGATCAGGGTTGTTCTGGCAGGGGTGGGTGGGGAAGGGGAATAACTCAAGCATAAACGTCTTTTGGGGAGTGAAAGAGGAAGAGGGTGGTTTCAGAAATGTCAGGAGGAAGTACTGGGTCTTAGGAGCACAAAGCTAGAACATGCATAGAAAAGCCACTTCCAACTCTATCAGCATCTTTGTATTGGTGCATTAACATGGATAGTGAGATAGCTTCCGTCTTTGAGGAATCGAAAGGGTGAAGCAGGCTGGTGGCAGGGTCATCGGTGCAGAAAGGAGCATGAGGAAAGTGGTGAGAATGTGGTGATGAAGGAAAGAAGAGATGAGAGTTTTGTGGGGGAAAGGAGTTGCAGAAATTTGATCTTCCATAAACTATCTTGACAAGCACCAGAAGAATACAATGTAGCATTTGAAGTTGTTTCGTAAGGAAGAATCAGGATATCATCAGAATCACATCTGAGGCTAATATAAGAGAATTCTAAACTATCAGTTTATTGGGAAAAAAAATCAGATCAAATAAATACATTTTCTGCCAGAAAAAGGCAGAGACATCATTCAAGTTCCATTATGTAACTGGGACAAGTTGTTGGTTCGATTGGTACAAGAAGTTGCATCAGTAATTGCTTTGTTGGAAATGCAAATAGTTTTGAGTACAGAAATGGTATTTGACCCTGGCAGCCAGCCAACCTCACCACCTTCAGGAAATGGGGGTTATAACGCAATGGCGACACGGCACGACGGTGTACAAAAAATACGCAGCCTCTTAGCAGCGTTACGGCAGAAGAATAAAAACCAGGCACCACACGGACAGTTTCACCGAGTCACCAACATCAGGAATGCTGTAATCACATCACCAAGGTTATGTGTGCAAATGATCAACCATTTGCACTCACAAAATTACCAATGCTGGCACACCAAACTCCACTGGGAATTTGAACAAAGCAGTGCAGGGAACCTGCCGGGCAATGGACCTGTCCACCAACCTGTCCCACAACCCACTGTAAGCCACATTAAAGCTTGCACAAGACGTCCACAGTTCCATGCCCTGTCAGTCGCTAAAACAGGAAGCCAGTGATACATCTGGATAAATAAATGACGTTGAAACTGCAGATGCATGGTATTTCAGAGGTATATAGAGTTCCCTCAAAGTGGTTGCAACACCCAATTTAAACTAATTGCACGATGGGTAATTTAATTCGTTTTGGACACAACTTTTCTAGTTTTGATCAAGTGCAATAAGAGCTCATCAACATAATCTGCTGCACTCTGGGCCTTACTCATCGTTCTCTGCACAAACTGAAACAAACGCCATGGAAACTGTGTCAATGCTCCAACCGTAAGAGTTGGGCTTTTCACCTTTCTAATGCAGATAATGTCAGGCTAGGCTGTTGTGAGAGCAAAGCAGGAATTGGTTGGAAGTTTTCGTGAACACGTTTTCTGAGCAGCTGCATGTTTGGGTGTTCAGCCAAGTGTTTACAAGTCTTGTCTACCTGGGAGGAATAACAAAGAAACCTGGCTCCCTCCTCCTCAAGAGTTCCCAGGTAAATGATCTGGAATGTTTTCAGGAGGCAACTTAACTCTGAAACGTTCCTTGTTGGTGGCCTCTGATCAACGAGCCTGACCTCTTGCTTGACCAATGACATGTTCTCCCTCAAGGTTTAGTTTGCTGGATCACATCATTCCAGCACTGCCGCAACCTGGGAGCTTGCAGCCATTGTTGAGGGTGATGGTGGTGATGGAGTAGTTGACATGGGATCTTCAGAGAGTGATGAGGAGGCTGGACTAATATCTGAAAGAAGGGGAAGGTATAAAAGGTGCGAGGGGGGGGGGGGTTGGGAGGCAGGCACTGGTGAAGAAAATGGTGAGGACATTCAAAGTAGCAAAACAATGGTGAGGATAATCTATACTAATAAATGTCAGTGTGTGTGTGTGTCTCCTCCATAACTCCAAAACCATAAAACCTAGCAGCCTGAAACTTTGCATGCATGCTTAAAAAAACACTCCAAGGAAGTGCATGACTGAAAATTGGGTGTTTGGGTTAATTAAAACACCATTTTGGAAGATAATTAACAGCCTTATTTAATTATATCTTTATCAGGCGCATCCTCGGTCACCTCTCTCTGTGGTCTTAAGGCATATCCTAGGTAACCTCGCTGGGGTCTGAAGCCGCCATGTATTTTGGTCTGCTCAACCACACATTGACTTGGAACAGGCCGCAATGATTTATTAACGATGAAGTGTTTTTGTCTTTTTACGTTCCTCACTCATATTATCGAATGCCTGTTCATCATAGCTGCAAATTGCGGTGTGTGTATATATATGTATATATATATATATATATATATATATATATATATATATTATGTAATATATTGGTTATGGTTTTGGAAAACTTACCCTGGAGGAGAGCATACGTGGACACGAAGGTGACCCGAGGATC
>CM068954.1:87988596-87995712 GCA_035128595.1 Eptatretus atami | reverse complement strand
TCTAAACAACGGTGTTTGGGCTAACTATACATGTACTTAAAAGATACCTCACCTACGGGACCTGAGTGGTTTTGCGAATTTCCCACAGCCGTAACACATATATATATATATATATTATAATTATATATATATATATTATATATATATATATATATTATATATATTTATAGGATGTTGTTTTCAATTAAATGTGAGTACGGTCTACAGTATGTACGGTACAATTAGAAATTGCGAATATGTCTCAAAATAGATACTATAAAAACCACACAAAACCTGGGCGAGGGTCTTGCCAATCGCTGATATGCTCTTTATAGTCGGGTTGTGGTTTTGTCTGAATCTTACCAGCAAAACTAAAAGATAAATTTAAACAACTGGGAATTACAAACCTTGCCGCATTGCAAGCTGTTGAAGGTGTCTTAGTGAGGTGTGTTAAATCGCAATAAATGGCTCATGTATAACTTTGATAGCAAGATGCAAGATGCACCCACAACTTTTTCCAAATTATACCTAAGCCAGCAATGATTGTTCTGTACAGCTGGATAAATATTTGCCTCCCCAGAGTGCAGATTTGTGAATGTTGAGTTGGTCACACGGTTGACGGTATCTACGGGGGTGGGGAAAGGAATTTTATGCAATTGCTTGAGAGTTCAAAGAAACTGTGCATGGTGTGAACCATGCCCAGTGGCCAGGTGATTATTTCATAAATGGCTGATTTTTTTTTCCATTTTAAAAGAAAGCCTTATGAGCTGTTCCTGAGTCATAAGAAATAAAATATAGAAGCACAGGAATGCTGGTGGTGGGCAGCTAGGCAGGACCAGGGCATAGTCGAATGACCTGAATGAGTGAATGAAGTCAAACCATCCCCAGAGCAAGTATGACATGACCGTGTCGGACTCGCACCTGGCCAATATTGAGCCACATGAGCTGTGTTTTCATCATGTCTTGGCTCAAGAGATGCCCCATGTGCTGTGGCAGAACAAGAATGAGACTTGGCATTCATAAAATGGAAACTGTTAGCTGTTGTATCACATTTTATCTCATTCTTGTAAAGCATTGCTGCGAATCAAAAACTGCCAGCTTGTTTCAAAGTGGAAGAAAGAGCAAATATTTACAGGAGGATTTCAATTTCAACTTTCGTGTTCATCTGTTTTTGACCTCTATGTTCCTGTATGGTTTGTGTTTATGCAGCTACATCTAAGACACCGATCTTAGTAGAGAAATGGTAAAGACTTTCAACAATGCCATTGTCGTTGTTTAAAACGGACTATATGACGTGTTATTTTATCAGCGACAGTGGATTTATGATATCTTTGTGGTTCAACTAACTGGTTGAATCTTCAAAGATTGTTTGAAATTTTATGGCTTTTATTTATTGTAATCATTTGCAATTTGCTACTAATTGTAAAGCTAATGTAAATATGTATGCAGATAATTAAATACATTCGTTATTTTTTTTGTTTGTAAATGTGCTGGTTCCATCCTTGCTTTGATTATGTCCATGTAAATGGGGAACTTGTGCAAGGAAGATTTTCAGTTCACAATAGAAGAGTTTTTCCTCACTTAATCCAAGTGTGTGAATCACAGCAAGGTCTTATGGACCATCAAGTGATGGAACATAATCCCTTCTGGGTAGTCCAATTGGGCCTTTGAAAGTGTGCCGATATCCACTCATGACATGAGACGTGCAACATGAAACTTATAATGGTGATGAACTCTAGCTGTTCGCTAGTGTTAAGTAGGCATTATATAGCCTTATGTCATAGCTATTTAGTACATGAAGTCGCAATTTTTACCTGTGGCATGTCACAGGTCTACAAGGGGCCTCACAGTTCTTGTTAAGGTCAATTTTTCAATTTTTCAAGTCATTCTTGTTCTATCAAGGACATACATTGTCACACAACAATAAAATGTATCCTGGGTAGATTGCCAGTGCTTTCTAAAACCGATAGGTTAATGTATCACATCAAATCAAAGGTTGAACAAAATATCAAGCAAGAGAGAGTAGTTTAGAATTACATAATTCAAGCTTGAAAGGCATGATTGGCAGCGACTACGTGTTACATAATATGGACTACCTTTTTGGAAAGAAGACACTGATTAAGCCACTTCTCCACAAAAATTCCCACAAAGCCGGACTCGTCTGAGTTAGCCAGGGCAGCAACCGTCACATTGGTGTCATTGAGTGGATTTCAAACCTCTGAAGGTGTGGGAAACAGTTGCCTCAAAGCCAAAATATCAGAGCGTGCATTAAGCACAAAATTTTGATGGCAGCCTTGCCGCAATGTCAAGTCGAGGTGAGCATGACCAAAAGGCGCATGCTGGTTAGGTGTTGCTACAACCCGATAAAACATTGTAGAGGCGACCTCTTGGGCATTAGTAAAGTCATCTCCCCTGCCTGGCAGTCCCTCAGATTCCCCAATCGTTGACCTGGTGCCCCAAGGTGAATCGCCAGCACAACGCAACAGACGACATCACCGCAGCAGTGTGGAAATATCCTCACACGATGGGCATGCTGGCACAGCTTATGGCTGGCATGGAGGCTCGGCTGAGTGCTGGATGGACAGGCTGGGGGCGATCTTGGCAGGAAAATTTACGCTGTGCGAGTTGGCGCGGAGATGTGGCAAGTGTATGCGTGAGATGCGATCAGCTTGGCTAAGCTATAGGGGGGTTATAGTCAGGTGAAAAAGGAGAGTAGCTGGTTAACACACGAGAGATAGAAGGACTTAAAGGTGAGCAGAGGGAACTAAGCAAGGCGATAACAACAAACACAGAGCCAATGGGGAATGAAGGGCTGAAAAGGCAAAAAAGGAATGAAGGGGGAGATAATAGCGATTAAAAACAGTAACAGAGAAAATGGAGGGAGAGGGACGGAGAGTTTTCATTCCTGAGAGTTTGTTCTGTATTCATCCACCCCCTGCATCTTGTCCATCACATTGAACTGAATAAGGGCATCTGGATCTCAAAAGGCCTCCCCCTAGCTCTCATTCTTACCTTCATCCCTTGTTCATCCGTCTCCATTCTATTTTGTTCCTCGCGCCCACTGTTGATGTTCCCCCCTCTCTTTCTGCTGTTCTTTTTACACTGTTGCATCCTGATCCGTTTGGTGTTCTAACTCTTCACGAGCTTTGACTTTGTATGCAACAAAAAATGCAGTCTGTTGAAGATTGTTAATCCAAGAATGTCAATGTCAAGAGACAATGGCTGAAATGATCAGTCTGTGAGGAGATAACGGATCCAGACCAGACAATCTCTCTTTGCCCGAACTGTCTCACAGTCGGTCCTTGGCGGCTATCTGAAGACATGAAGATACAATGACGATATCTAACAAAGAATGACTGTCATTTGGAGAGAAGCTATTAAGAAAAGAAGTAGACTGAGTAAAGGCAGCGTATATCTCAAAAGGCTTTGAAGAAATACAATGACCGTAGTTTTGATGACTGACTCACAGCCAACTACATCACAAGAAAAGTCTCCAGCAGATGAGAAAGAGTAAACTGTGGTTGGAGACATCAGAAAATCCATGTCTGGAGAAAGAGCCTCATAGTGGAGTCATCAATATTGAGAGGGATTGGTATATCGCACAATGGGCCACCGTCCATAAAAAACAAGTGGATGTTCTGGAGAAAGACACAAAGTTAGAAATAATCAGTGTGGGTCATGGAGGTGGGTGAGGTGGTTGTGGAAGTGAGAGTGAGGGGGCATGTGTAGTCGGAAGAGTTATGAACATCGCAAACCACCACCAGGATGTGAGGAGTAGCCAGAGAAGGAAACAATGATAGTCAGGACCACCCTATGTGAGGAAGGTTTTGTCATAAAGATAATTCAAGAGATGCAGGGTAACATGAACAAAAGATCTGAGAAGCTTGTTTGAATCCTACAGGACCTACAGGAGACCTACAGACCTACAGAGGAAGAGAATGGAGACTGTGGAGATGGAGCTATTAGGGTGGGAAGAGGAGAGAGAGTGAGGGTAAAGAGACGGATGGATGGGGGGGGGGGGGGAGGGTTGGGAAGGATATTGGAGTGGAAGGAAGAATGGAGTATGACAGATGAGGTGTGAAGCTGAATGGAGAGGCAGAAGGTTTGGGAGAGCTGTGGAGGAGTAACAGAGAGGGCAGAAGCGGGACGGAATGGGTTTCCGCTGGATGTCAGCATTCATAAAAACCTGCTTATAAGAAGCAAAATGTCATGACTCAAGAATAGCCCCGACATCATTTTACAAGTAAAACCCATTACATTTTTAATTCAGTGGACATGGCAAGTTTGTTGTTTTTATTTATTATAATAATAAATATGACTACAATTGTTAAACTGGCAGGTTTTGCCCTTCCTGCACATTCACTTAATACTGTATGGTCAGTTTCATCAGCAATACATTAACTTTATACGACTTGGAAGACAGTTGTGTTTAAAAAAAGAACTCAAGTTTCTAACTCAACTTACCCATCACATTGATTCAATCGGTGTGCCTGTTGTTCATCCCACTCTCTCGACCTCCATCACCTCTCTGGCAGATACTCTGCTCGCCCATTCAGTAAGCCTTCTGGAGGAGAGGAGAACCAGGCACTTGAAACAAGAGGTCACGGCCCTAAAAATCTAAACCATCGTCTCCTCGAGAAGGTGAACAAGTTGAGAAAGTCGCGGTGCAGGCAAATGAAGTGCGAAGAAGGCCAAGGAGGCTTTTGCCAAACTTCAGGCCATTTGGGCTCAGCCCTCCTGGAAGGGCCAGAGTACACAGGGCTCCCGGACCATGATAAAGTCATCTGCATATGGAACCAAGCATAAGTACTGGGTAGATAATGTGGTCTGGAGTCATACATGAATTGGTTCTAATTAGTGCATCTGTCCACCCACGAGAAAATTGCGATAGTTTCTGTTAAAAATCATTAAAATTGTGTTCCTATGCTCTTCTCCACAACATCACTGCACTCTATGCATAATTGTGTGGTGTGTGTGTTTGTCTAACTGAATCGAATCCCCTAACTTTACATATTGTTTTTCAGCGATATGTAAAGGAATTGGAATAATTTATGTGTGTGACGTCAGCGTGTCATAGAGTCAGTGTGCTTCTTTGGTTGTGTGTGTGTGTATATATATATATATATATATATATATATATATTATATATATATATATATATATATATTATTATATATACACACATAGACATTACACATGCATACATATGCATTACATAAATGTGCATACATGGTCACGGTGTTGTGTCTTAAAGCAATTTTCAGGAAATAACCATTAATTTTAATTCTCAATCTCAAAGGAAATCCCATTTACCTTTTACGATAAATACTATCCGGTTGTAACACCCTTTCAACAAATAGAGGAGAAAATGGATGACAGGTCCCCTTTCTATACCATGTTCTCTGTTTTATGGTGTTAATGTTTGTTATATTCAGATAATTAGCAAGTTTAGAAATTTTGAACATAATTGCAAATATTCGGTGAAGTGAATGACTTTTTCCCATGAAATGTGTTTTTTTGAAAACTCTTCCATGGTTTTCAGCCCTCAGATATTCCATTTGTATATCATGTGTGTTGCACAAGCGATAATCATATCAAAATCATATTTTTGAAGTGTAAATCATTTTATCAAACAAAAAGTAATCAACTACTTTTTTTTTTATAATGCTACAAAAATGTGAAGTTCCTTTTCTAATGTCCTTGTTTCTACCAACTCAGTCATGAACGGAGAAAAATGTAAGCAGTAACACCAGCTACCAGAGCACAGCTATGCATTCTTCAATGATGGCTCCGGAAACGACTGTTTTCAAATGGTTTAAACCGAGACATGAGTAAATTTGTAGTCCTGCTCTTACAGAAATTAAATTCTCATCAGATTTCTATCGGAGCTCATGAAAATCAAAGGGGATTTTTGAAAGGGTGCATTTGCAAGAATCAGATGCAAGGTGCAGTGAAATACATCACTACTTCTCATGTAAAGAGGTTGTAGATGGGGTGCATTCAGTTATGGTTATCTGCCAAATACCTTGGTAATGAACCAAGCTTAAGTACTGAACAAGGGTAGAGATGCAATTATTGGTCAAACCTCAGCAGAGTTCTTTGCTGTGCAGCAGATGATGCCTGAGTGACACAGATCAGAATGTTATTGACTATCATAAACTCACCCTTTGGAACATGTAAGAAGGTAAAATGCATCAGTAAAAGTCACGTCATGACTCTTATTATGGCAAAGGAATTTAGTTTTGAAACCAAACAGAATGATGTCATGCATATATCAACTCGCAGCTCCCAGATGTTTTATCTCCAGACCCAATCTTAAGGTAAATGTGGGAAAGTAGGTATTCCTCCAAGCCAATAAAAAAATTCCTTAGAATAGTTTGTGTTGTTGTGAAACACAAAGGTGCTTGTAATGAGGACAATGCACCGCAAAAGCCATTGCACCAAGTGCTCTAACATGACACTTGCCAGCTCATGCCAACAATGCCAACTCACAAAATTTCTCGTGGAAGATAGTGTGACAGTCTTGGTCTCTGCAGCAAGATGAGGTATGCGCATTTCTAATTCCACACTGCATATGACTCTGTATGCCAGGTGAAACAGGTGAGGTCACATGAAGGATATGCTTAACAGAGTTTGTGTAATATGCAGTGTGGGTCATAAAAAGGTAAATAAAACAAAAAAAAACATAACGATACCAGTGACAGATAGAAATAAAATTTTTAATGCAAAAATATTTACATTCCTTCAAGTTTCAATACTAAAACGAGTGCTCAATATGACCTCCCCTCTGTTTTGTACAACTTATTTATACAGCAACAAGTTTCGCATCACTTTCTGAAAGTATCTTGCGTATAACTCCTGAGATAATCTGAATAACTTCATCTTTCAATCAGTAATTGTGGTTGGTTTTCAACTGAAACACCCTTCCATTGATTAGTTTGCAAAAAAAAAATAATCCATAGTGGCAAATCAGGGATCTTGTAGGGGGGGGGGCATGGAATTCAGTTTTGTGACTGATAAGCGATTAGAAAATTTTCCTTCAGCTAAGCAAGACATTCATTCGAAAATGGCTGTGGCTCCATATTGTTTGAAATCAAAGATTTTCATATTCTCACCCTGTTGGATAGCTAAGTCTTC
>CM068954.1:87981096-87983596 GCA_035128595.1 Eptatretus atami | reverse complement strand
AGGGTTGGTTTCAGAAATGTCAGAGGAATACTGGGTCTTAGGAGCACAAAGCTAGACATGCATAGAAAAGCCACTTCCAACTCTATCAGCATCTTTGTATTGTGCATAACATGGATAGTGAGATAGCTTCCGTCTTTTAGGATCGAAAGGTGAAAGCAGCTGTTGCAGGGTCATCGGTGCAGAAAGGAGCATGAGGAAAGTGGTGAGAATGTGTGATGAAGGAAAAAGAGATGAGAGTTTTGTGGGGGAAAGGAGTTGCAGAATTGATTCTTCCATAACTATCTTGACAAGCACCAGAAGAATACAATGTAGCATTTGAAGTTGTTTCGTAAGAAGAATCAGGTATCATCAGAATCACATCTGAGGCTAATATAAGAGAATTCTAAACTATCAGTTTATTGGGAAAAAAAATCAGATCAAATAAATACATTTTCTGCCAGAAAAAGGCAGAACATCATTCAAGTTCCATTGTATTAACTGGACAAGTTGTTGGTTCGATTGTACAAGAAGTTGCATCGTAATTGCTTTGTTGGAAATGCAATAGTTTTGAGTACAGAAATGGTATTTGACCCTGGCAGCCAGCCCAACCTCACCACCTTCAGAAATGGGGGTTATAACGCAATGGCGACACGGCACGACGGTGTAACAAAAATAACGACCTCTTAGCAGCGTTACGGCAGAGAATAAAAACCAGCACCACACGACAGTTTCACCGGTCACCAACATCAGGAATGCTGTAATCACATCACCAAGGTTATGTGTGCAAAATGATCAACCATTTCACTCACAAAATTACCATATGCTGCACACCAAACTCCACTGGAATTTGAAACAAGCAGTGCAGGAACCTGCCGGGCAATGGACCTGTCCACAACCTGTCCACAACCCACTGTAAGCCACATTAAAGCTTGCACAAGACGTCCACAAGTTCCATTGGCCTGTCAGTCGCTAAAACAGGAAGCCAGTGATACATCTGGATAAATAAATGACGTTGAAACTGCAGATGCATGGTATTTCAGAGGTATATAGAGTTCCCTCAAATGGTTGCAACACCCAATTTAAACTGATTGCACGATGGTAATTTAATTCGTTTTGACACAACTTTTCTAGTTTTGATCAAGTGCAATAAGAGCTCATCAACAATCTGCTGCACTCTGGGCCTTACTCATCGTTCTCTGCACAAACTGAAACAAACGCCATGGAAACTGTGTCAATGCTCCAACCGTAAGAGTTGGCTTTTTCACCTTTCTAATGCAGATAATGTCAGGCTAGGCTGTTGTGAGAGCAAAGCAGGAATTGTTGGAAGTTTTCGTGAACACGTTTTCTGAGCAGCTGCATGTTTGGGTGTTCAGCCAAGTGTTTACAATCTTGTCTCCTGGGAGAATAACAAAGAAACCTGGCTCCCTCCTCCTCAAAGAGTTCCCAGGTAAATGATCTGAATGTTTTCAGAGGCAACTTAACTCTGAAACGTTCCTTGTTGGTGCCTCTGGATCAACGAGCCTGACCTCTTGCTTGACCAATGACATGTTCTCCCTCAAGGTTTAGTTTGCTGGATCACATCATTCCAGCACTGCCGCAACCTGGGAGCTGCAGCCATTGTGAGGTGATGGGGTGATGGAGTAGTTGACATGGGATCTTCAGAGAGTGATGAGGAGCTGGACTAATATCTGAAAGAAGGGGGAGGTATAAAGGTGCGAGGGGGGGGGGTTGGGAGGGCAGGCACTGTGAAGAAAATGGTGAGGACATTCAAAGTAGCAAAACAATGGTGAGGATAATCTATACTAATAAATGTCAGTGTGTGTGTGTGGGTGTGTGTCTCCTCCATAACTCCAAAACCATAAAACCTAAGCAGCCTGAAACTTTGCATGCATGCTTAAAAAAAACACTCCAAGGAAGTGCATGACTGAAAATTGGTGTTTGGGTTAATTAAAACACCATTTTGGAAGATAATTAACAGCCTTATTTAATTATATCTTTATCAGGCGCATCCTCGGTCACCTCTCTCTGTGGTCTTAAGGCATATCCTAGTAACCTCGCTGGGGTCTGAAGCCGCATGTATTTGGTCTGCTCAACCACACATTGACTTGGAACAGGCCGCAATGATTTATTAACGATGAAGTGTTTTTGTCTTTTTACGTTCCTCACTCATATTATCGAATGCCTGTTCATCATAGCTGCAAATTGCGGTGTGTGTATATATATGTATATATATATAATATATATATATAATTATTATATATATATATATATTGTTATGGTTTTCCGCCGACGCGTCGCCACTAGCACGACCCACCAGATGGAGCAGTGGAGTCGTCTCGGCTCGATCGCCCAGATCGATCGTCAGATCGCCGCGCCCGGAAAAGTCCGGGTCGACGGGTCCTTGTTATTTTGGACCGAAATACGCCAATGGGTAGACCACGTGGGGGTAGGGTTAACTGCCAACTTCAATTTACCTAATTACCCACGTTGTCCAGCTACCGGGGAATTTCACCCTCGACGA
>CM068954.1:87959158-87972368 GCA_035128595.1 Eptatretus atami | reverse complement strand
GGTTGAATTCAATGACCAAATATGCAACTCGTCTTCAAATTTCACGTGAATCGGATGAAAATTGACAAGTTTAGAAATTCGGCCTATGTGGACCTTTTTGGCCTATATGGACCTCCACGATAAATGGTGGTTGAATTCAATGACCCGAAATGTACGTCCTCTTCAATTTTCAAGTCAATCGGATGAAAATCGAGGATTTTAGAAATACCGCCTTAGTTGTTGACCTTGGGCCGATGTTGACCACAAAAATAATTGGTTACTTGAATTCATTTACCTGGAATATAAATCCTCTTCAAATTTTAAGACAATGGAATGAAAATTGAGGATTTTAGAAATACCGCCGTAGTTGTTGACCTTTGGCCTTTGTTGACCTTTTGACATTTTGACCTCAAAAACAATAGGCTTCTTCCTTATGACAAACTCTACCATTACATGTGGTGAAGTTTCGGGAAGATCGGTAAAAAAAAATTGTGATCTGTCGGCGACAAACAGACAGACAAACAAACAAACAGAATAACAAAATCGACCGACCAATATACTTGAAAAATCTTCGATTTTGCAAGTAACAACTGATGTAAAGGATGGATAAATAAAAATGGGAGATTAAAGTTGGGGGTGGTGAAGTCTGATCAGCTTTGTGGATGGGTTAGGCAGTGCATTGTTCGGTCGAGCGTGAAGGCAAATGCTGAAGGAGACGCAGCTGACCAACTCCCTGTCTTTCTTGAGCATCTTCTTGTCCTGCCGACTCTACTAAATGCATTATCTTAATGAGCTGAGACTCTCAGTGCAACAACTCATCCAGTGTCTGTGTGTACCCCCATTTATAAATGGACGTTTGGCAAGCACTTGGGCCAAATTTTTTTCCCAGATGACTCCATAATTAGGAGTACAACTAAGGCAGCGTAATCGTCTGCGCCAAAAATCCATTCACTTGGGTTCTGATGGAATGGGGTGAGGGGATAAACTGGGCTCATGCAGTGTGGTGGGTAATGAGGGTGGGGGGGGGGGGGGGGGGGGAGTGAACAAATTGGGGTTTATAATCAAAGCAAGGACATAGCCCTGCAGGACAGACCTAGGGCTCCTCAGTGACGTTCACCCAACAGATAGTAAACTTGGGAAGAAGTATTTTACATACACATTGCAATATGTTCTGCAGAAACAAAATTATCATTGAGATGTTGAAGAAGAGAGAAATGTAATTCCATGTGTAGTAATAAAACATTTTTGCCTTTGTGGATGCTGCTGATATTAGGAGGGACAATGGATATTTCAATGGAAATGTATCGTCATTCTATGCTGGAAAAAATTATCGTCAATTCACGATTTTCAAAGGCAATGTTCATCAAGGGAGAGTAAATACAATTGACAGAGCAAATCACATGGACAATTATATCAAATAATATGAACAATTGATTGTAAACTATCCAGTACTTGATGGTGAGGATACGTGTCGAGTGATTGGATATCCAAAATAAGACATTAACTGGCTTTCTGTTGTTGCAGTTTAAAGTGTTTTCAGAATGTCCCTTACAGGATGTAGTAATAAGCGTCGTGTATGCTTATTTCAAAATCAAAATTAAATAATATGTAAATGAGCAACCTCAAAACTTTACCAGCAGCTCACCTTCCATTTACTTTTGGCAAAGTTCTTCTTGATTTGCTCACTCACTGAGCTGTAAATGTTCTTGTCGAGAGCTGTGTCTCCTGCTATCCTGTGTGCAAATGGTGAAGGGGTAACAAAACATTTTAACATATTTTCTGTTAAATTCCTGCGGCTCTGTTAAACGGTAAAGCACCTCCACATGTTGGCGAGTGTCGTACCAGGGGTGCTGCAAGGCCTTTTCACAGGTGAATCTTATTCTGGGTTCCTTCTCCATGAGGCCACTGATAAAATCCTTGGCTGAAAATGTGATTGTGTGTCATAAATAATGGGATTGAAGTGGAGTTTGGGGGAGAGGAAGTTGAGAACACATTGAGGATGTTTTGTTGGAGAACATCAGAATGTGATGTGGCATAATAGTAGAACCAAATCAAACAAACCAAGTGAGTAAGTAATACACATGGAAAGTGAAGAGACAAATTCAGCTGGACACTTGAGAAGAGAAGAGCACCATGAAAAGGCAACATGATTAAAAAGAGATGCGATGGAATACATTGGAGACAATGGGAAAATCAAGGAAATTAAATCAAGAAAAGTGAAGCAAAAGTGGCAGGGCTGGCTCATACCAGAGTCTGAGATGTCGTCCCAATAAGGTGAATCAAACTCGTACTCGGCACGAAGAATTTGCTCAAAGAGCCGAGCATCGTTTTCATCATAAAATGGTGGATAACCGCAAAGCCTGTGACATGCGCACACGCACATGAACGCACACTTTAACATTCTCATCAACCTCACATGACTGCCAATTTGGCAGTCTCATTCCAAGTGGGAGTAGTGGAAATAAATCTGGATCTCATCAACACGAGATAGCCATGGTTAAAGTAAAGTCAGGTTTAACATGCTTGGGAACTCCAATTTTACTGTTTTTACACCTAGAAAGGTGATGGAAGTCATATAAATTGGTGCCATTAACAAAATGGGCATTGAAGCGCCCCTTAAGGCCTCATTTATAAATTTTGCTCGTGAGATGAAGTTTATGTTTATAAGTATCTCAATCAATTATATACTTTGGTGTCAACAAAAATGTAGAATAACTTAGGGGCCATCTACAGATGATGCATATCGTCTACAGAGAGGGAGTCAAAATTTACAAAATAAAATCGTGAAACAGAAGAGGGAGGGGAAGGGGAGGGTAAGGGGAATGTAAAAGGAGGGTGGAGAAAAAGAAAAAGATTGACATAATAGTTAGAACAGGAAAGGTGTTTTGAGGGGGAAAGGTCAAATATTTTGACCCTTCTGTAATGTGTAAACACAAAGGAAGCTCCTCGTTTACAAAATGTTTTTTTCTTTCTTGTTGGGTGACAACCTTGTCAATTCATCACTCTCTATAGCAATTAACATTTAACGAAGCATTGTGCTGAAAGTTTTGCCGGAACATTATTAATGCAGTGCAAATGCCACGTGAGAAACTCACAGGATGTAGGCAATCACGCCAATGGACCAGCAATCCACTGCTTTGCTGTAGGGTTTCTGTGCCAAGATCTCTGGAGCTGCACAGCACAATAAGCAGAACCGTGGTGTGATATGCCATGAGTGAACTAACACCAGTCATCGTTGAGTTGTATCCATGTCGTACCATCCTTCCTTGTGAGTCCAGGGGATAAGCAAAGGCTGTAAAACATTTACCTTTGCCAACTTTCGTTCTTTCTAATTTCTGTTCTTTTACTTCTGTCTTTAATACTTTTAACTTCTTCCTTCTGTTTCTGCTTTATGTCCTACCTTAGCTTCTTTCTACCCTCTCCAGTGAAGATTTTTGTGTTTTCATTACACTTGCATTTATAGTGTCCTTTGGATTTTGGTTAGGGTTTTTACAAATCATTTAATTACAATTTCCATATTAACTATCCTATCAGGCTTGTAAAGCTTTGTTAAGGTACACTCACAGTCGAAAGTTTTAGAACACCCCCATTTTTCCAGTTTTTACTGAAATTTAAGCAGTTTAATGTTTCAATGTTAACTCTTGAAATTAAAGCATAGAACAAATAAACAATTGCAGATAAAAAAGAAATCATGGAATCGTTTTGTTGAACAAAATTAATCTAAATTTTTGACTCATCAAAGTAGCCACCTTTTGCAGATATAACACCGAACATACTCGTGGCATTCTTTCTACAATGGAAATCAAATATTGTTCGGAAAGTTCTTCCCAACACTGTTGCAGAAGTTCCCACGAATGTGTTGCACTTACAGGTTACTTTGCTTTCACCCTTTTTTTTGTATACCTTGTCAAGGCTTGTATGAGAGCGAACACAATGCACAGCAAGGGGGGGGGGCATGACACAAGAGGGGCAGGAGTGAAAAGGACAAAACAGTGGGGAACAGAGACATTAGGAGAACAACTTGATAATCGATACCGTGTGGCCATCAGCTTAATGAAGGAACCAAATGGGTGTGTTTACAAAAAGGTGCACAGTCCACAATTGGTGAGAATGAAGACTATTTTATCTCCAGAGGTTTGCCAAAAGGAGCTCAGTTAAGTAGTACATGGCATTGAAATGAGCTCAGTCCACGACATTTGTTTGGGAAAAAGCACACGAGATACACTGTACATGCATAGTGATGTCATTGCCAATGGCTGCCTCCATGTAGCAATTGTGTCAATAAGTCAATGCACTGATAGAAGATTGTTCTTCCCCTGTCAATGGGAATTATAAAGGAATGAAAAGAAAAATAAATCTTTCAAACTGGTGGTAAAACCAACCCAAATTAAAAAACGTACAAGTATGACGCTGATAGCAAAATTGCTGCCAATATGAGCCATCATAGTGATTGAAGATATAAAGCTGTACTGCTTGCTGAAGAGGGCATTCAGGGTAAGGCTGTGAGTATTATTTATTTGTTGAGATAAGTCCGAGACCGAGTTCATTTTTCCAAAGTAAAAAAGTTACGATTGCTGCAACTTGTATATTATCAAAGATGAATTCGAAGCCATCTGGTATTTAATGCCGAGTACATCATATAATCATTATCAGTGGCATTGAAATAATTAAAAGTTGTCCATGTGCTGCAGTTATTGAACACATTTTGGAAAAGCATTCCTCAATATACCCAGCCCTTTAATAGAGAAATGGTCTCCAATTTCACTACTTTGGTATTAAAATATTTAGTTTTAGATGTGGAAAAGCACTCCTCAATATACCCAGACCTTAATAGAGAAATGTCTCCAATTTCACTACTTTGGTATTAAATATTTAGTTTTTAGATGTTGGAAAAGCACTTCCAATATACCCAGACCTTTAATAGAGAAATGGTTTTCCAATTTCACTACTTTGGTATTAAAATATTAGTTTTTAGATGTTGGAAAAGCACTCCTCAATATACCCAGCCCTTTAATAGAGAAATGGTCTCCAATTTCACTATTTTGGTATTAAATATTTAGTTTTAAGATGTTGGAAAAGCACTCCTCAATATACCAGCACTTTAATAGAGAAATGCTCTCCAATTTCACTACTTTGGTATTAAAATATTTAGTTTTAGATGTTGGAAAAGCACTCCTCAATATACCCAGACCTTTAATAGAGAAATGGTCTCCAATTTCACTACTTTGGTATTAAAATATTTAGTTTTTATTTGGAACATCTTGACACCAGTACAGTATAATGAACGAGAATAGCACTCTTTGACGTTGCCAGATATACCTCCACCCACATTTTTACCTCATTATACATACTTGTACCAAGTTTGATTTAAATCCCTGAACCCAGTTTCAAAATATTAATTAATTCTGGCTGCTAGACCATGCGTCCGATCAGGTTGAAATTTAAAACATATATTCCCCATGACTACTAAATCATAACTGTGACGTTTCACGTCGATTGATGAAGCAGTTCAAGAGAAATGTATATTTTTAAAGATTTTCCTTCGATCCCATAAGGCTGCCAGACCATGTGACCTATTAATTATTCATGAACATCTTGGTATCACCAAGGCTTGGGGAATAAGAGGGTGAGGTTTCCCCTTGATCTGTCAAGCCATTCTGGAACAGAGGATTTTTAAAGGTTTATTCTTGGTCTGGGAGTCTCAGGCTGATATTTTGTTGAACCTGGTTTTGCCGGGTAAAGTTTTTTTCTCTGCTGTTTCTTGTTGATTGGGGGTACCTCTTCAAAATACAGGAGGGTGCCCGGTGATATCCTTTGAGCATTTTCAGATATTACAATATGACAATATGTACACACCTTAGATTGACATGTATGTGTATTAACCCATTCATGAGGTTCGGCCACAGTGCGGGAGGGATCAATGGGATAACCTTGAAGCCAGAGGCACTGAAGATCTGGGCTCTGAGCCGCCACATGTGCTGCAAGATTGAGTCAGATATGAAGGGGGTGGAAGAGGAGGAGACGAATACTACAAAAGTTCATCTCTATCACAAGGAGGAGGCTAAAGTTAGGGTTATAGCAGATGCCATGGACAGGGCTGGACTTCGTCAGAAACTGGATACCTGCCTCCATCCATTGGATCCCAAGGAACATCCAGGGGAGAGCATCGTGAGCATCACCAGTGGGAAGATAGCCACACCAAGTGTCAATGTAGAGTGCCGTGAAGATCGGGGAGGCAATGTTAGAAGATTTTGAGAAGACCTGGCCAGAGGGATTTTACAACATCATCTCAAAGCAACTGAAGACAATGGCAACCAAATCCATCAAAGTTGGCAACTACAAAATTAACGACCTAAATGTCGTCTATTCAAGGGTCATTGCACTGTAGTCTAGTGACCGCGATGTTGACGTGAACGATGTCCTCGCCTTTGAGCTGGCACCAGTCCCAACTGCCATGTTCACCAAGGACGGAATGCGACTTTGTACAGCCAAGTCCAAATTGAAGAAGTCACTCCAGGTAAAAGTCTCCAGGAGGAATGCCGGTGATGCAGACGTCACTGTCATTGATGGATCAGCCCTTCTTTGGACCAGCACTGGCCAGCTGATGACACCATAGCTGATTTCATCAAAATGTTAAGACACGGCTGACTTCATACCTGTCAGACTGTGACGTCTACCTCATCTTCGACAGGTATTATGATTACAGCATCAATCCATCACCAGAGATGCCAGGGAGACAGGGGTCAGCAAGAAACATCATCTCCTCCTATCAACAAAGGTACCGGCCCAGAAGGTTGTCTTGTCATCCATTGAAAACAAAAAACAGCTGATCCCATTATTATGTGAGGAACTAACCCAAGACAGGCTTTTCCATCTACGGAGCGCAAACAAACACAACTTGGTGGTGACAGGGGAGGACCCATGCCCCATCGAGATCAGGATGGAAGAAATAAGGAGCCGATATGATCGAGAAAGTCAGCAGGAAGAAGCCGACACCATCATTGTCCAACAAGTCCTGGGGTGTGCTGGAGAAGCCCTTCATATCTCCGTGGTTTCTGATGACACAGACGTGTTCGTCCTGCTCCTTCACCATTACCATCAGGCAGGACTTGATGTACCACTCATCATGAAATCCCCCCACAAGGAAAGGGCAATAGTGGACATCAAGTCGACACTTGACAAGTGTTCACAAATTGTCAAGAACCTTTTACCAGCCCATGCCATATCGGGATGCGATACCGTAGCGTCTTACTATGCGTACGTAGCCCAACCCATCTACCGGAAGGTGCCAAACTTGCCCCAAACTACATTTTGGAGATGATCAGGTGTGGCTGCAAGAGTGAAAGCCCTTGTAACTCCAAGAAGTGCAGCTGTCAAGTGAATCGTTTGCCATGCACAATGTTCTGTGCATGTTTCAGTGTAGGATGCTCAAGATCCAAATAGGCTGAACTAGACCATCATCAGCAAGATTTGCCCTTCACACCTGCCAGTGTGTTGATGATGCTGATGTCACACTTAATTGATACGGATTGAAATACACAATTAATATACCTGTACTATGCATTCCGATTAGTACTATTCATTGTTTATTCGAACAGCACGTGAATATTACATTTTATTCAGGAGCATATTGTATCATGTACTCCGAATCATTGTATCATTGTATGTAATCTTATATCACACGTAATATTGTATCATTGTATCACGTACTCCGAATTTCGAATCAAAAGTGTGTTTTGCTGACATGGCCTAAAAGGGTTAATATTCATTAATGTGGAATCAAATACATTGTACATGACCTCCTTTAGGAATAAACTTTGGAGAAAGCAAATTTGATGCAGTTGATTTGAGTATTTTGCATGAACTCTCATAAATCCCTATTTTTCTAGGATTTTGGTGCTTCGGGCATAAAGGAGTTAATATCTAAAAATGCTCAAGGGATATCACCAGGCACCCCCCTGTATTTTAAAGAGGTACCCCCAAGCTACAAGAATCAACAGAGAAAAAAAACTTTACCCGGCAAAACCAGGTTCAACACCATGGCTCCCGGAGCATCTTCAAAAATCTTAGCGGTCAAACCATGTGACCTATGATGCCATCGGTGGAGAAGGTTTTGTTCCTCATGGATAGTCGAATCATACCTGTAAAGTTTTCCCTCGATTTGTTCAGCCGTTTTGGAGAAGAAGATTTTTGAAGGTTTTTATGTAAAAAAAATTAGGCTGCCCCCCCCCCCCCAATGCAATTTAGCCCTCGATGATGCTCAAAATTTTTCATACTGATCAGATACAGCGTTTGACATATGCAATTATGACGTCAAAGCATAGCTACCTATAAGATCATCAAAAAAAAAAATCACACTAGTTTCCCATGGGGAGTACTACACACGTGCCAAGTTTCAATTTTTTTCCATGGAACATTTTCAGAGATACAGAGGTCCAAAGTTTTTCCTTTTTTCCAACACGGCTGCCACACCACGTAACCTATGATGTCATAATTATCATTAAAACATTCTACATGAGCAGTCACACCTATTGTGAAAACTTCGTGCCAATCGGATAAGAGAAAACAGAGAAAATTAGCACGGATGGACGTACAATCCCAAAACATAATGCCTCCGGCAATTTCATCAGCGGAGGCATAAAAATCGTTCCGCTCATACGAAGATGTTTTAACAATTGAAGCACGTAATACGAGGAAGAGTCAAAAGGTTTTTTCCCCTTTTAAAATACTTCCATTGCAATGATGTCAGGAAATCAGGTGGAAAATTGGAGGAATTGATTTGGGTCTAATAATTATAGATCCAATGTGCGAAAGTCCTTGCCAACCAAAAGATGTCAAAAGTGAAGAATGATCCATATGGTTCAGAGATGTTCTTACTAACTTCTTCTTAAATGGCCCCCAATTATTCCAACATTCTCACGGGGTCGGGCACAAGAGGTAAGATTGGCCAAAACCATTTGCTAAATGGCTGATCTGGCCTGATGTTCGACTGGAGCTGGTTTGGGAAGGAATTTGTCATTTGTTCAGGGTGCCAGTGAAAACTCACCTATTCTTCACAAAAGATTTTGTGGGCTCTTTTACGTCCACCGAGTAATGCTAGCAGATGGGACACCCAGCTTAAAGGTCCATCCAAGAGAGGGCACACTGTTATGCAACACTGCCTGTGAAGCACCAACCTGACAGTTTCGAGTCAAGTCGGCAATCGACAGCTAAAAGGAAACTGCACAAGCTCAGCATCGTCCTGTCAGATCGTTCAGAGATGTGATGGTATTGTCTGATTCTATTTTGAAAAATTATGGGAATTCAAATGTTCACAAACAGATCAAAGGTACTGAAACGAAGAGCTTGGCAGGTAGTCACACTCAGTGGAGAATGAACAGAAAAGCCATAAATAAATATCATATAAATGTCTAAAAATGGGGAAAAAAATTGGAGATAATTTTTTATGTTTGAAATTTACAATTCTTTTATAACAGCTCTGGTTGATATTGCCATGGCACCAGTGGGAAGGAAACAACCGTTTTTCCAATCAAAATAATCACCAATTTAGAGGCAAAAAGCAGAAATCCACCAATACGGGACTTCCAAAATGATGTAATCCGCCGCAGAATGCTCAGCACGCATGGCACAAACCCCCTAGATTCCTAGAAATAGCAATCTTGCTATCATGCGTGCACAGAAAGGATTTTTACAATGGCTCAAGTCGAAAATACTTGGAAAAGTACCTAAGAGAAAGCTGGGGTGCGCCATTGTGCAAAAAAAATAGTTGGAGGGAGACACAATATCTGGTTTGGGTGCTTCTGAATACCAATGAGCAGGTGCATATTGGGGCTTGTGAATGCACAGGGTAAGTTTAAGATCAACTTTGTGAAATGATGATTTTTACCATTAGTTACGTTGTCGGGTGGGCGATGGGGAGCTGTGAGGACTGCTATAAGTGTATAGTTTGTTTGGTTCTGGCATTACAAGATACAGTAAATTATATCCGATTTTTGCATTCATTGCTAAAATGAGGTGTGTGTGTGTGTGTGTGTGTGTGTGTGTGTGTGTGTGTGTGCGTGCACTGCCACTCAATTGTATCAACAGTAAATTGTGGGAAATGGACACCTTTCATGCACGGATATTATTATTGTAATTATTTAAATTTTTTGTATACATCGTTGAGGCTCGCGGAAGAGTGAGTACACTGAACAGATCAGGAGATAACATACAAAAACTAGAAGGACACTCGGTAGAGCGCATACCTCTGCCACATAATGCCTGATCCACGAGAACATATCGGTGCCATTACATTTTTCAAATATCATGCTATACAGCACAATATCGTTTTTGGCCAGAACTCTCAATGGTGAAGAAGAACTTTAAAAATTAAATAAGTCTCGTATCCAGATCTGGATTCGGATCTTCACTAAAATCGAATCAATTCGCCATGGTCACACACCCAATGTGTCCACCAAATTTCATCCGAAATCATCCACAACTTTTTGAGACATCGTGTTATATATCAGTTTAGCCCTATCTTTCATGGTGAAAAATCACTTAAAAATTATCAGATCTGGATACGGATTCGGATCTTCACGAAAATTGAATCAATTCTCCTTGTCACACACCCAACATGTCCACAAGTTTCATTTGAATCCGTCCCCAACTTTTTGAGATATTGTGCTATATATCGTTTTTGGCCCGATCTCTCAATGGTGAAGAATCACTTAAAATTCTAGTAGTCGGATCTGGATCCGGATGCGGATCTTCACTAAAATCTAATCAGTTCGTCCTTGTCACACACCAAACCAGTCTATAAAATTTCATCCGGATCCGTGCACAACTTTTTGAGATATCCTGCATACAAATAGACAGAGAGCGGTGAAAACATAAACCCCTTCACCTTCGGTGGCGGAGGTAACAGGATGCAAAACATGCAAAAGGAACAGTAGAGACACACACAAAAGGAACAGTAGAGACACACACAAAAGGAACAGTAGAGACACACACAAAAGGAACAGTAGAGACACACACAAAATGAACAGTAGACACACACAAAAGGAACAGTGGAGACACACGCAAAAGGAACAGTAGAGACACACGCAAAAGGAACAGTAGTGTCTCTACTGTTCCTTTTGTGTGTGTTCTCTACTGTTCTTTTTGTGTGTCTCTACTGTTCCTTTTGTGTGTGTCTCTACTGTTCCTTTTGTGTGTGTCTCTACTGTTCCTTTTGTGTGTCTCTACTGTTCTTTTTGTGTGTGTTCTACTGTTCCTTTTGTGTGTGTCTCTCCTGTTCCTTTTGCGTTTGTTCTCTACTGTTCTTTTGTGTGTGTCTCTACTGTTCCTTTTGTGTGTGTCTACTGTTTTCCTTTTGTGTGTGTCTCTACTGTTCTTTTGTGTGTGTCTCTACTGTTCCTTTTTGTGTGTGTCTCTACTGTTCCTTTTGTGTGTGTTCTACTGTTCCTTTTGTGTGTGTCTACTGTTCCTTTTGTGTGTGTCTCTACTGTTCCTTTGTGTGTGTCTCTACTGTTCCTTTTGTGTGTGTCTCTACTGTTCCTTTTGTGTGTTCTCTACTGTTCCTTTTGTGTGTGTCTCACTGTTCCTTTTGTGTGTGTCTCTACTGTTCCTTTTGTGTGTTCTTACTGTTCCTTTTTGTGTGTTGCTCTTGTTCTTTTGTGTGTGTCTCTACTGTTCCTTTTGTGTGTGTCTCTACTGTTCCTTTTGTGTGTGCTCTACTTTGTTCCTTTTGTGTTTTACTGTTCCTTTTTGTGGTGTCTCTACTGTTCCTTTTGTGTGTGTCTCTACTGTTCCTTTTGTGTGTGTGTCTCTACTGTTCCTTTTGTGTGTCTCTACTGTTCTTTTGCGTGTCTCTCTCCTGTTCCTTTTGTGTGTGTCTCACTGTTCCTTTTGTGTGTGTCTCTACTGTTCCTTTTGTGTGTTCTCTACTGTTCCTTTTGTGTGTTGTGTGTGTCTCTACTGTTCCTTTTTGTGTGTGTCTCTACTGTTCCTTTGTGTGTGTCTCTACTGTTCCTTTTTGTGTGTGTCCTCTACTGTTCCTTTTGTGTGTGTGTGTGTCTCTACTGTTCCTTTTGTGTGTGTCTCTACTGTTCCTTTGTGTGTTTTTACTGTTCCTTTTTGTGTGTGTCCTCTACTGTTCCTTTTGTGTGTGTCTCTACTGTTCCTTTTGTGTGTGTCTCTACTGTTCCTTTTTGTGGTGTTCTTACTGTTCCTTTTGTGTGTGTCTCTACTGTTCCTTTTGTGTGTGTCTTACTGTTCCTTTTGTGTGTGTCTCTACTGTTCCTTTTGTGTGTGTCCTACTGTTCCTTTTGTGTGTCTCTACTGTTCCTTTTGTGTGTGTTTCTCTACTGTTCCTTTTGTGTGTCTCTACTGTTTTTGTGTGTGTCTCTACTGTCCTTTTGTGTGTGTCTCTACTGTTCCTTTTGTGTGTCTCTACTGTTCTTTTGTGTGTGTCTTTACTGTTCCCTTTTGTGCGTGTCTCTACTGTTCCTTTTGTGTGTGTCTCTACTGTCCTTTGTTGTGTGTGTGTGTGTCTCTACTGTTCCTTTTGTGTGTCTCTACTACTGTTCCTTTTGCGTGTCTCTCTGTTCCTTTTGTGTGTCTCTACTGTTCCTTTTGTGTGTGTCTCTACTGTTCCTTTTGTGTGTGTGTCTCTACTGTTCCTTTTGTGTGTGTCTTTACTGTTCCTTTGTGTGTGTCTCTACTGTTCCTTTTGTGTTGTCTCTACTGTTCCTTTTGTGTGCGTCTACTGTTCCTTTTTGTGTGTGTCTACTATGTCCTTTTGTGTGTGTCTCTACTGTTCCTTTGTGTGTGTCTCTACTGTTCCTTTTGTGTGTGTCTCTACTGTTCCTTTGTGTGTGTCTCTACCTGTTCCTTTTGTGTGTGTCTTACTGTTCTTTTTGTGTGTCTCTACTGTTCTTTTGTGTGTGTCTCTACTGTTCCTTTTGTGTGTCTCTACTGTTCCTTTTGTGTGTGTCTCTACTGTTCCTTTTTGTGTGTCTCTACTGTTTCCTTTTGTCGTGTCTCTCTACTGTTCTTTTGTGTGTGTCTCTACTGTTCCTTTTGGTGTCTCTACTGTTCCTTTTGTGTGTGTCTCTACTGTTCCTTTTGCGTGTCTCTCTACTGTTCCTTTTGTGTGTGTCTCTACTGTTCTTGTGTGTCTCTCTACTGTTCCTTTTGTTGTGTGTCTTATGTTCCTTTTTTGTGTCTCTTACTGTTCTTTTGTGTGTGT
>CM068954.1:87945357-87958272 GCA_035128595.1 Eptatretus atami | reverse complement strand
TTCCTTTTGTGTGTGTCTCTACTGTTCTTTTTGTGTTGTGTCTCTACTGTTCTTTTTGTGTGTGTCTCTACTGTTCCTTTTTGTGTGTGTCTCTACTGTTCCTTTTGTGTGTGTCTACTGTTCCTTTTGTGTGTCTCTATTTCCTTTGTTCTGTGTCTCTACTGTTCCTTTTGTGTGTGTCTACTGTTCCTTTTGTGTGTGTCTCTACTGTTCCTTTGTGTGTGTCTCTACTGTTCCTTTTGTGTGTGTCTACTGTTCCTTTTTGTTGTGTCTCTACTGTTCCTTTTGTGTGTCTCTTACTGTTTCTTTTGTGTGTGTCTCTACTGTTCTTTTGTGTGTGTTCTCTCCTGTTTCTTTTGTGTGTGTGTCTCTTTACTGTTCCTTTTTGTGTGTGTCTCTACTGTTCCTTTTGTGTGTGCTCTACTGTTCTTTTTGCGTGTGTCTCTACTGTTCCTTTTGCGTGTGTCTCTACTGTTCCTTTTGCGTGTGTCTCCACTGTTCCTTTTGTGTGTGTCTACTTGTCCTTTGTGTGTCTCTACTGTTCCTTTTGTGTGTGTCTCTACTGTTCCTTTTGTGTGTGTCTCTACTGTTCCTTTTGTGTGTGTTCTCTACTGTTCCTTTTGGTGTTGTCTCTACTGTTCCTTTTGTGTGTGTCTTCTTACTGTTCCTTTTGTGTGTTGTCTCTACTGTTCCTTTTGTTGTGTTCTACTGTTCCTTTGTGTTGTGTCTCTACTGTTCCTTTTGTGTGTGTCTCTCTGTTCCTTTTGGTGTGTCTACTGTTCCTTTTTGTGTGTGTCTCTACTGTTCCTTTGTGTGTGTCTCTACTGTTCCTTTTGTGTGTCTCTACTGTTCTTTTGTGTGTTGTCTCTACTGTTCCTTTTGTGTGTGTCTCTACTGTTCCTTTGTGTGTGCTCTACTGTTCCTTTTGTGTGTGTCTCTACTGTTCCTTTTGTTGGTGTCTCTACTGTTCCTTTGTGTGTGTTCTACTGTTCCTTTTGTGTGTCTTCTACTGTCCTTTTGTGTGTGTCTCTACTGTTCCTTTTGTGTGTGTCTACTGTTCCTTTGTGTGTCTCTACTGTTCCTTTTCGTGTGTTCTCTTACTGGTCTTTTTTTGTGTGTGTCTACTGTTCCTTTTGTGTGTGTCTCTTTCTGTTCTTCTTTGTGTGTGTGTCTCTACTGTTCCTTTTGTGTGTTGTCTCTACTGTTCCTTTTGTGTGTGCTCTACTGTTCCTTTTGCGTGTGTCTCTACTGTTCCTTTTGCGTGTGTCTCTACTGTTCTTTTGCGTGTGTCTCCACTGTTCCTTTTGTGTGTGCTACGTTCTTTTGTGTGTGTCTCTACTGTTCCTTTTGTTGTGTGTCTCTACTGTTCCTTTTGTGTGTGTCTCTACTGTTCCTTTTGTGTGTGTCTCTACTGTTCCTTTTGTGTGTGTCTCTACTGTTCCTTTTGTGTGTGTCCTACTGTTCCTTTTGTGTGTGTCTCTACTGTTCCTTTTGTGTGTGTCTCTACTGTTCCTTTTGTGTGTGTCTACTGTTCCTTGGTGTTGTCTCTACTGTTCCTTTTGTGTGTGTCTCTACTGTCCTTTTTTGTGTGTGTCTCTACTGTTCCTTTTGTGTGTGTCTACTGTTCCTTTTGTGTGTCTCTACTGTTCCTTTTGTGTGTCTTTACTGTTCTTTTGTGTGTGTCTTCTACTGTTCTTTTGTGTGGTCCTCCTGTTCTTTTTGTGTGTGTGCTCTACTGTTCCTTTTTGTGTGGTCTCTACTGTTCCTTTTGTGTGTGCTCTACTGTTCCTTTTGCGTGTGGTCTCTACTGTTCCTTTTGGGTGTCTCTACTGTTCCTTTTGCGTTGTGTCTCTACTGTTCCTTTTGTGTGTGTCTCTACTGTTCCTTTTGTGTGTGCTCTACTGTTTTCCTTTTGCGTGTGTCTCTACTGTTCCTTTTGGTGTGTGCTCTACTGTTCCTTTTGGTGTGTCTCTACTGTTCCTTTTTGTTGTCTCACTGTTCCTTTTGTGTGTGTCTCTACTGTTCTTTTGTGTGTGTGTCTCTACTGTCCTTTTGTGTGTGTCTCTACTGTTCCTTTTTGTTGTGTGTCTCTTACTGTTTCCTTTTGTGTGTGTCTTCTACTGTTCCTTTTGTGTGGTCTTCTCACACAAAAGGAACAGGAGAGAGAGGGGGGGAAACACCAACAGCAGAGTTGAAGGGCAAAAATTTCTCGAATTTCCTTGATTATTTTCGCCTAATTTGCATCCAAGAATACAACAATTATGGTTAACCTCTTCGAAATTGCCACTCTTTCATTTAAATGCTGAAAATTACGTTTAAGAGACTATTTGGATAACAGATTTCATGCCAGAGTGATGAGAGGTTAAAAGTGGCACGCATGCAGAAGTAAGTCACTGAAAACGCACACACCGCGCAAGCGCAAAAGGGCTCGTTTGAATTCATATATCATTTTGAAAGAAACGTATTGGCAGAAGTTTGGCATATCTTCATATATTATTCCATCAAATCAGGATGCTCCACCTCTTCAGCATAAATATTGCAATTTCACCAACAAGGAATTCAAATACTGTCTTTGATTGCCAGGCATGAGAAAAAAAAACATGTATTGTGATAAATAAAGCTGAAATTATTTAAAGTACATTTATATTTGCATGAGTCTAGGCTTTTGGTCCAAAGTACAAGTGGTAGCAAGAAAAGTATCTCCCAAGAATGAAAATGGACAGGGGGGGGGGGGGAACTTCCACAATGCATCCAAAACTCCAGGGCACAAGCGGGAGCTCAGTGAACTTGAGTGAAGTTGACACCGATCTGTGTCAGCCTTACCTACGTAACCTGGAGTTCCGCACGCAGTCGACATGACATCTCCAGTTGCCAGTATTTTGGACAGGCCAAAATCACTGATCATTATTTTGGAATCCTCTTCAGGGCTGTAGTACAAGAGGTTCTCGGGCTGCAGAGGAGCAGTTGATAGAAGTGGGTTTAAATGGAAACAATCTGAAAGTATATTTTATCCGATGCATATAGAAGTTCATAGTTAAGCTAAACGACAAAGGGCAGAAAGTTAACATACTAAATATCTCCAATGGGATTTAAACATGTTAGCTTCGGACAGCCAAGTTCAGTGAGGATGCAAAAGATTGTGTACAGATGTGAGGATTAGCTTGATGCTTGATAAATAATAAAAACGAAAACCATTAATCCAAATGAAAACCACAATTATAAACCACAAACTTTGTCGTGTCCAACAATGACTTATTATGACCACAGCCATGATCGTTTGAACCCACAACTTCAACAATAAACCCATGATACCAAACTTCTTACTTCAAGTTCAATGGAATATAACAATAAACAGAACACCCATATTTTTTGCCAAAATATAAATCTGAAAGGTCCCAATTACTAATGACTATTCGAGTCCAAACTACAACGAGCTTCGTCATGTCTTTCCAGCAGTAATTCTGGGCTTCGAGAAATCGTTTCCTCAAACCCTTGGCATTTAGATGACAATCTCATAAATCAAGCAGCTCCAAGTGTCCAGAGATAGAAAAAAGAAAAAAGATTTTCTTTGGAACAGAACAGATTTGATGGAAAAAAAAAAGACATATCAGCTAAAAAATATTTGTGTGCAATTTCTTGCATTTACAACTAATCATCCAGGTATTCCAGTAGTTATTACACAAAAAAAAAATCAGGAGATAAACTAGAACAGCACTCGGTAGATCGCATACAGTACCTCTGGCAGGCTGAACAGTTTATGTTTTGTGTGCTACTGATAGGTCGGATCTGAATCCGAAACTAAACCAAAATCGAATCGGCGTGTTCTTGTCACCGAACTCGTGCACAACTTTTTTGAGATATTGCACTGTCTATCATTTTTGGCCCCATCTGTCAATGGTGAAGAATCACTTAAAATTTTTGATATCCGGATATGGATCTTCACCGAAATCGAATCAATGTGCCCTTGACGCACACCCAATGTGTCCACCAAATTTCGTTTGAATCTGCCCACAACCTATCGAGATGTCCTGCTCACAGACAGAGACAAGGGTAAAACCATAACCACTGTCTACCTTCGGTGATGGAGGTAATCATTTCTGAACTCACCGTAAATAAATAAATAAGTATATATTTAAAGTTGGGGAAATGCAACAACAATGTTTTGAAATTTACCATTGATGTGAAACTAGCCCCAAAGACTCCCAGTTGATATTGTCATGTGTGTTTGCGTGTGGGGAGAAGGGGGTAGGGTGGGGTTTTTTTTTGGGGGGGGGGGTTCATTTGTAATAACAACCAATTTGGATGTAAAAAAAGCAGTGATCTGTTCATTGGCAAACATCCAGCATTTCTGCTTATTACAATCACAAACCAATAAATTTCAAATCATCTAACAAAGCAAAAAATGCAAAAGTGTCACAAACAAAACATAATTTCCTAATCAGATGCATAGATCATGAAAACAAGATAACCATCATTATCTACATGTCAAAAAAAAAATCATCCTCAGCATTACTATTATTATGATTTTTTACTTATTTTACTCGTTACCATGCATGGAAAAGACGAACAGTCAGATTAAATATACAACTCACAACAGTCATGAAATCCTGCAACCTTATCTTTTCCTCATTCGTCATCCTGCACTCTCTGTGAAACGTGTTGTGGAATCACCCTTGGCTGGGCTCCAGGCTTTCGGGCACAGCCTTGCCTGCTTATAGCCGTGAATGCCATTGTTTATGACGATCACACACTGTACAGCCAAGAAAGCTTTGGCAGTTCTATTGTGGTATCACAGTGTTTATCATTTGTCCTTGCCTGGGCTACCAGCCCTTCAGACATCAATATAAAGTATGAAACATCAACTTCAGGCATCCACAGATGGCTTGGCACTGGACTAGAATCAATTATTTTGAAATAAACTTTTAATTTTACTGCTTTCAATATTTAAATATACCTTGACAATTGGAGAGGGCAGTGTGGGTTAAGGCAAAGTAGAGAGGGGTTTCATGGAGGTTAGAAGAGGTTGCATTAGAAGAAGCAGCATGGTGTTGCGTGAAATGATACAGTATGGGCGTTGCAGAGGGAAGGTTGGTGCAGGGAGAGGCAATGCAGAGGAAAGTGACATTGATGTGGTTGTGAGCCTGTGGCAGCAACAGTGAGATCCGTGCGGTGTATGGGAAAGGAATTGCCTTAAGGTCACGATGTACGATTCCCATGGAATGCAGGTGGCGCACGGCGGATAAAATCTGACGAATGAGTGCACTTGCATCCTTCTCTGTGTAGAAACCCTTCTCCACAATACGATCAAACAACTCACCACCTGAGACCCTGAAAGCACATGACCACAACATAATTGAATGTTGAACAGCATAATGTTTCATAAAAAGCAACATCACACAATGAAAACATATCCCGAACACAAGTTTATGAGTTTGAGACACCCCAGCTAACATTCATCTTCAGTTAACCCTGTATAGTCTATGTTGCTATGTCACATTTTTGAAGTTTGTGAACTTCATGTATATTATTGAAAATGTGCTTTTTATCTCGTCATTTTTACCCCCCCGCCGCAACGGGAGCATGGGTTTTGCATTTGCTCATGTGTGTCTGTCTGTCCAAGCCATAACTTTTTGAGCTTTGTCATCAAATTTTCAACAAACCCTTATTATGAGAATATGGAGAAGGAGGAGGAGGAGATTGGGACCATACTCTGTGCAGAGCGTTGGTGCTGCTTCAGCAGTCTCCTTGGCTATTGGGCACAATCCTGGACGGGTCTCCACTCCGACACAGTATACCAACATGCTGGCACTCATTTTGCCGTCCTTAGAAGGATGACAGGCTGAGTTAACCCCACCTGGTATTAATTCCACAGCTCAGCGGGATTTGAACTCAGGACCCAAGGATCCAAAGCCCGCCGCCCTAACCATTAAACCAACAACAGGTATATATGGAGAAGACGAATTGATAATTGGGTCAAAATGTATAAATAGCCCTGATCAGCTCGTCTGCAGCGCGTCAAGCGTGAGACGCCCTGTTTTTTTAACTTCTTTTTTGTGTTTTGTTTGCCTTGGAGATGAGTTCCGGGAATGTGGTTCATTGGGGGAAAAGCCGATTACATGGAGCCCCTCCCTGTAAACTGTTTATTTCTCAGGAGGGAAAACAATCAAATGCAGAGTGATAATGATAACACTCATGATAATGACTGTCTGTCTGCCTGTCCAGGCCATAACATCTTTACCATTTGAACTTTTGCATTCAAATTTTCAAAAACACCCTTATTATGAGAATACGGAGAAGTCTAATTGATAATTTCGTCAAAATGTATAAATAGCACTTAGCCCATCCGCAGCATGTCAAGCGCCCTGTTTATTAAATTATTTCCTTTCTTTTGATTATAATCACTTCCATGTGCAGGTTTTTTATTTTTACCATTTTGAGCTTTTGTCATCAAATCTTCAACAAACCTTCATTATGAGAATATGGAGAACACAAATGAATAAAATGTACAATTTTTTTGAAATGTTGCTTTTGTCAAGTTTATTATAAGTACAAAGCGGATGTGGATGGGCTTTGCATTTTGAGATGCTTTCCAGGGCTGTTTATTTAATAAGTAAACTTCCTAAAAAAAAAAAATGCCCTGAAACGAGAGTATATTTTATACAACAGAATATAATTATAACAGAAACCCCTCAAAGGCATTACTTTTTAAAATAAATTTAATCATATTTTATATTTTATGTTACACCTCGTGTCACATGACCATCATCCAAGTCAACAATGAGCTCAAAGTTACCCATAGCATAAAGTCATATGTTGTCACCCTTATGACTATTTACACAGATAACATTCGAATGACCAGCATCACATAGAACATGTGGAATGTCAAATATAATTCATAAAGATGGAAAACTGGAGAAACTTGATTTGATGAATGTTTTCTGCTACGTGTAGCTTTACTTTTATTTTAGCAACACCATCACAAAAGCAGGTAAAGCTGATTCAGCTATTTCATTGCGCAGAATCAAGATTCATCTGCAGTTGAATCAGAATCAGAATCATCGCTGCCTGTGTACATGCTTTTTGCAGTCATCAGGATCACACTCGCAAAGCTCTATGCAAGGCACATTATTGTGCTTGCAGGAACAGCGTCCACTTTATTGGCTCTTCACACATCCAATCTTACCAACTACAGAACAGAATCGGGAGCAAGAGGAACTCTGGTCAGTATGGGCAAAATTCCCTTGTGTTCTCCCGTGACCACCCAAGATCTGTTGGTTCAAGAGATTCCGGACATGGATCGAGTATGCGCTCGTCTCCAATTACTACACTGCAAGTGGGCCCTCCGCAGTCGGCACATGCTCCAGAATAGCTCCTTTAGTTGGTGGTAATTTATCGGTGCCTTGCTGGGCGTTAAGTCCTCGGAAGTAATGCCAACAGAGTGCTGAGAAAATACATCTCTTGGGGGTTTAGTAAATTGTAGATGAACTCTTCGCAGCCTTTGAGTTCAGAAGGTTCCTTGCCAATCCCAAGTCCACAGAGTACAAGTTGTACACTCTCACTAGTTTTCACAAAATCATTCCACCAAGAAGTCTTGCTCTTATGATACGTGAGTCCAGTTGTGCAGCAACCACTAATTGCATGAAAACGTAAGAGGGCCTGAGCACTAATATCTCCAAGTGCATGACATATAGACTGCAGATTGACATCATGATGGTTTGTGCCGGTCCCTATGAATAAGACAGTTTGATCGCCCAATGTCGGCATTGCTGACAGTACAAGGATCAAAACATCTGTGTCTGGAGTATAGCCGTGAACATGTTTCCCAGTTTTGTGAATTTCTGAAGACGAGTACAATTAGTGTTTCTGCTTCTTCCTGCGAGCTTTGCAAACTAACGATATCTGTTTGTGTCTGACTTTTCACACACCCATACGAGCGATAGTTGTGAACGCAGATTTATGAATCACCTGTTTAGCCAAGTGTAGCGTTAGGAGGTCTTTTGTCTTGGTTATGTTTTGAAATTTGGTAAAATCTCTGATGCATGTGTTGTTGTTTATTTTATATTCTGGCATACGTGCTGATGTTGCTCCAGTGCAATATTGTCTTGTGTTCAAATTTGAGAGATTTTACTTGCAGATATCAAAAACGACATGTGAATGAGAGTACTGCCAACTGTTGCTGTCAACAACATGCACAAAATGATCAGCCAGATCACGACAAGTTTTTACATTGTTCGTGAACACAACCATTTCATGGACAACAGCCATTGCATCAAATAGTATGCATGTATCATCCATTATCAAAAGTGGTTGGCCTGCGGACACTGTACTCTCTGTGTTCTCATCTGTCCACTTGTGCTTCAAGCAGATGACTAGGTTGTGTTTTTTTTCATGACACGGATGAGGTCTCCCATAAGCTGACATCAACATGTGATTACTTGGAGAGAAGTCATATTCTTCAATAACTTCTGTCAAGTCAATGTCTCTGGAAAATCGAATGATCACCAGCAAATGTGCCATTAATGAGATTGATGCCTTGATAACAATAATCATACCTTGACTACGTATAATGTGTACCTGCTCCAACTTTGGTTTTCATCACTCCAGAGAAGGGCTGAGGGGATGGTCAAGAGGTATGCACACTTGTATCGAAGCTGTCAAGCCTGGGTTTGAATCTCGACCCAGCTATAAACTCCAGACACATCAATGTGTGTGCCGTCCCTCGGATGGATGTTAAACAAGCATCCTGTCTGCCGGCATGAGTTGGTGGACATTAAAGATCCCACGTTGTCCTTTGCGATGAGCAGGCAAGCTATCGCCAGCACCACGGCCAAATTCCAAATTCCTGCCTAAACCTCAGCCGATGATGCGACCACACACGCAGCCTCTTGCTGCATATGAAAGAAGAAGGAGACACCAAGCTAAGAACTTTAAACTTTGTCATTTTATCCCACAGGTTTTGATCACCACATGGTCTCTGTTCCACAAAATCCTTATATGCTGTTTCACCTCATCCTTCCATGTTGCACATAATCTCTTGCACATCGTTTGGTATGATGACTTTCTTTGTCAAGTGTCCCAACATCATCTGAGTACCATCATGCTGATGCTGATCAATGCAAATACCATACCAAAAATTCATCGAAAGACCAATTGAAAGCCATATTTTGGTCATTATGTAATTATGCGTCTGTGCAAACCTTCACAAAGGTGTATATATATATATATATATATATATATATATATATATATATATATATATATATATATATATATATATATATTGTTGTGGATTCAGCGGTGGTGGGAAATTCGGACGATGGCGTCAATCACTGTCCGTAACCAGTTTGGGTTTCCGCACCCAACTCTCGACAGCCAAATGTTACAGATTCGGCGCCACACTAACCACCGCCGTCTCCAGGGTTATAACGCCGGCTGGTTCAGCACAATTCTCGGGTTACGCATCTCAAACCACGATACCAAAATACACCTGTACCTTGCCAGCTGGGGGAATAGACCCCGGTTACAGACTGGTTTTGTCAGAGACCGAGCGGAGTCTACCAGTCTGTAACCATTTTCGTTTTTATATCCAAATTGAGCGGATCGTTCCTGGGCGCGGCACGAATTAATTCAAAGCGGCAACTTCATACGAATCAGCCAGATTTATTGGGGACATCGGGGAACACGACACAAGCAAAGCATTCACGACAATGTTATAATTAATCTATAACCCGTTCTTAACTAGGGAGCTACGGATTACGGGTTTCGAAGGGAACTCTAATGAGATAAACCTGAGACGACATGCAAACAAGACATGGACAGCATGCAGACAAGATATGGAGCATGTAGACAAGACACAGAGTACTTGGTGATGTTTCATGGACGAGAGGAAAGTGACAAAGGCACGAATGTGGCTCGTGACAAGCCGATGTCCACGGATTCGAGCACCCAAGCTCGAGCACCCGCGTGGCAAGATGGCGCTCATCCTCCTTTTGTCGCACCGCCACGCACGGCGGCCTCCGCGCGTTCTGACCCCGCGTAAGGTCGATGGCACAAGACCGTCAGATCGATGGTGGGTTTCAGCTGGTTTCGCACAAGGTCCAGTATACAAGTCCAGGCCTGGCCTGTTCACCAGACCAGGCCAAATCGAGGTGTTGGGCTCCGGCAGGCGGATCGGCAGGCGGATTGACAAACGTGTTGAGGACCTTCTCATGAAAGTCGATCACCCACTCGACGTGCAGGCAGCCTCTAATCGTTTCTCCTGCCTCCTTCATGAAGCAGATCGCAGACGACACAGCCGTCCCCTACACAGCAGATCACGACCCCCACCAGTCGTTTCTCGTCCAGCCGAGGGCAGACTCGGCGTGCTCAGGTCCAGTTTTCTCTCCCGGCCGATTCACCACTGCCTTTCCTTCTCTCGCTCGCCTCGAAGCCCACTGCAGCTTTACTTCTTCAGTTTCACTTCTCCTTTTCGGCCCTCACTCGCCTCAAAGCTGACTGCTGACTCACACACAGCCAGCCCTATTCAGCCGATCGCGCCACACCGGCGCTCAGTTTCACCACTGTCTTCCCGGTGCTCCTGCAGTCTTTTCCTTCACTCGCTCGCCTCAAAACCGACTGCCCAACTCGGTGCTCTCAGTTTTACACCTTTTCTTTTTGGGGCACGCCCCTTTTCGAAGCCGACAAACTCCTCCCTTCAGTTTCACTTCCTTCTCTAGGCCACTCCCCCTCTCAGCCGCTGGGCAGAGTCTATTGTCCGGAGAGTGGAAGGAAGAAGAAGAACCTCTCGGTCCACCACCACTGCACAAACAAATAACAGCCTGTGACACCTCCCGACACACATGTAACGTCAAATTACCGAACAACCTGGCTAAACATGCATTTAATGGGGATCTGGGCTAATCCTATATTTAATAACACACTAAGGGCCATTTCCGCACAATATATATATATATATATATGTATATGTATTATATTATCATATATATAAATATAAATATGTATATATATATATATATTATACATATACAAATAAAAAGCAGTATATGTCAGTGTGTCTCCTCCATAACTCCAAAACCATGAAACCTATTAGACTGAAACTTTGCATGCATACTAAGAAAACTCCAAGGAAGTGCCAGAGTGAAAATTGGTTGTTTGGGTTAAATAAAACACCCCTTTTGAAGATAATTAGTGGCCATATTTAATAATATCCTTTATCAGGGGCATTCTTGGCAACTTTGCTCTCTGGGGTCGAAAGGCATCTCCAGGTAACCTCGCTATTGTCTGAAGTCGCCAAGTTTTTTTGACTGCTCAACCATGCCTCGACTTGGAACAGGCTGCAACGATTTCTTAACAATAAAGATTTTTTTTTCATTTTCCTCACTAATATTATCAAATGCCTGTTCATCAAAGCTACAAATCACTGGGTACATTGCAATGCTTATAAACACCCGGAGACTGCAGCGTTCATGGATTTATTTCATTTCCACACATGCCATAACTTCGAGAATCTCTTAAACTAAGCAGAATTACAAAACGTAAGCTTCAGAATCAAACTTACAAGCAGTTCCGACTGCTAAAAAAAAGTGTTCATTTGTCCAATTCGGACATATTTGACATTTTTGGCGTCTCCGGGAGGTGTATGTTTAATATGATTGTTTGGTGATTTCCTCTCGCATGCTAAGTGAGCCGTTTCTTATCAACTGCTTCATTGGAGTGCTTAAGCCACTTGGCAAGCACTCTACAATATTTTCACTGTCACTGCATACTGTACGTCGATCGATTTTTTTACAATGTATACATTGTGATTTTTTAATCCGAGAACCCTAAATAATTGCCATACACTAAAACTACATCAGTTCGGAACCTAATATTTTGCAAAAATGTAGCCTAATGTTACAGAAACATGTGACATGATCATCACAATTGATTACCTTCAATGAAGTGCTGAAAGTGTCCACCACCATGTTGCAGGCACAAATTCATTCTTCGCAGCATGCTGTCTTTCCTACACTTCATCCACTGTCTTGTGTAGCAACACTTGGCTGGTGCATGTGCTTTTTAACTCTCACGCAGCCTGTTTCTCAGAACTGCTTCACCAGTTTCCATATCAATGATTTTGAAGGTTTCGTGCGGCCACCAAAGCGACTTTTAAATGCAATCTGACATTCCGTGAAGGTTTAAAGGACGCATTATTGATGTAATGCTCGATGAGAAACACGCGTTCTTCCACAGTTAGGGTCATGGCTTGACTGAGTGAAAACCATTAATCATCACTGCCATGTCATATGATAAATCACGTGATAACTGAATCTCTCAGACTCTCAGAATCATTTCATGTATTTCTGTAACATTCAGCTATGAGATCCTATAATGACCAAACTGGAATCAAAATGTATCGTTGAAACTGCAAATATTCAAGACTATCAAAAACGGCAATGCCGGGTCTTCCCTCCCACCCCTTCCCCTCCCCTCCCTCATGCCGTGCAATTCCTGCCTCCTCCGAAAGCACCCCCTCCCTCCAGACTCCCATCCCTTCCCCTCCCTATGAAGTTTTGTCGCGATTAATCATGTGAGCTCAGAGGAGTAGCGTCACAAACAAAGAACGTCTCATTCGCTTTTATACAGAAGACAACATTGCTCTAAGCTCCTGATGAAATTAAATCACATCCTAAATGAAAGCAAATCACATAAAAAGGAGAAACGATGCGATCTTGTGTTAAAAAAACAACAACACACTAGACGACATTGAGTCACCACACAAAACCACGGGGCTCTGTTGTGTTAAGCAGAGTGAACTGCATACCATAGCACACTCAATGAACACACACACACACACACACACGTGGTCCAAAGGCGGCAAAGAAAGAGGGTGGTGAAAGGAGTGAATGAGGGTGTCCCCATGAAAGGGAGGCAAGA
>CM068954.1:87919701-87938807 GCA_035128595.1 Eptatretus atami | reverse complement strand
CACACAATTTTCTTTTTTTGCCTGTGAATCAACACTATACCATAGTGCGGCATTTGATTGAACTGCATACGTAATAACTCAATGTTCACTTCACCTTATCAAGCCGCTAACTCGGCACTGCTGCATCATAAAAAGACGTATGTGAACACCATGGGGCCACACCGCAGGTCTCTCAAAATAACACCCGTCACTTCGTTGAACATGGAAGAGGGATCTTCTCTTCTTCTTCTTCTTCTTCTTCTTCTTCTTGTTAAGCTTTATGGCATTTTCATAGCCGCACAATTCTATATACGTCACAAGCCCAGACGTGGCAGTGAACGAAGGAGCCTTTAGGTAAACCATAATACGGCATGGATAATATCTCTGGTGTTGGCTTAATGGTTAGGGTGGTGGGCTTGGGATCTAAGGATCCTGAGTTCAAATCCTGCCCAGCTGTTGAATTAACACCAGGTGGGGTTGACTCTGCCTATCATCCTTCTGAGGTTGGCAAAATGAGTGCCAGCTTGCTGGTATACTGTGTCAGAGTGGTGACCTGTCCAGGATTGTGCCCAATAGCCCCGGAGACTGCTTCGGAAGCACCAACACTCTGTACAGAGTATGGTCCTAATGGATGGATATGGATAATGCTTGCTTTTGAAAATTGCAGAATCGCCTTGCAGAGTCAGGAATGCTTCTGGTTCAAATGGCTGAAAATATTTGGCAGATCTCCCATGCCAACCCCCACCTCTTTAATACTTTGAAAAAGACATAATCTGGGTCTGTCATATGGAGGGAATTAAAACCAGATGGTTAAAAGATTTTGGATTTCCTAGCAGTATGCCATCAAGTCTCAGTGGAGTAACACCCTATCCTATATGGAGGTATGAATTAAAACAGAACAGAAGAGGGATGACAACCTTTCCTAAAAAATAAATACGCTTAGTTATAAGAATCGCTGATTTGTTAACATTTTCAGATTTCACTCCAGATTTCGACAGTATTTAGTCCACAAGATCGCATCCTAAAATCCGAAAGCCAGATTTAGATTATTTCCTTAAATTAGTCCATGAGAGGTCATCATGGATCCAAGGCAAGACATTTTTGACGAGGCCAAGCAAAATGGCGGCTTAATAACCCAGTGATGTGAGAGAGCTGACCAAGATGGTGCACCGTCATTTTGGTAAATATCATTTTGTGTTTTTGTGATGAGAATCCCCCAAAAGTATCTTCAAAAGCGGTGCTTAAATTAACCCAAATGCCAAATTTTAATTCACACACTCCCTTGGAGTTACATTCGTATGCATGCAAAGTTTCAGGTCGCTAGGTTTCACGGTTTTGGAGTTATGGAGTAGACACACACACTGACATTTATTATTGTAGATAACGGCCATGTAAAAAGATGGCGTCCAAAAAATGCCAACCAGGTGTGTTTTTTTTAAAGAGTAACCTATATAGTTAGAAATAAAATACATCGGCAAAATCTGTATTAGATTTTCACGAAACGACATGGAAACATAAACTACTAACTGAATTAGCCATCTGTATGTTTTGCAACAGCTGCAATTATGAATTTGAGGTGTCGCTTGCATCAGTACCAAGGTATGTCTCCATGACTGATGCAATGCCTCTTTAGATTGAGGCAGACCAGGGTTTGGGCAGACAATGTCCTACCCTTTTGGAAAGGCACCAAAATTGAATCGTTTCAATGGTAAATCAAGATATTACGATGATTAAACATATCGACCATCATGAAAAATCAAACATTTAATCAGAAAACGACACGGTACCAAAACTGTCCTTGCAAAGCCAAGTACTTAAATAATATATATATATATATATATAAAAAACCCCCAACTGTTTGAAATAATTTGGAAATAATCAAAGATGTTTCAAAATTAATCTTGGTTGCCTACTGTTAACGTTTATTGAATTTTCTTTCAACATCACAGCCAAGTGTGAGACACTGGAATCTGAGAACAAAGTCAAACAGTGTGATCTCCACGTGAAGGAAGGAACAAAGGAGAGAAAGGCAAATACAGCGTTACAGCTGAAAAAAAATCAAAGAGTACACACATATAATTTAGTCCCGCACTTCCCACATTCTGCCATTTGTTTACTGATGAACACAGTAGGAAAAACCATCTTTAGGCCAAAAAATTTGTTGCGTTCTAGATTTACAACTGATGGGAAAAAACAGAAGAGACCCTATTCATTTTTGACCAGCTGTTTTGTTGTGCCCTTGTCTGAGGAGTCACATACAGACAACAAATGAGACTCACCGAGATGTGTGGTCTGCCTATCCACACTCTTTAGAGCAAGGGGTGGTCAAGGTTATTTATACGGACGGACAGGATGGCCGAGCTACAGGTACGCACACTTGCCTCTCAGTTGCTTAGCCTGGGTTTTAATCCCGACCCAGCAATAAAACTGTCATCCTGGTGTTTCATCAATCCATGTGCCGTCCCTCAGATGGACGTTAAACAGGAATTTCGTCTGCCAGCATTCGTTGGTGCACGGTTTAAGATCCCACGGTATACTTCGCAAAGAAGTTGGCGAGCTATCGCCGGTAACCTGAACAAGTTCCAAATTCCTGTGTGAACCAGCAGAGGGCATTGCATCAGCAACACAGCCAAACTCTCAGCCAATGATGCTACCCCACAGCCTTGTGCTGCATACGAATGAAGGTTATTTTTTTTACCATGTGCTATGCGCATGTGCAATCCGTTCAATGCAAACTACGTGCCAGGTCTAAGTAAATGATACTTCCAGCATGGTAGCCATGCAGGTATCATAGCAGCATCCTTGCCATGCATTGGAAATACGATATGAACCGTAATACGGCCTTTGTACAGCGTATAGCATTTTGTGACATTTCTTTTGTGAAACTTCAGTTCAACTAGGTGAAACATTAGTGTTAGAAAGGCACACCTATTGACAGAAGCATACCTATAGGTGTTTACATCTCTTCTGCATGGCAATCATAAGACGCAATTGTAATTAGCACGTTTGGTGCAGCATCAGTGTGTTGGTGATGATGCGAGTCAGTGTGTGCAGTGTCAAAACACCTTCGATTTCATGATTACATAACTTGGCAATCAATTGCTATGCTATGCATGTGAAGCTTCCCCCTTTTTCAGATGCCTATTGTACCTTTCGCTAATGCCACAATTAATTATCAAAATGATCCTTTATAGGTGCACAAAACAGTAAATTATCAATATAAGAGTAAACATGTTAAAAAAAACAACAACACAAGAAAAGATCCTTTGGTTACATCCCTCACCTCTCAATGGTAATTAAGGATGTGGAGGCAGATACAAAGTGGAGATACTGTACAAGCTTATATGCAGATAATGTCTACACAGATATAGGATAACGCAATGTTATTGTTTTGTTTAATACCGCAGTGTTAATACACTAATGATCAAAGCAATTATTTGACTTGGAATGTTTTCGTGAAAGAGACATTATAAAGAATCTTGTGCAAAGTGAGACAATGCAAATACTTAAAGAGGGGGTAGTCAGGTTTGATTTTGTGGTAATTCCATTGGAATAAGGAATGTGTACACAGACCCAATCTGAAAACTTCCAAAACTATATTTCTACGACTGGTATGTCCTCTGTCCTGGACCTAATTACTAACTTTCCATCCAATTTCACCTGTTCCTCTTCTGAACATGTTCTTGTCAAGGCACATATCTTTCTGGCTATTGTAATGGAGCAAACTCAACGGTTCTTTGCAGTTCATAAAATGTGACCTGCTTCTACATTTGCAGCCCTGGGTTTCGCATATTCACGGTTTTTGCAGGCGCAACAACCCAAACCACGTCCAGCCACGCATAAACCATCTCCCACCAGCCGGACGCATAACACAGTTTAAACAATTTCCACCAGCCGGACGCATAAACACAGTCTAAACCATCTTCACCAGCCGGACGCATAACACAGTTCTAAAACCATCTTCCACCAGCCGGACGCAATAACACAGTTCTAAAACCATCTTCCACCAGCCGGACGCATAACACAGTTTAAAACCTCTTCCACCAGCCGGACGCATAACACAGTTCAACCATCTTCCACCAGCCGGACGCATAACACAGTTCAAAACCATCTTCCACCAGCTGTGCATAACCACGTCCAGCCACGCATAAACCATCTCCCACTAGCCGGACGCATCCCCACTTGCCACGTGATTTAAATCGTTGAGCGGCAGCCTATTAATTATATTATATTATAACCGCACTAGAAATCGAAGTGTCAACATCACCATCAATCACCATCATGCCGAAGAAAAAAAAAAAACCATGGAGTCTGGAACACTGACGGGTTCCTCCTGTGAAGCCCATTTTTGTATACCAATTCCCTAAACGCTGCAATACACCATTATACGGTAGCTGTAAGTTAGAAACACGTTCAGTAAGTTCTGTGGTCATCCGGAAGACGTCAAATACGTCTACATACGTCAATATGCGTTGGAGATACGTTACACATACATAGGTTCAAAGCACATTACTCATAGGTTAGAAATAAGTTTCGGGTACGCTAAACATTACCTCGACGTGTTTCGACTTATGAGTAACTTACAAGTAACGTGTGTCGACGTGTGTCAACAATCGCATAACGTGCCTACAACTTATGGCCAGCGTATGCGAACTGGAGTCATACGCTGGCATACGTCGAAAAATTTTTGAGCATGTTAAAATTTGTCGAGAGCTCGGCGTACTACGACGTATGCCAGCGTGCTTCAACGTGCTCTTAACGTATACAAACTTACCCATAACGTATTCGACGTGTGCCAGCATTTTAGACAAATTTTTCATACGTCGGCATACGCTGGCTAAATCGTCAAGGTGTGACAGGCCTTTAAATCGTTGAGCGGCAGCCTATTAATAGGCTACGCCACGTGATCGTCGGCGATACGCTTCTGCGCTATGCATAAGTTAGACTATCGTTGTGCATAGGTTGTGAACGCCGACAACACGCTAAGCCTTCGTTGGTATAAGTTATCTATAAGTTTCGAAACGTTCTGTGTACGTTACTAATACGTTATGCATACGTCCAACTCGTTATGAATACGCCAAAACTGAAAAAAAAAATCAATAGTTCAGCGTACGCCAGCGTTTTACATACATTTTGATACGTTACCATACGCTGGCTAAAACGTCAAGGTGTGACAGGGCCCTAACTCTAGGCTAACGAGCTTACTTCAAATTACAAGCAAAGTCATGGAATCCATCATTGCTTCTGATGTTTTCTTTGTTGTTTTCAACAGCTTTAATCTTCTTACTCTCAGTTTGAATTCCATTCCAATCACTCAACTCTGGACATGCTTCTGCTCCTCAGCAATGGTTGGAGGCCCTGAAACTCAAACCAGAGGTTAGGTCTGTCTCCCTGGACATATCTTGAGCATTTAACACAGTCTGGCATCCTGTTTTGCTTACCAAGTTCATCATTTGGGGGCATAGAAGGCCACCTTCATTCTTGGATTTCTGACTTCATCCACTCACACAGTCAATGTGTTGCGATCAATGGATCCTCATCCTCTCCTCTCGTAGTGGAGGTTTAAGTTCCCATAGGCAGTGACTCTGAGCTAGTATTGTTCCTCATCTACATAAACGACCTCTCCAATGTTCTCGGAAATCATGGAGTACTGCTCTCCTCTGAAGGCTAGCACCCAAGCATCACACCCATCTCTCCTGGATTCAGTGAAGCATAAAGTTCTCAAAATTATTGGAAGCTGCTGTGATAAGGCAAAATCACAAGGTCTGTTGATTTCACATCACAGGTAGGTCAGTGGTCTCTGTTTTATATCGTATATTCTCCAATATTGCTCCCTCTGCTCTCTCAGTCCTCTGATCCTACCTATCTACTCCAGGATGCATGGGTTGTTCCCTAATACCAGACTGGTTAAGTTTCCAAAATCCAGGCTGACTGTCCATCTTAACTCTTGTTTCTTTTTTCTTCTTCTTCGCTTCTCCTGTCTATGGAACCACCTTCAGGAAGCTGTTCTATCTCACTCTTGCCTCCAGGGCTTCAATCAAGTTGTGCACCACCATCTCTTGTCATCCCCAATTGTAACCCGTGATCTTTATTACCCCCATTAACTTTTTCTAATTCAACCATCTTACTTGCTAGTTTCTTGCTAGTGCCAGTATTTCCTCTGCTCATCTCTCTCCTCTTTTTCTGTTTATATATTCCCAGGTGGATGTTTGTCCAACTGTCAGTTCTACCTTGCTGGCTGGGAATTTACAAGGATGAACGTCGCTCTGCTAAATAAAATAAAAAGGAATTTGCCTGAGGAATCAACTATTTATCTCCAATAACCTTCGGACGACCAATGTGTATAGATTTACCTCAAATCAGACTTAAACTTCAATAGTCTTTGTCTGAACAGTCGTCCGAATGTTTTAAAGATTCCTCGGAAAAAAATCCCTACCTATTGACACTTTTTGAAAGATTTCGCAATTTAACTAGAACCACATTTGTTTGGCCTTATCCCTAGCTGCTTTTGATGATACATAATATCAGATAAAAGCAAACATCTAGGCAAATGGCAAAACTATTTTAACAAATCAACTGCGTGGTTACCAAACTGAACTTTCTGACTTTCTACCGGTACTTTCTAAGTTTCTACATTTTTGTTTCCTCACTCTCAAGTTGTTAGACTTCACTGACACTCGAGAACAACTAACAATATCCAATTGGACATGTCCAAGGTCTCCAAGTTTCTCGATGAAAAAGCAAAATGAAAATGGGTGGAAGGGTAAATATACCGGCACCAATGTGCAAAATAAATAAAACAACACTGGATTGATGAACGAATGAATAAATAAACTATCATAAATATGGCAGCCAACAGAAAGAGGTGGTGAAATACAATGCACCAATGAGGGGCCAGTACATAAAATTTTTTAAAAAATGTTTATTCTAAAGCAGTCACACCAGCAGTTCAGCCTGTTTGGAGTTCCAAGAGCACAGAGCATGATACTGTGGTCCCGGGTTTGACTTATATACAGAGACATGGCAGAAGTAAATAGACGCGTTAAATTTCTTCATTTCATCTGTATAACGCAGTTTTACTCAGAGATTTGTACTAATATTCGACTATTTCTTTGCAGAAATGAGTTCCTGGGTCTTGTATGACAATTAACGATGCCTCGAACCCAGGGAGCACACAAACTTTCCTATTTCAAAGAGGACGAATTGTTGGCCATTTGGAAGGTGGAGTCAGCCAGCATCAGATAGCTCAGAACCTTGGCATTCCACTTTCTCCGGTCAATCGGGTGATTGTGCAATTCACCAGCGAAGGAAAGGAATCCACAGCTTCCTGTTCTGGTCGACCTGGGCTCTCAGAAAGGTGTCTTCGAGCTGTCAAACGGTCCATTGAGAAAACTCCCGCAAGGCAGCAGATGTTGCACAGGAGGTCCAAGTTAGCTGAAGAACTTCGTGCCAGTACCTTCACCAACTGGGCTACTATGGGAGAGCAGCTCGGAGAAAACCTCTTCTTAGACCAGCCAACATTCAAAGGAGAAAGAAGTAGGCTATGGCCAACAGACCCTTGGAGTTTTGTCAAACTGTAATTTTTTCAGATGAGTCCCAATTTGCTCAATTTTCTGACAGTGGATGTGTACGGGTCTGGAGACTTCCCAGTCAAGAGTTCTCTTTCAACCGATTGCAGCCAACTGTCAAACATGGTGGTTTTTCGGTGATGGTGTGGGGAGCAATCTGGAGCACTAGTCGGTCAGAGCTTGTGGAGTGTGTTGGCAACATCAACTCTACGATATACATTTCTATCCTTGAGGATGGACTTCTCCCCGTCTTCACCACCGGTCAGATGATCATAAACAACACTCTGTTCATGGAAGATGGAGCTCCATGCCACACTGCAAAAAAGACCAAAGAATGGCAGGACAGAAATGGGATCAAGTGACTTCCATGGTCAAGTCAGTCTCTTGAGATGAATCCCATTGAACACCTCTAGGCCACATTGGATCGAGCTGTGCAGAAAAAGTCCAGGAAACCATCATCACGGGCAGAATTGCTAAACCTTTTGCGTGAAGCCTGGGCAGAAATCCCACAAGAGAAAATTTCAGAACTCGTTAGTTCTTTGCCTGAAAGAGTAAAAGCATTGAAATCTGCAAATGGCAAGTCTACCAAATACTAGTGTGTGTATTAAAATGGATCTAATGATCGTCAAATGTTCAATAAGTAAATTCTTTAAAAGTCATGGTGTCTATTTACTTCTGTCATGTCTCTGTACTGTGCTGATGTACTGTGCTGATGTACTGTGCTGATGTACTGTGCTGATGTACTGTGCTGATGTACTGTGCTGATGTATTGTATGCACTGTTTCCTTGTTGAAGTTTTGAAGTAATGGTAGCAAAGGACCAGTCCCTCCAGACAGGATAATTCCCTCAGAATTGTGGAAGGTTTAATTCCCACAGAATTGGCATATTTTAGTATGAAGCTTCGAGTGTATTATAGAGCATCGGCTCCCAATTTTGGAGGTTGATGGTTCAAACCCCATCCAAGTCATACCAAAAAATTGAAAATGGCAAGTTGCTTCCTTGATTGACATTCAGTATTTGGATAAGAGCACAGACAATCGCCGTAAGTTTCCATCCATGGGGAGGAGGAAATTCCTCTTACATTCAGTTTTTTTGGTAAAAGCACTGGAGAGGAAACAGGCTTCTCCACACCATCAGACTTTGCTGTGTCTCAAAAGACTCAAAGAAACAACTTTGCCTTTTGCCGAATGGAATCAAATGAGATAGCAGTGCTTACAATGCAGAATCATATTAAAAGAGAAGTTTAACCCACATCTTCGAATTCTCAGGCCAAATAATCTTTTGATTAACAAGATACTGGATTTCACCCCACTCGCCAGCATTCAGGCTTGGCCACAGATCCATCTGCCAAATCGTAGGACAATAAATTGAAAAGAAAAACTGCAACAACACGAGAGCAAAGTCAAAAATGGTCCAAAAGTATCAGAAATCTTCACCGCACGTACTAATCCCGATTGTGCAGAAATAAATGTCATAGACAGCATGGAAATCAGAGAACTACCTCACAAACAGCTGTTTATGACATGCTGCTATCCAAAAAGGTTCCTGGTCAATGAGTACAGTGAGGTAGAACTGGAAAGGGTGTTCGATAAAGGGAGTAGGAGGTGCGGAAACCCAAAATAGTGGCCATGTGGATGTAAAAGGCAAATTAAAAATAAAAATCACTCACCAAACAAGTAACTAGTGAGTTGGTCTGCCATAATTAGTCGGGTAAAATTGGCATGAATATAAACTGTTTTTGATTAAACACTTAATTTATAAATGTGGGATGAACGGATAGTCTCGAGGTTTGCACACTTACCTCTGAGCGAACTAGCCTGGGTTTGAATCATGGCTCAGCTATAAATTGTCACCCTGGTGTTTTGCAGGCAAGGTGAGGAATCAATGTGTGTGCCATCACTCAGATGGACGTAAACTAGGTGTCCCGTCTACAAGCATTAGTTGGTGGATGTTAAAAAAAATCCCATGATTTCCTTCATGAAGAGTATGTGAGCTATTGCAGGGACCCGAGCCAAATTCCAAATTCCTGCTCTAACCGACGTAGTCGTACATCAGGCCAAGATGGCAAATTCGTGAAAATCGGGCCAAAAGCTTTCCCAGGTAAACTGCACAAGGTGGGAATAATTATGGCTGTTAAAGAATCTTAATTAAAGGCACGGGACCCATGGCAATATATAAAAGCACGTACAAATTCCTCAGCAATAAGCAGGCATGCAGAAATAAAGGTTAAAAAAAACAACTGAACAAGCAATGTAATGATAACAGAAGGAACTAGAGGGGGTGCACTCGGTAGAGTGCAAAACCTCCGCCGCCAATACTGCTGGGTCACTTAAGTGAACCTGGATATACCTATTCAATGTAGGTCAAAACGGATCAGACTCTACTGAACCACGATTGAATAAACTAAACTAGATCGATGCGCATGTAGAAATGCCCAAAAATAAAATCGAAATTTTTTTGAAAAAAAGTTGCAAAATTTCTAATTTTTTTTTCTCTAACAAATTTTTTTGGGAGGGGGGGGGGTTGGAAATCACTTAAAACAGTAAGAAATGCAAAAAAAAATTCAAATATTTTCAAATAATATCGAAATTTTTTGAAAAAAAGTTGCAAATTTTTTCTTTTCTCTAACAAATTTTTTTTTTTTTGGTTGGAAATCACTTAAAACATGTAGAAATGCAAAAAATAAATTCAAATATTTTTCAAAATAATATCGAAATTTTTTTGAAAAAAAGTTGCAAATTTTTTTCTTTCTCTAACAAATTTTTTTTTTTTTGGTTGGAAATCACTTAAACATGTAGAAATGCAAAAACAAAAATTCAATATATTTTCAAAATGGCCGCCATAGCGGCCATATTGGACTTTGGACCAAGTCCAAAATCTAATGGCTTGATCCTTGGACCATACCTAATCCCCCCACCAAGTTTCGTCGAAATCCGTCGAGGAGTTTTTCCGTAATACTGTTTCACAACAAACAACAAACAAACAAAAACCAATGTCACCCGTAAGGGTGATCCGTATCTTGCCAAAAGGTGACCACGTGTGACTTCTTTAAGGTCACACTGAGGTGAACAGAGCTGCTATCCACCAGGAGCGACTCCTTGAGGAATATCTGCCTACGAGAGATTCCGATGAGAATCGTTCTACAGAGTAACCATGAAAAATATGTGTTTGCCTCATAACGTCACCAAATGACGTCATAATGTCTCAAGTTTGACATATCTAGAAAGCACTCATCGAGGTGTTCAATTTGAGGTACTACACGATATGGTTCCTAACACTAGAAAATTTGACCTTGGGTCAAATATGTTTGACCTCAGGCACTAACCATGAAGGTCAAGGCCAATCGCCACCAAAACTAATCAGCTGAGCGCCAGACCATATACTACATTCCCATAAAGTTTGGAGACGATTCGATTAAAATTACTCAAAAATAAGCGTTTCTCGACTCCCCTGATTTGCGACAAAGTGACCTTGACCTTTGACCTTGACCTTCAAAATTTTATGCACTGAAAGGGACCTCTATAGGCCTCTGATATGCGAAGTTACAAAAATTTCCAATGATAACTGTGCTCTGCAGAGTGATTTATACGTGATTACAGACAAAAAAAACAAACAAACATAGAAGGTCAAGGCCAATCGCCACCAAAAATTAATCAGCTGAGCGCCAGACCATGAACTATATTCCCATGAAGTTTGAAGACGATCCGATCAAAATTACTCAAACATAAGGGTTTCGTCGACTCCCCTGATTTGCGACAAAGTGACCTTGACCTTTGACCTTGACCTTCAAAATTTTATGCGCTGAAAGGGACCTCTATAGGCCTCTGATATGCGAAGTTACAAAAATTTCCAATGATAACTGTGCTCTGCAGAATTTTTATACGTGATTACAGACAAACAAACAAAAAAAAAAAAATAAAAAAAAAAAAAAAAAAAAAAAACAACAAACATACAAGCTGACTAACATATCTTGCAAAACTTCGTTTTGGTAAGATAACAAACAAACAAACAGACCAGGGGTGAAAACAGTAACCTCCGTCCATCTTCGATGGCGGAGGTTAACTAGAGAGTTCATAGAACATGATACCCCACGGAGTGTTCAGGTATATACTGTCAGACCCCGCTATTCATGGGGATACGTTTCTGAAAAATGCCACGAATGTCGGGGTCCGCGAATGTCGGGGTCCGCGAATGTCGGGGTCCGCGAATGTCAGGGCATTGCTTAAATATATATTTTTTATATGTGGTCTCGGCTCGTGGAAGAGTGATTACACAGAATAAATCAGGACACAACATAACAAAGGGAACAGCAGGAGAAAGGGGAAACACTAACGGCAGCGCAGAGGGAGAAAGTCGTCGATGCAAGTAATAATGAGGGGAAGGGAAAACGCAAAGGGTGGACAATATGGATTCATAAGTAAAATTGTGGTTGACCAGTTGTGATTTTCTCAACATCTGAAGAGAGGTAAGAGGTTGCTGCCTGTCTGTCAGATGGATGAGAGATGTCATGGCAGAGAGTGGAGTCATCAGCAAAGAGATAAAGAGGATTTTCCAGAGTCAGTGAGAACATTGATGAAGATTAAGAATAGCATGGGGCCTAGAACACTGCCTTGGGGTACTCCAGCCTTGACAGGGAGAGAAGATGAAGGAGTTTCGTTGAGAGCCGCACGTTGAATGTGAGAGTGGAGGAAGTCAGTAATCCAAGAGTGAAGTTGGCCTTGGATTCCAGTCAGACAGTTTGGAGAGCAAGGTGGGATGCCAGGCTGTATCAAAAGCTCGAGCTACGTCCAGAGAGACGGCCCCAATCTCATGTCTGAAATTGAGGACCTCCATTCATTGTTGAGAGAAAAGAAATAGCATGTCCAAGGTAGAGCGACCAGGTCTGAATCTGAATTGATGATCTGAGATGAGGCTGATGGAGAAAAGGAATAATTTTACGTCAATAGCGATGATGGATCCCATGACCTTGCAGACGATTGCAAGTACAGTAAAGCTAATTGGGCTATACTTAAGGGGATCTGTTTTTGCACCTTTTTTATGCAATGATGTGATCTTGGCTGATTTCAAATTTCCCAGGTGGATATAGGAGACTAGTATATAGGATATAGGACAAAGGATATAGGAGACCAGTCCTGATAAAAGAAATAAAGAAAAAAAAAGGAGAATTAAAAAAAAAAAAGAACGTGTGAATACCTGAAGCGCAAATGTCGAAGCAGCAGGTCACTTTATGACCCGGGGAAACGTGGGTCTGTGATGAGCGAATCTGCGAATAGCAGGGTCCGACAGTGCTTCAATTTAAACACAATAATGATTTTAAAGATCGTTTAAAAAATCTGGAAGTTCAGCGCTACTGAAGCAGTCAAATACATCACCCTTAAATATTGTCATGAGATGGTGAGTTGCAGTTGAGGAGACGGAGGATTTATTGATCACCACGGATGCTCGTAAATAGCCATTTTGTAGCCTCTTCTTGTCCATGCCATCTCATTCTATACATCAATGCATATCATGGTTCTTGGAAGTATTATGAAGGCAATAGATGTCAGCTCAAGCCAGATTAGATCTGTGACTTGCAACAGGTACAATATAAACCTGTACTAACCTGTTTCATGGTCGAGTTGTCGGTGACTAAACCGTCTCCCCAACCAGGTTTCCTGGTGAGGAGGGTGTATGGATATAGATACTCAGCAGGATTAAAAACAAAACCTGTCAAAGGGCGGAAGAGATCCTAGCGAGCCAACAGCCATCCATATCTAGTGCCAAACTGTGTCTGCGGACGTCCTCCTGCAGTTGGGTTACTTTTTAAAGGAGGTTGGTGGCAGGATTTGCACTCCAGCCACCGTAGAACCTTTAATTCCACAAAACATACCACAACAAAATATGAAAACACACTCCATGGGAGTACATCCTGTGCAGCTGCTCTCTGCAGGGCAGCTCACTGGATGACGGAAATGGGGGAAAGCCTTCGGGACCCCCACTCTTTGATGATAGGAGGAAAACCACAGGGTAACCTTCCAGGGTCAGATTGCAGTAGTGCGTGTCGGAGTGGTGCTGAGGTATCAAACACCAGACAGCGGTCTCCTTGGATTAACCTGAGGCGGTCCCTTCGGGTGGGTGCCTGGAATATCCTATCCCGAAGAGAGAATGATCACCTGTCTCTGTTATCATCTGAGCTCAAGCGTTAGAAACATCGGTATTGCAGCACTCTCGGAAGTTCGGAGATGGGATAGTGGCGAGATCATGGCAGGTGGTTACACCTCCTATTGGGCTGGTCGCTCTGATGCTTACCATGCCCACGGAGTTGCTGTAGCTATGTCTAATAAGTTGACAACAATGATAATTGAGGTAACACCAGTCATTGAGCGTATTCATCACTCCTTGGGTGTCATTTCCCTGGTCTCTGTATATGCTCCGACTGAGGTGAGTGATCTCACTGTGAAGGACGCATTCTATGCCACGCTTGAGTCTGTGGTTGATCAGTGCCCCAGACAAGATACTCTTCTAACCTTCGGGGATTTCAATGTATCAACTGGAACTGATAGGGATGGTTATGAGACATGTGTTGGTCCCCTTGGGTCTGGAACTGTGATCCAGAATAGCACTAAGTTCCTTGACGTTGCAAGAAGTCATGGACTTAGAGTGGCTGGTTTATGGTTTCAGTGCCCACAGGCTCATCGCTGGACTTGGTATTTCAACGATGGTGGTGTGGCAAAGGAGATTGACCATGTACTTGTTGATGGTCACTGGAGGATGATCCAGAACTGCAGGGTCTACCGGAGTGCTCAGTTCCTCAATACCGACCACAGGCTTGTTGTAGCAACTCTGAAGTTGCACCTTAAATCCGCGAGAATGGTGCCATCCAAGCCGAGGCTGGATGTTGACAAGCTCAAGGATGAGAGGGTAACTGAGGAGTTTGCGAATAGGCTGAGTGGAGATTTGGGGGGTCTGGGTGCTTTGGGAGGTCCTGAAGAGTTGTGCAGTACCTTCAAGACCACCATCCTTGATGTTGCCGGTAGATATCTTGGAACTCAACGCAGGACGAAGAAGAAATTTGTCTCTCAAGGGACACTGGATACCATTGACCGGAGTCGCAGGGCCAGGCTAAATGGCAGAGCTGAGCTATTCAGGGAGCTGAGGCGTAAAACTTTACATGCACTAAGGGTGGACAAGGAGGCCAATGTGTGAGGAATCTGTGAGGGGGTAGAGCGTCACTTGTGGTCAAGTGATTCTCGTCCTGTTGACAGGGGAATTCATGCATTGCGTTTCTCCAAGCCCGTCCTTCGGTGTACTGCAGTTAGAGCGGAGGGTGGTGGCCTCTTGACAGAGGAGTCCGAAGTGTAGGCCTGCTGGGCTGATTACTTTGAGAGGCTGGACCAGGCTGATCCACCAGCTGTCGAGTTGGATGTCCATGGTGTTACTATCCCTATTGCTGATCCTCCAATGAACTGTGATCATTTATTTGTGGAAACACAGGCTGTGGTGAACCGGTTGAAATGGGGTAAACCTCCTGGGATCTGTGGCATCCATGCTGAACATCTCAAGGCTGGTGGAAATGCTGTACTCATGTCGTTGCATGCAGTTCTGTGCTCTGCCTGGATCACAGGCATCATCACAACTGACTTGACGAGGGGCCTTGTTGTCCCTCTCTGGAAAGGGAAGGGTGATCGCCAGGACTGCAACAACTACAGAGGGGTGACGCTGCTCTCAGTGCTGGGCAAGGTCTTTGCTCGGATAATTTTTGAAAGGTTTCGCCACCATCTGCTTGAACACCTGTATCCAGAACAGTCAGGCTTTACACCAAAGAGGTCAACGATTGACCGTATCCTTGCTCTTCGTGTCCTCACCTAACGCAGATGAGAGTTTCAGCAAGGGCTGCTAGCAGCCTATGTTGATCTCTGTAAAGCGTTTGATTCAGTGAATCGGGATGCCCACTGGACGATTCTTGGTCTATGTGGGGTGCCAGCAAAACTGATCAATCTGATGTCTCAACTATACTCTGGTACTGAGGGTGCTGTGAGATGTGGTGATACCATCGCTGACTTTTTTCTGTTGTTACTGGAGTTCGTCAGGACTGTGTTCTGGCCCCCACACTTTTCAGCGCTTATCTAGACTGGATTTTAGGGAGGATGTCGGAAAGATCAAGCTGCGGTGCATCGTTTGGGAATGTCAAGATCTCGGACCTTGATTTCGCAGATGATGCAGTCATCTTTGCGGAGACTTTAGATATCTTTTGGGGGCCCTCGAGGTGCTGAATGAGGAGTCAGAGCCGCTGGGATTTCGGGTTTCCTGGGTCAAAACTAGGATCCATGCTTTTAATGACATCTTGGATGTTGCTATCTTGTCTGTACCTGTTTGTGGTGAGGATGTTGAGGTCACGGAGAGATTACTTACTGGCGTGATATTCATGTCTTGCTGGCTATGAGCCAGAGGTCAATAGACATCTAGGTCAGGCCTGGGGAGTCATGGATTCACTGGATCATGGGGTGTGGCACTGCCGGTACCTGTGCAGGAGGCCAAAAGTCTGAGTCTTCAGGTCCTTGGTGCTTCCATTCTTGTTCTATGGATGTGAGACTTGGACTCTGATCAGGGATCTGAGATGGCGATTTAATTCCTTTGGTACCAGGTCTCTTCGGAGAATCGTTCGTTATTGCTGGTCGGACTTTGTGTCCAACGAGCAGTTGCTGAGAGACTCAAAAGAGATTTGTTACCTGCATAGTCCATGAGCATCAGCTGCGGCTGTATGGACATGTGTCTCGTTTTCCTGATGCTGATCATGCTCACCACATTCTCTCAGCGAGGGAGCCTCGTGAGTGGAGGCGGTCAACAGGCCAACCACGTCCCTCATGGTTGCAGCAAATTGATCAGCATCTCAAGGAGATGGGGATGGGCCATGCATCTGTCTGGGGGATGGCCAGACGGAGGCCCCTGGAGTACCGGTGGAAAGTGGACGCAGCAACGCACTGTTCTGGTGCATGCTCCCATACCTGACCTGACCTGAATTTGTGTTCTGCAGGATGGGTGGAACTTTCATGCGTGCATGGACACACGCACGGACACAGGCACGGCTCATTTTATCTATTCTATAAAATAACTCTGTGTGTGGCCGTGCATGCATTCGAGTTCCACCAATTGGTTGGACACTTCATCTGATTCAACCCACAATCTATATATTAATACTGAAGGACCAATTTTGTGCTCCTCCTAGCCCGGCCTAGCCGGTCCTCGCGTCGACGTATTTTCTCGAGTACTGTGACCTGGACTGAAAGAACTTCGTACCTGTAAAGGTCATCGCGCATAGTGGCAATAGTCAACTTTCAACGCTGAAGCAGAATTAACACTTTCGTTGAGATGGGGCGAGGAGTGAAGAGGCGGGGGGGCAAGGTAAGCAAATTTTGGGCGGAGGTAAGCAAATTGAAAGCGGGAGACAGGGGGAAATGGGGCGGGGGATGGGTTGAATGAGGTGAAGTTGAGTGTGAGGGGTGGACAGGGGGTGGGGCCCGGCGGCAAGTGGGGTGGAGAATCAGAGGGGGTGGGGAGTGAAGAGGCGGGGGGTGGGGGTAGATTACGATGTGTTGGGCAGGAGATGAGGCAGGAGAGTGTGGGAAGTGGCGGGCGGCGAGGGGCGGTGAGGTAGGCGGCGGGAGAGCGGCGAGGGCGGGCGTGGGGTGGCGCGGTCGGGGTGCCCGTCGAGGTGGTGGGTGTGAGCTGGTGAGGGTGGTTGAATGAACGGAATCCGTCTGTGACGGGGTTTCAGCTAGTTTCTATTACTACTGCCACCATATTTCTATACTCTGTATAAGTCTGAGGGTTCATCAGCCTGCTTTGTAAGGCTTGCGCTTTCTGACACTTTCTCAGCTTAAAGGCCCAGTCACACCTTGACGTTTTAGCCAGCTTATGCCGACATATGGAAAAATTTGTCTAAAACGCTGGTACACGTCGAATACGTTATGGGTAAGTTTTGATAACATTGAGAGCACGCTGAAAAACACTCCATACGTCGTTTGTACACTGGCTTTAAACGTTGTACTTTTCGGTTGTTCTCAAATTTTCCATGCTTGAAATTTTAAGACTTATGCCAGCGTATGACTCACACGTTCCGCATAACGCTGGCCATAAGTTGTCGGCACGTCACGCGATCGTTGACACACGTCGACACACGTTACTTGTGAGTTACTCTAAGTCGAAACACGTCGAGGTAATGGTTAGCGTACCCGAAACTTATTTCTAACCAATGAGTAATGTGTTGTACTCACGTTACGCGATCGGTGACACAAGTCGACACACGTTACTTGTACGTTACTCAAAGTCGAAACACATCAAGGTAATGTTAGCGTCAGTGTTCCAGACTCCCTGGGTTTTTTTTTTCTTCTTCCTTCCTTCGGTATGATGGTGATTTTGACAATTCGATTTCTAGTGCGGTTATAATATAATATAATTAATAGACTGCCGCTCAACGATTTAAATCATAACCGCACTGTACACTGAACACCGTCATACCGAAGAAAAAAAAAAAACCGGGAGTCTGGAACACTGACGCGAACCATTACCTTGAAGTGTTTCGACTTATGAGTACCTTACAAGTAACGTGTGTCGACGTGTGTCCGACGTCGCGTAACGTGAGTACAACTTATTCCCATCGCAGCGGAGCGTGTGTCATACGGCAAGTACGTCGTAAATTTTCAACATGTTTAAAATTACAAGACGTACTCCACTTACTACGACGTATGATAGCGTACTTTAGCGTTCTATTCACGTATACCAAACTTACCCATACCGTATTCGACGTGCGCCAGCGTTTTAGACGCATTTTTCAGAGGTCGGCATACGCTGGCAAGATCGCCAAGGTGTGACTGCGATGTTGACACTTCCATTTCTGCGGCGGTTATGATTTGAATCGTTGTGCGCAGCCTTTTCATAACCTACGCCACGTCATCGTCGGCGATGCGTGCAGCGCGCTATGCATGAGTTAGACTATCGTTGGGCATAGGTTGTGAACGCCGACAACAGGTTCAGCATTCGTTGGTATATAGTTATCTATAACACAACGAAACGTTCTGTGTCCGTTAAATACGTTATGCATAAGACCAAGTCGTTATGAATACGTCCGAATCTTTAAAAAAAACATCAAAAGTTCAACGTAAGCCAGCGTTTTATATACATTTTGATACGTTGCCATTGCTGGCTAAAACGTCAAGGTGTGACTGGGCCTTTATCTTTTTATTTTAATTTTTGAATACAATGTTGTGGCTCGTATGAGAGCAAACACACAGAACGTGCAATAAGGGGAACAGGAGATAAGAGGGGCTGGAGAGTTAAGGACAAAACAGTGGGGAACAGAGGCATTAGGAGATCTGTGGAAGGGAGAGGGATGGGGCGGGGTACACGGGGTAAACAAGATGGACACTAAAAGGACTTTCAGGTCCTTGCACTACAAGGTCTTTCAAGAAGGAAAGCAGGGAATTTGAAGGAGGTGGGTTTGGCGTAGATTAACGGGGGTCAAAAAGATTATGGTTTTGGATGGGGGAAGATAAGAGATGGTGGTGAACGGCTGTTTTGAAG
>CM068954.1:87877665-87917552 GCA_035128595.1 Eptatretus atami | reverse complement strand
CTCTCTCTGAATGTATCTGGACAGAGGTTATGCCCAGATGGTGGTTATCTCCACACATATCCGAACAGTGGTTATCTCTGCATGTATGTGGACAGTGGCAATCTCCACAAGTATCTGGATGGTGGTTGTCTCCACATGTATTCAGGCAGTGGTTATCTCCACACATATCCAGATATTGGTTATCTCCACATGTATCTGGATGGTGGTTATCTCCACACGTATCCGGATGGTGGTTATCTCCACAGGTATCCGGACAGTGGTCATTTCCACACCTATCCCAATGGTAGTTATCTCCGCATCTATCCAGACGGTAGTTATCTCCACACATATCCGGATGGTGGGTATGTCCACAAGTATCCAGATGGTGGTTATCTCTGCACGTATCCGCACACTGGTCATCTCCACATGTATCCAGATGGAGATAAGTGAGCAAAGGGTTGTCATTTTTCTTCTATCTTTAAAGAATATATGTGGTTGTCTCCATACGTGGCTGGATGGTGGTTATGTCTGCACATGTCCAGATGGTGGTTATCTCCACACTTATCTGAACAGTGGTTATCTCCGCACATCTCTGAATGGTGGTTATCTCCGCACGTATCCGGATGGTGGTTATATCCGGATGGTGGTTATGTCCAGACAGTGGTTATGTCCATACATGTCTGGACAGTGGTTATCTTCGCACGTATCCAAACGGTTATGCCCACATGGTGGTTATTTTTGGATTTGGTTATTTTCAGACAATGGTTATCTCCAGACATGTTGGGATGGTGGTTACGTCCGGACGGACCCTCCCCTCACACTGCCTTCCCTTGCCCTCCCTTCATGCTGCCTTCCCTCGTCCTCCCCTCAGGCTGCCTTCCTTTGCCCTCCCCTTATGCTGCCTTCCCTTGACTATCTGGAGAGTGGTTATTACCGGACGGTGGTTATCTCCATATGTGTCTGGATGGTCGTTATGTCGGGATGGTGGCTATGTCCGGACGAACCCTCCCCTCACACTGCCTTACTTTGCCCTCCCCTCACGCTGCCTTCCCTTGCCCTCTCTTCACACTGCCTTCCCTTGCCCTCCCCTCACACTGCCTCCCCTTGTCCTCTTCTCACACTGCCTTCCATTACCCTCCCCTCACGTTGTCTTCCCTTGTCCTCCCCTCACGCTGCCTTCCATTCCCCCACCGCTCCTCGCCCCCCCTTCTTCCGCACTCCCCACCCTCCTCGCTCCCCCTCCTTTCTCACTTCCCCCCCACCCCACCACACTCTTACACCCCTCCTCGCTCCCCCTCCTTTCTCACTCCCCTCAATATTCCCATCAGCGAAGCGACGGGTTGTGTTTCCTTGCATTGCATTATTTGTTAGATTATTGTAGTATTGCCTGCTAAATTATATGTGATTAATTAATTTTGAATTATAAATAGTACTTGGCTCTCTTTTTCTTAACTCTTAACCTATCTGGCATACACCAAACAGTTCTGGGAGTAGCCAGGAACAATATAAATTTTAAAAAGGCTCTTCTGGCTAAACGGTTGCATAGCCATTGCCTATTAGGTGGGTAAGAGCTGACGTGAATCAGAAGCACTCTGGGGAGGAGCTTCTGCTCCATGCTAATGAGGGCCAACAAGCCTGAAACATGTGTCAGTGGATGTTCCCTCGCCGGGGTGGACTAATCTATAAAATTGAGAATGAAATTCTCTTCCCAGTATTAGCTGCAATGCTGCCCGACTGGGAAGTAGGGGCTGTAGCTCTGTTGAGTTCATGCCCAATAGGCGGACTCTCTGCAACTGTTTAGCCAAAAGAGCCTTTAAAAAAAATTTATATATGCAGTACTAGCGGGCACTCCCACCCTCTGAGCGGGAGTACCCTTCTCGGCCCATCTTTTGTGGGCAATGTGCTGCGGCACATTCATGGAAATGCTCTTTATATTTTTTTTGTCATTTTTGAAATAAATTTTATTGAACAAGACATGTCACAAAGCTGACTCACAGTTTCGGGCTTGTTGGCCCTCATCAGCATGAAAAAAGGAAGATAATTTGTAATACTGGCTACCAACAAAGGTGACATTATTTCTGCTCGAAGAACGATGCTGGGAAAAACAAGCACACCCAATTGGTCAGTGCCGCAACCAATCGGCAAGTGAATAAAGGTGACAGCAACAGCCACATAACCTCTTCTTATTATCGTAAGATGATATATACATATATATATATATATATATATATATATATGAAGAGGAAATTTAGTCTTAAATGTGGTAAACCACCAACTTCAAATACAACTAGAAAGGCACTTGGTAGAGCACATCGTCTTGCCTTGCACACCCATTCTGAACAAAAATGCCATTGTTAACTGAATCCGCTACTATTATGCCCACATACCCGTATTATCCATGCACCCTATTACATCACATACATTGCCATTATCCATAGTTTTCTTGATTATTAGGATATTTAATAACCACTTTTGTGCACAATAAGGGTAAATATGAAAAAAATTCAAACTAGATTCCCCATGGCTTGTCAATCATATGTATGAACAATGAAGCTTCACATAGATCTGTTAAGCGGTTCTGGAGAAGAAGATTTTTTACGTTTTTATTTTCAATCCATGTGACCTATGACATCAGAGTTATCAAGAAACTATCTTCAATGGGTCCTCCCTCCTATGTTTAAAGTTTCGCATCGATTGGACAAGCGGTTGCAGAGGTAAAAAAAAATGAAGCAAAAACATATAGATGTGGACACATACACAGACAGCCAAACAGACAGACAGATGCATTACAATAGTCCCGCAATCCCTTTGGGGTGAGACTAATAAAACTGAATTTGAGCAAATAAAATATTACAATGAAATCAAGATTAAATCATTGAAATTATGTTGCAGTGAACAATAAAAATCATTGCGTATTGGTGGAATTAAAATTGGAAGGATGGAAATGAAAAAGAAAGAAGAAGGAAGAAGGATAAGAAGGATATTGGATATTGGAAAAAGAAAAGAAATAAGAAGGAGAATATAAAGAGGAATAGGAAGATGAAGAGGGATAGCAAGAGATGATTTTGGGGATTAGTTCCTGTCCAAGCCCATAAAGCAGAGATGGATCAGATAAGGGGTAGAAAAAAGGGACTCACAGCTGCATGACCAAGTACAAATGAGTTGGGCTTTCATAGATATCCTCCAGCGACACAATGTTCTCATGCTTGAGCCTGCACGAATGACAGCAGGACATGTCTCACTCAGAAAAACTGTGTCCGATCCTCCAGCTCCAGAAGCCCTGGTAAGTATACAGGTACAGTGCCACCACTGACACAGAGAGATTATATTCCAATTATTTTAAAAACACAACACTCATTTATAATGTATATGTTGGAAAAGACTTATTCCTTAGTTATGAATAAAAGTTAAAACATGTTCACATTCATTTCCATAATAAAAATTGTGATCAAATAATTCCGTCATTCACTCGAAACGTCAACACATGTACAGTGATGCGGATCCCAAGAGCACCCAGTTCCCTGGGATAATCATAATATGTATAATCAATAGCTTTTAAATGTGTAACCGAAATTAAATCATGACAAATCATGCTTAACAGGATCATAATCAAAATCAAAATGCTTTTCCTCACAATATGAATTGAAATAAAAAATATACAATCAAATCTCCTCATCTACACTGTGAATAAAATTTCATTTATAAAATGTAATATCACCACCATAAATTATAATTAGTTATTCTGAAATATAAGTACTAAAACAGCATTACACTTAAAACGACTACTATATATATATATATATATATTTGTACTCACTTAGCTCAAAACTAAACATTCACCAGTTGTAGTCACGAGTTATAGTTATAATTGTGAATAAAACAATACATTATTATAAAATTTCATTCAGGAAACAAAACCAAATGTAAAAATATTTTAATTCATTGTGTTAAGCACATATTATATGCATTATCATCATGTTCTCTAAAACATGTTTCAAACTAAACTTCCTTCAACTCACTGGGTTTTTGGCCTCTCAACCACCCCAAATTCAAACCACAGCCCACGTCCTCATGGCGTTTCCTCCCAAGCTAAGTTGACCCATAAGGCAGTTCCAATCCTAGCAATTTTGCCAACACACCAACTATTAATCATAAATGCTAAAACCAAGCAGTTGCAAATCTCATGATGACCCAAGTGATTCAGCTGCAGTGCTATGACAGAGTGGGTGGCAGTTTCTGGCTGGGCCTGGATGTCTAAGAAAGCAGTTATGCGGAAAAAAGCCATTTTCAGGGGATACTGGTGTAAAATCACACCATATTTGACACCAGGAAACAATTCACGAATGTGGCCGAGCGAATGTGCTACTTTCAAGTGCATCACACATGACAGCATGTTCATTTCCCTCCGGAAATTCATAGCCTTCCGGCAGGGAGCTCCCTCAATAAGAATCAGTCAGGCATGACTGTCAGATCAAAAACAGACTGCTGGGCAGGAAGCAAGACCTGTCACAAGTATTGTTGGAAGCTTCTCCAATTCCTGCTACATGTCAATATTTTTATTTATCTTCCTTATCTCACTTCCATCATTATGTTTTCTGTTTGTATTACATCCCACTTCTTTCTTAATATTTACATTTTTAATCTCTTACAGAATATACTAAAAAAATGTGGTGACTCTCCAACAGACATTTCATTTCAGTGTCATCCCATTGTTTGTTGACATATTTTGGGGTTATCTATGTTATATATATGCAAAAAAAGGAAGAAATAATATGACCACACTATATGTATTCATTTAAAAATAGTTTTTAAGTAAGATGAACACAAAGACTGGATTTTCTGCCCCTGCACACAATGAGCAGCACTCAAAAGGTTTTTGGAATGAGATACAATAGTCCAATAAGCACTGACTATCATACATATAATAGCATATAGGACCCTTCGCTTTGCTGATGGGAATACCAATCTTTGCTGTGATGGCTAATCTATGGGGCAAGAACAAAAAATAATTCCTGAGAGATCCTGCCCTCCGTGCAGGGATAACCAGCGTCACAAGTTGGCATTTGCAGTTTTGCCACGTGTGTCCATGATGTACCCACACACAAATATTCCTTCCTCTTTTTGTGTGTGTATCACAATCCTTCCGAGGAGTGCCCTGAATCCACCGTCGTTGGATTTGTTAAAGTCCCTTAATCCGTTCTCAAGTTATAACACGCCAAAACAGAGAAACATGGCTCCTTTTATAATACAGATTTTTAAGTGTGCAATTAAGAGGATTTTTTGAGGTCACGTACCTCCTCCCTTCTGTGAAGCACCACGTCAAATCAGTCTGCCACCCCTCAGCCCTCATGTATGGAGATTACAGTGCAGAGGGGAAAATTCTGCCATTTTTACTTACGTGATAAATAGATGGTATCATGTTTTCACTGATAGATTTTCAGAAAAAGTAAATAAAAATTGACTTTCACCCATTAAAAATCCTGCTAATAAATTATTGAATATCAGCTGGGTTTTTTTGTTCCTGTCCTTTTCTCACCTGTGTTGCAAGTAGAGCGACCTGCTTTGTGATGCTTCAAAAGGAGGTGTATAATCAGAAATGCTGTTTTATAGGGCGATCTATTACTGTTGTATGAATGAAATGTAAATGTTGAAAGAAAAAAGTATTGAATATAGCAAGCATTTTCTGAATGTAATAGATATGAGAAACGGGACTGAATGAGACTCACTTTTTTATCAGTGAAAAAGAAGATGAAGGTGGAAGAGTTTTTGTTTTAATGTAAATGAGTACGATTTGAATTTGTGGATATTTGAAATCAACATTGTGGATAAAACATCTTTGTAGGAAGAGAGATAAGTGGTTGTTTTTACTCCCTGAGAGCGGTTTCATTGAAACCCGTTAATCTGTTCTCAAGTTAAAAAAAGGATTCCTGGGAGAAACCCTAACTTAAAACACATAAGTGTATATATATAATATATATATACAGTGGGGAGAACAAGTATTTGATACACTGCCGATTTGCAGGTTTTCCCATTACAAAGCACGTAGAGGTCTGTAATTTTTATCATAGGTACACTTCAACTGTGTAAGACGGAATCTAAAACAAAAATCCTGAAAATCACATTGTATGATTTTTAAATAATAATTTGCATTTTATTGCATGAAATAAGATATTTGATCACCTACCAACCAGTAAGAATTCCGGCTCTCACAGACCTGTTAGTTTTGTCTTTAAGAAGCCCTCCCATTCTCCACTCATTACCTGTATTAACTGCACCTGTTTGAACTCGTTATCTGCATAAAAGACAGCTTGTCACACTCAATCAATCAGACTCCAACCTCTCCACAATGGGCAAGACCAGAGAGCTGTCTCAGGACATCAGGGACAAAATTGTAGACTTGCACAAGGCTGGGATGGGCTACAGGACAATAGGCAAGCAGCTTGGTGAAAGGCAACAACTGTTGGCACATTATTAGAAAATGGAAGAGTTCAAGATAACAGTCAATTCCCTCGGTCTGGGGCTCCATGCAAGATCTCACCTCGTGGAGCCTCAATGATCATGAGAAAGGTGAAGGATCAGCCCAGAACTACACGGCAGGACCTGGTCAATGACCTGAAGAGAGCTGGGACCACAGTATCAAAGAAAACCATAAGTAACACACTACGCCGTCATGGATTAAAATCCTGCACGCACAAGCAAGGTCCCTCTGCTCAAGCCAGCGCATGTCCAGGCCCATCTGAAGTTTGCCAAGACCATCTGGATGATCCAGAGGAGGAATGGGAGAAGGTCATGTGGTCTGATGAGACCAAAATAGATCTTTTTGGTTTAAACTCCACTCGCCGTGTTTGTGGAGGAAGAAGGATGAGTACAACCCAAGAACACCATCCCAACCGTGAAGCATGGAGGTGGAAACATCATTCTTTGGGGATGCTTTTCTGCAAAGGGACAGGACTACTGCACCGTATTGAGGGGAGGATGGATGGGGCCATGTATCGCGAGATGTTGGCCAACAACCTCCTTCCTCAACAAGAGCATTGAAGATGGGCGTGCTGGGTCTTCCAGCATGACAACGACCCGAACACACAGCCAGGGCAACTAAGGAGTGGCTCCGTAAGAAGCATCTCAAGTCTGGAGTGGCCTAGCCAGTCTCCAGACCTGAACCCAATAGAAAATCTTTGGAGGGAGCTGAAAGTCTGTGTTGCCCAGCGACAGCCTGAACCTGAAGGATCTGGAGAAGATCTGTATGGAGGAGTGGGCTAAAATCCCTGCTGCAGTCTGTGCAAACCTGGTTAAGAACTATAGGGAAACGTCTGATCTCTGTAATTGCAAACAAAGGTTTCTGTACCAAATATTAAGTTCTGTTTTCTGATGTATCAAATACTTATTTCATGCAATAAAATGCAAATTCATCATTTAAATCATACAATGTGATTTTCAGGATTTTTGTTTTACATTCCGTCTTTACAGTTGAAGTGTACCTATGATAAAAATTACAGACCTCTACGTGCTTTGTAAGTGGGAAAACCTGCAAAATCGTGAGTGTATCAAATACTTGTTCTCCCACTGTATATATATGTATATGTTTGTATATATATATATATATATATATATATATATATATATATATATATATATATATATATGAAGACCACAAGGGGAAAACCAGAGATGTCAGGATAAGTCAATTTTGAAGAAACTGAAAAACAAAGTTTCAAGACTTTGGTGGACTGCTTAATAACTGTCATATAGATTTCTTTTCCAGTAAAAGGAAGAGTGATCATTGGCCGATCAAATTAAGCATGTAGCATTTGCCAAGCTTCTTGTGTTATTTAATTTAAGAGCAAAGAACGAATCAATGTTGCAAACTGACATCACTGGTTATTCCCTGTTTCATAATTGCCATGCATTTTAACCCAGGATGTGTAGCAATTCATGCTTGTTGGTTATTAGCATACATTACATGACTTTGGTGATCACAGATTATTTTTTTCAACATTAAACGGTCATTGTTTTTTTGTTTGATTGGTGTTCAACGCCATACTCAAGGGTATTTCGCTATATGACGACGGATTCTCCATTTCTTACTCCGTACTCCTTAATATGATGGAAAACCGGGAGGAACCCAAGGATAAACCACCCCCGCGATAGCCGAAGTCACCTCATGTGACTCCCTCATATACCTAAGCAGGTTGATTGGGCGGTGGGTAATCGAATGAGGATGGGTACTCAGACGCGCTAACCATTAAGCCACGGTGTGGGTCCCTTAAAAGTCACAATAAAGGTTTGACCAGGCTTGAACCACGATATGCACCAACTACGGAGCCCATGATATAACCAAATAGGCCATTGTAGTGCTCAGAGTTTATGCTGTGAAAGTTTTACAACCTTTCATTTTTTAGTTTCTCACACTCTGAATATTATGGTGGAACAGTTAACATGAATGAAGGGAGATACCAGGAGTAAAGTACTGACAACTCTGGGTTTCTACTTGTTCAGCTTTGACAACACTTGTTTTTTCATTGCACGGCTAAACTTTATACCATATAAATTATGTGACACCCTGGTTATTTGTTAAAGTAATATTGTGAGAGGAAACCTTATGTTGCCAACTATTGGCAGGTGCAATAACCCTGAAATTTATAAAAAGTGACATCTCTGTTTTCCCCTTGTGGTCTTCATATATGTATTATATATATATATATATAATATATATATATATTATATATATATATATATATTTCAGTATATACATACATTTATATATATCCATATATAACACATATATTATATATATATATATATTATACATATACTATATATATATATATGTTGTTGCGGCCGGGGGTTGGTGAGAAGACCACAAGGGGGGGGGGGGGGGGGGGGGGAAGCTATCTCGGCTTCCCACCAAGAACCCTCTCCGGAATCCGCATGCCGTCGCACACAAATAACTCCCTGGCGTGGCGGTCGCTAACCGACAGTGAACGCTAATAACTCAACCACATGATTTAAGGTCCTCGGTCTAAATCGGTTACCTAATTATAATCACGTGACCTAATTACCAGAGGACATGCCTTGTCCGAACCGGATCGCCTTACTGGATTAGATGCAGCCGAGCGACACTGCCAAGGATGTACCGGCTAAAAGAACGTACGGTTGGGAATAAAGTCCCAGCTAGGCTAGGCTATGGACCATCCTGGATCAATGAAAGAAAAGACAACAACGAGCTGGGAACATTGCTACACAATCATTTATTAACAGGCAGGCGAGGAAAAATATGTGGCACAGTGAATGTATTTATTGTGTTGTAAGCAGGGATAGAAAGAAATGTGTAGTGCGTCAACAAAACAAGCAACTTACAAAAGCAGACACAGTGCAGACCTATCCCGATATAATCTTTCTGCAATCTTAACCTAAGCGAGGACAGGCGCCATCACACGCACACGCACACGCACACGCACACGCACACACACACACACGAGATGAGGCTAACGGTCTCGTAATACCTTACACGATTGACCGACTGCGCCACCCAGTACGCTTTGGAGGGGATGCTCCACTGAACAATCGCTCCTTGATAGTTGGCGCGTCGTCTCCTGCTTGGCTTCCTTGCTGGCAAAGCGTCTGCGCTGATACAGAGAATGGGCGAGTGGGTGGAGGAGACGGAGTCGAGAACGAGTGGTGGAGTGGAGCAGCCGGCAGGGTCAGGCAGGTGTGTGGAGCCAGCGGCGTGTCGGTGTCGAAGAATAAGACGGTGTGAAGCAGGCGGAGGCAGAGACGATCGAAGGCCAGGCAAGGAAAATGAGGATGACCACGACGACGATGACTGGATGGCTTTGCGATGCATCATCACCATCATCACTTTGCGATGCATCGGGTGCCGCCCCGAAGCGATGCATCATCACCCAAGTGGGGCGCTCCCATGGGCTTGGCCACCACACGACCCAGCTGCCATGGCCAGAAGCAGCCTCATTGGTGCATCTGCGAGACCTCGCTCAGCTGTGGAATCATCTCGCTCCGAACCCCGCGATATGAATTGCTTTGCACCAAACTCCCAGGCAGTGCTCCGGCGACTGCCGAGGGCCACGCCGTCTTGCATGCCCGCCCAGGGCACCCCCGGCATGTTGCGGTTGTCGCTGATCAATGCGCTTGTCCCGTTCGTACGCCATGCGGCCCGAGCGATCCGGGCCGTACAGCATGCCTCTACTTGGTGGCAGCTGCATCGAGGCGGAGGTGCGGGAGGAATGGAGGATGTCTGCCATCCATGGGAGACATTGGTGGCTGCGATTGCGAGTGAGAAATCGATGGTAGGACACCGTTGTGAACCAACAGCAGACCCGACAAAGATGTGTGCCATGTGCGTCCTGTACAATGTGATGGTAAGAGCGAGTGGTCGTGCTCCGTCACCCTGAGCGAGTGGTTCGTGCTCCGTCACCCTGAGCGAGTGGTTCGTGCTCCCTCACGCTGAGCGAGTGGTTCCTGCTCCCTCACCTTGAGTGAGCGGTTCGTGCTCCATCACCTGAGCGATTTCATGCTCTGTCAGCCTGAGCGAATGGTTCATGCTCCATCACCGTGAGGAAGTGGTTCGAGCTCCATCACCCTGAGGGTATTCCTGTTATGTCACTCTGAGTGAGTGGTTCGTTCTCCATTAGCCTGAGTGAGTGGTTCATGCTCCGTCAGGCTGAGCAATGGTTCGTGCTCCCTCACCCTGAGCGAGCGGTTCATGCTCCGTCACCATGAGCGAGTGGTTCGTGGTCTGTCACCTGAGCGAGTGGTTCGTGCTCGGTCACCCTAAGCAAGTGGTTCATGCTCCATCATCCTGAGTTAGTGGTTCGTGCTCCCTCACTCTCAGCGAGTGGTTCGTGCTCTGTCACCCTGAGTGAGTGGTTCATGCTCCCTCACTCTGAGTGAGTGGTTTGTGCTCCCTCACCCTGAGCGAGTGGTTCATGGTCTGTCACCTGAGCGAGTGGTTCGTGCTCCATCATCCTGAGCGAGTGGTTCGTGCTCCTCACCCTCAGCGACTGGTTCGTGCTCTGTCACCCTGAGTGAGTGGTTCATGCTCCCTCACTCTGAGTGAGTGGTTTGTGCTCTGCAGCCTGAGCGAGTGGTTCGTGCTCCATCACGTGAGGAAGTGGTTCAAGCTCCATCACCCTGAGCGAGTGATTCATTCTCCGTCATCCTGAATGAGTGGCTCGTGGTCCGTCACCCTGAGCGAGTGGTTCATGCTCCGTCACCCTGAGTGATGGTTCAGCGTCTGTCACCCTGAGCGAGTGGTTCGAGCTCCATCACCCTGTGTGAGTGGTTCGTGCTCTGTCACCCTGAGTGAGTGGTTCATGCTCCCTCACTCTGAGTGATGTTTGTGCTCCTTCACCCTGAGCGAGTGGTTCATGCTCCTCACCGTGAGCGAGTGGTTCGTGTCTGTCACCCTGAGCGAGTGGTTCGTGCTCCATCATCCTGAGCGAATGGTTCGTGCTCCCTCACCTCAGCGAGTGGTTTTGCTCTGTCAGCCTGAGCGAGGTTCGTGCTCCATCACCGTGAGGAAGTTTCAAGCTCCATCACCCTGAGCGAGTGATTCATTATCCGTCATCCTGAATGAGTGGCTCGTTGGTCCGTCACCCTCAGCGAGTGATTTGTGCTCTGTCACCTTGAGTGAGTGGTTCATGCTCCCTCAGCGAGTGGTTCGTGCTCCATCACCGTGAGGAAGTGGTTCAAGCTCCATCACCCTGAGCGAGTGATTCATTCTCCGTCATCCTGAATGAGTGGCTCGTGGTCATCACCCTCAGCGAGTGGTTTGTGCTCTGTCACCCTGAGTGAGTGGTTCATGCTCCTCACTCTGAGTGATGGTTTGTGCTCTGTCTGCCTGAGCGAGTGGTTCGTGCTCCATCACCGTGAGTAAGTGGTTCAAGCTCCATCACCCTGTGTGAGTGGTTCGTCTCTGTCACCCTGAATAATGAATGATATATGTGACAATAACGATCACCCTGAGGAGTGGTAAAATATAATCATTTATCTGAAAATTATAGTTCATGTTGCAATTGAGTATTAGAAAAATAACACATGCAAAAATGAAAATAATAAAAATAAAAGTAAAATAAAATCAAAAAAATACATATAAAAATAAATATAATAAATAAATAAAATAAAATAAAATAATATGATAAAAATCAAAAGATAAAAGATGAGGGTTTGTGCTCCGTCACCCTGAGCGAGTGGTTCGTGCTCTGTCATCCTGAGCGATTGGTTCATGCTCTGTCATGCTGAGTGATTTATTGTGAAATAACACCTGATTTTCGAGCTGTTTGCTGTACTTACGTGTTTTCTAAATTACCGAGCCAAATTTTTTCCACCCATCACACGCACCTGTTAATAAAGATTAATGTTTGTGAACATCTCCCTGAAACGTCAATATAAATGCAACATTGTTTTTGCAACAATATAAATGCAACATATAAATGCCTAATCTATCTCTATCTCTATCTCTCTCTCTCTCTCTCTCTCTCTCTCTCTCTCTCTCTCTCTCTCTCTCTCTCTCTCTCTCTCTCTCTCTCGTTGTCCCATCCTCGCTCTACAGTACCCTCCTCCCACATCTCTTCTCTCACCATCCCTCTCCCCTCTCTTTCTGTCTGTCTCTGTGTCTGTCTCTGGACATATCCGGACAGTGGTTATGTCTGGACGGTGTTTATCTCCGGATGTGTCTGGGCAGTGTTTGTCTCCGGACAGCTTGGGTCCAGATGCGTCCGGACAGGAGTTTATCTCCGGATGGGAGTTTGTCTCCGGGCCATGTTTATTGTATTTCAGACATTATTTTGTTTCAATGCAGGTGGCTAGGATTATATAAATAATTGAAACCTCCCACATTCCTCTAGCCAGAGAAGCTGCATAAAGCAACCCAAGAAGGCTTCCACAAGGTAAGCACTTTGCTGTTTCAAACCCTTTCCAGAGTTCCTCCACAGTTATAAAGAAGTTCACACAAAGTACACACATGAAAATCCCAATGCTACACACCTCCGCAGCCGCCAGACCTGTTTCTTCGCTTATTGGCGAATCATCAGTGACAGCGCAGACAGCAATGCACAGCAATGAGGCTCCCAAGCATGTCCCATGTGCAAACGGCAACAGCAGTCAATATATGTATATATAAAAAAAAGACTCACCCACATCTCTCACCTGTGAATGGAGGAAATAGCCAATCAGCTATCACCTTATCAACTAAACCCAGGTGGCTATGATTATGTAAATAATTGACACCTCCCACACTCCTCCACCCGAAGAAGCTGCATAAAGCAATCCAAGAAGGCCTGCACAAGGTAAGCGCTTTGCTGTTAAAAACCCGGTCCGGCAGCTGAGGGGGTGTGTCACATTGGGATTCTCATGTGTGTACTATGTGTGAACGTCTTCGTAGCAGTGGAAAACTCCGAAAGGGGTTGAAACAGCAAAGCACTTACCTTGCGTAAGCCTTCTTGGGTTGCTTTAAATGCAGCTTCTTCGACTGGATAAGTGTGGGAGGTGTTAATTATTTTTTTATAATCCGAGCACCTGGATTTAGTTAGAAAGGTAAGAGCTGATTGGCTATTCCTCCATTCACAGAGGTGAGATGTGGGTGAGTCTTTCTTTAATATATATATATATATAATATATATATATATATATATATATACACACATATATATATATATTATTGTTACGGTTGTGGAAATTCGCATACACCAGAAAGGTCCTCAGGTGAGATATCTCTGTAAGTACATGTGTAGTTAGCCCAAACCTGTTGTATAGAGGGAATTTATGTGATCCATCCGGGCTGCGACGCTTTGAGTTAGCCATTTTTCTGTTCTATCTTTTATTTCAAACAAACACGCATCTCAACAACCATGCCATCCCCACCACAGCGCCAACCACACTACAACGATGCCACCTCCACCACCTACGCTACCACATCATCGCTTCTACAACCATTCGGCAAACACCACCACCTTCGCCTTTACCTTCACAACTTCATCCACATCATCGCTTCTACGGCCATTCCAAACACCACCAGTCAACACCAAACGTCGTGTTCCCGGAGCCGTTCGGCATGGAGGCCGAATGCGTCGATCCGCGGATCAGGAATGCTTCACGCCACTTCCCCTCCATCCAATGGGCGAACGCGAGGCCGGCTTGGCCCCGCCTCCAAGCGTGTGTCTGTGAGGTCCGCTTATGCAAATATGCGGATCAAGGGAGGTTCACGCCCCCTTTTTGCCCGCCATGGCTGAACAGAGGGTGGCGTGGCCCCGCCTCAATCGCGTTTTGATCCGCATATTTGCATATCAGCACCTCCTGAGAGCTATAAAGATGCGGGCGCAAGGCGACTCGAGTAGTGAAGCGGGAGTTGAGCGAGAAAGCCGTGGAGCGTGGAGCATGAGGCGTTGAGCATTGGGAGCAGAGTGAGAGTTGAGAGTTGAGCTGGAAGAGGTGGAGTGCGCGCGGTGGACTGAAGGCGGCGGGTCAGGGCAAGGGAGCTCGGTCCGAGGCAAGGAGGACGGCGGTCGGCGACGAGGTTGCGGTGTGGGGGATCGCTCGTCTCGTCGCGGGACCAAGCCAGACAGCCACTCCCCTCCCCCAGGGCATCAACAATTTCCCCTTCCCCCACGCTGAGATAGTGCAAAGGGGGGCCCCGTTCCTCCCCCACCCCAAACGTGGTGCCAACGAGCACGCCAGGGGCACGGAGTCGGGCACAGGGCGCGGACATTTTCGGCGGGCTTGCCCCCAACGTGTCACGAGGACGCGGGTAAGACGCCCCGGTCTCGCGACCTGGCCGCTCCTCCAGTCCCGCGCACATTTGGCCTACGGGCCTGTCTGCTCCTTGTCTGTGAGGGTGGCTTTCCTTCTTTGCTTTTGTGTAAATGTGTGTTGACCCGTCTGTGAAGTAAAAACTGTGTAAGTGTTGCCGTGTGTACGCGTTAGGTCGGTGTCAACTGTTCTTCTTGCCTTTGCTTTTTGTGCATTCTGTATGGCTGTATATACGTGCTTTCCGTGTGTCGCAAAATAAAATGCTTGCTTGTTGAACTGTGCCCGTTTCGCTTCGTCTTTTCTCTATTTGAATCTCCATCTTGCATCACGTAAGGGGTTCGTAGTGGGTTCAACATCCCGAATTAATCTGAACCGTCCAGGTCGACGATAACACCGCTCGGTTATCCGATAGTACGGAATGGGCCGCCCAAGCGGCTCGTGTCCGGAAGTCGACCTGTGGCGTGGTACGATCGCCCGGTTTAACCATCCGCGTGGGTACTTAGGTAGGTCGAGTTGGGCGAACAACCCTACCCTACGCGGGTGGCCGATTGGCACGATTGTGGTGAGGTCGAAAGACCCACCCGTGACTAGCTCCCGGCGTTGTCCGAGAGGGTCACGACTGAATTGTCCGTCCGGTGGGCGACGTGCCGCGATTCGAGTTACTGGCCCGTTCCGCACGCCGGCGGGCGCGAATCGCAACAATATATATATATATATATATATATATATATATTATATATATTGTTACGGTTGTGGAAATTCAAGAACACCATTCAGGCTTCCCAGAGATCAGTTATGTCGATAAGTGTGTTTCAGATTAGATTTCCCACCGATGTCTAAGGGATTTATTCGTGTAACGGGGCTGTGATCTTTGAGTCAGCCATTATTCTTTTGCTATTCTTTATTTTTGACCAACCACATCTGAACAACCACAACCGCCTCCCAACAACCACCCCCCACCACAGCACCAACCACAACCGCCTCTCAACAACCATGCCATCCCCACAGCACCAAGCTCCAACACGCATGACACAACCACGACATCTCCTACCATCTCCTCAACAACATCTCCACAAACGCACACATCGCCTCACCTCATCTCCATTGCGCGCCATCTTTTGCCAGCAACGGCGAATCCCACGGACGAGCAACATCGCCACGACAGACGCGAGGGTTCACTGTTAGAGCGGGAGCCGATGATTCCTGCACGTCCGCGTGGTTGATGATTTCCCCACGTCCGCGCATGTCCGAGCTTCGCGAAGAGATCGGATCAGAATCACAAAAGGGGAAGCGGGGGTGAGAGGTGAGAGTGAGAGATCAAACGCACCCCCGACCCGAAAAGGCCGCCGGAGCCCAGTCGAGCAGTGGAAGTCTGGAGTCGAGCTGGCTCGAGTCGGAGGAAAGCCAGCACCCGCCAAGGTTCGAGTCCAGTGGAGGGCAGTCGGGGTCGCGGAGGCAGCCAAGCCTGCCGTGCCGTGCAGAACTGCGGGAAGGTGGAGAAAGCCGGAAGAGAGGTCGCCAGCCAGCGACAGAACGGTCCGAGCCACGCTGAGGAACGGGCGGGCTCTTAAAAGAGCATCAACTCTCGAAAGAGCAAAGGCCCGTTCGTTCCTCTGAGGCTCGTCGGCTAGGCCGATCCCCAGGCCGCACGCGGGGCCTGGACCAACCGAGCTACGTGTTTCCGACGAAACGTCGAGGGTCGCTCAGCGAGTCACCACGAGGTGACAGGTAACCAGCCCGGCCTCTCGGAGCTCTTGCGGTCTCCACAGCTCCGTGGATATTAAAGGCCTACGGGTCCAGTTTCTGTCCTCCCTTTCCTGGGGTTTCTTTGTATGAAAGTTGTGGCGCGTGTCCATAAGTAGACAGTTAGTAATGTACAGTAATAAAATAACGGTTGTAGTTCTTTGTCTTGCTCGTGTTTTGTCCCTTACCTGCATTGCTTTCTGACTGCATGATTGCATAGTGTTTGCATGCATAGTGTTACAAATAAATGTCATTGTGTGAATGTTCACCTGTTCGTTGCGTCCTTTCCCTCAATTGAGCTGCCGTATTGCTTTCGGGATATTAGCTGGCTTTTAAATACCGATAAAGTATCGGATCGGCGGGGCTTGCGATATACACCGCTCGGCAAATGCAAAGAGCGAGCTGCTTAAGCGGCTCGTTTCAAGCAGGTCCCGTTGAGGTGTAAATCCCGGCATTTCTGTCTGCACATACTTAGGTAAATCACATTCGGCGATCGGACCCTGTCGCGCGTGGACAGAATAGTTTGGCTGATTTATGGTGTGATTAAAAACACACCCGTAGCTGGATTTCGGGGTTGGTCCGAAAGCTGCGACTAGGTTTGCCATGTCCGGTGGGCGCGCGGCTGCGTTAGCTAAGAGCGGTCGCTCGACCCGAGTGGTGAGAAACCACAACACTGGCGCAGGTCGTGGATCCCCCTCCACACCAAATTAATGGAACCGGGATCAAGGGTGTGCGAGGCGACCCTCCGGTTCCATCAATTACGGCCGAAGGAATTTTTAAATACGCATAAAGCCAAAATGGCAGCGCAAGGCGTGAGCAGGACAGGGTGGTTTAGGAATGTGTTCTGATAGTAGGATCATGGGCCCGGGAACGGTTCTTTTTTATAACCCACCACTAAATTGCAGTCAGTGGGGGCGCTCACCCTCATATACTGAGCATGAACTTTAACCAGGCAAACAACTCGAAGTCGGCAGAAATAGCGGCGCGGCCGGCACCTCAGCGCAACACGGAGCGGGTGCTACCATTAATAGCACAATGAACGCCACGACATGGGGCTGGGGCTCGCCAGCCACCGATTCAGACCCACGTGGTCGCAGGCTATGCGCCATGGCAAGGCGTGGCAAGGATTGCGAGCGCATGCATTGGCAGGCTTCAGAACACATTGTCGGGGCCCTTGGAGCGGCGGCAGTTGTGGGTGATAACTGTATGGGGGAATTGCCATTTCGTTTGCCTTTGATTGGACGAGGCATGCGGCATGTAGACGGGTTCGAGGATTGGGTGCACAAGGAGTCACAACAATTGGCCGATGCACCTGGACGAATTTCGGAGCTAGAAATGGACTTGCCACACGCGAGGTATCTAGCTGAAGGAATGGAAATGGAAGTAAGAGCGGCTTTACCTTGTGTTGGAACGAGCGGAGAGCAAACTGAATAAAAGAATAGATGGGAGCAAATTCGTAACTCCCCGGATAGGAAGAGCCTGGAGGAAGAATGGGAAAAAAGCTAAAAAAAAAAGGAAAAATGGTGAAAACAGATTTGGAATGAAAACAACTGAAGGAAGAGGTAAGATCAGGCAATCAGGGAAGAGAGAGAAAGCTCTAGAACAGAAAGATAAAAAGAGGAGAGAAATCTCTGGAGCAAAGGAAGAAAGAAGATTGTTGGAAAAGTCAAGACAGTTTGAGAACTAACTAGAAGAATGAGGGAGGAAGAAGAAAGGAAAACAAAGCTGGAAAACGGAAAAACGGGAACACGATTTGGAATTGGAGACAAACTGAAGGAAGAGGTAAGAACAGCAATCAGGAAAGAGAAGCTAGAACGGAAGAATAGAAAGAAAAAGAAATATCAGGAATACCGAGAAGGAATACGGTAAGAAAAATGGGCAATTGGAAAAGGAAGCTACGCGAAAGAGGTGCGGAGATGAGAAGGAATTTAAGAAAAAAAGGCTTCTCAGTTACAGAAGACACACAAAGCAGAGAAGAGGGATTGCAAAAATAGCTGAGGATGTTAGGTGAGAAGAAAGAGAACGGAGAATGAAAACGATAAGGAACCACACTGTGCAGATTCGAACAATTAGGAGCCAAAGGCCAGATTAAAAGAATGAAGATGCAAGAAAGAGTATGAAAGAAGAACGACGAAGCAGAAAGGAGAGAATCAACCAATTGAGGGAAACGAGAGATTGGAAGAAAGGAGACATGCGCGACGGTGGAGTAGAAAACAAAAAGAACATGGATTGAAATTTTAACAACAAAAAGGAAAAAGCAAGGTTGGAGTACGAGAGAAAGTGAAAGAACACAGGAATGAAGCAGGAAAGGAAGATCAACGCCAATTGAAGGAAACAACGAGATTGAGACTGAGGAACAAGAGAGACAGTGGAATAGAAAACAAGAAGAGTATGAATTTGAAACTGAACACAAAAGGAAGAAGGTTGGAGTACGAGGAGAAAAGTGAAGAACAAGAAATGAAGCAGCGAAGGGAGATCAATGCCAATTGAAGGAAACAACGAGATTGAGAATAGAGAACAAGAAGAGACAGTGGAATAGAAAACAAGAAGAGTAGAATTGAAACCTGAACAACATAAAGGAAAAAGCAGGTTGGAGTACGAAGGAGAAAGTGAAAGAACAAGGAAATGAAACAGAAAAATGAAATCACAGAATGAAGGAAACAATGAGATTGGAGAATGAAACATGAGAGGATGGTGGAGTAAAACAAAAAGAACATGGGATTTGAATTGACAACAAAGGAAACGCAAGGTGGAGTACGAGGAGAAGTGAAGACTAGGAATGAAAGGAAATGAATCATCAGAAGAAGGAAACGATGAGATTGGAGAATGAACAAACATGAAGATGGTGGGATAGAAAAGCACAAAAGAAAAAACAGTTTTGGAAGTTAACCAACTCAAATGGGAGAGAGCAAAATTTGAGTCCACAGAGATGGAAAACTCCGGAAAGATAACGACCAGCTAAGGGGGGGCTCAGAGAGGAAGAACGACTCAAAGGACCAGAAAGTAGAACGCACATTAAGAGGGATGGTGTGGTATCACCACAGGGAGTAATGTTAGTGGTGCAGGAAACTTGATTGACACCATCGTCAGATGAAGCAACAATTAGGGCAAACCCTGATAAAGGAGACACAAATAAAAAATGGAGACGAGGGAAATAAAAGAGACAAAGAAGGATAGAAGTATTGGCCAGAGACACGGAGTAGCGAACCGGTCGAGACTGAATTAAATAAAACGAAGAGGAAACAGAAGAGAAGATCCAGGGAGAAACCAATGAAGGCGAGAGAAAACGGAAATAATAACGAGAGAACGCAGAACGCAGAAATTAAAAGAATATAACAGAGACAACGGGGATAGAGGGTGAATTAAGGAAACTAAAGATGAACCACACACCATGGATTAGCGGGGACGATGAAGGGGGGAGCTGGAATATCTCGTGACCGCGGTCAAGCAGCAGGAATAGCCTTCCTTCAGGAACGAGGGAGGGAATATGCCCCGCTTGAAAGCAGATCAACGGACCAGGTGGGTCCAGTCGAGCTATTGCGAAGTAGAAGGGGCGAGTGCTGTGGACGGGTACACGCGGAGCTTGGGAAAGCAGGAGGCCCCGGGACCCCTTGTGGTAACGCAAATCCCCAGTGGGCCGATTGTCCGGTGTGATGTGGTTTTCGAAAATGTGTGTTTTACCGAAGTGTGGCGGAATGCGTGCTGAAACGCGCGCATAGCGTGGGTGAGAGGCGGTGTTGAAAGTAAAACTGCGTGTGTGAGGGAAACAGCGTGTGTGAGATGAAATGGCGAGCATGAGTGAAAAGGTTGTGTGTGAGAGAAGCACGGTGAGGGAAACAGCGTGTGTGAGTGAAATGGCATGCTGAGTGAGGCCGTGTGTAAGAGAACAGCATGTGTGAGGTCGCTGTATGTAAGGAAAGATGACAGTCAGTATGGGAGAACAACGTGAATCGCATGGTCCAGTGGAGAGTTAAGATGAATCGGCCGGATGAGCTATGGCAGGAAAAATCTGTTTTTGTTTTTGAGTCCATACAGCACGCCGGGAAATGCGTGTGTGAATGTTTGGCGCAACAAGAATTGTGCACCCGAAGCACGAAGGAAAGGGCCCGAGTAGTGGCCATAGCTATTTCCAGCACCGTGCCGGATTCGCACGGCAGCGCGCGCGGGTCCGTGCCTGTGCTCTGCACAGAGGGCCGCCCTTGCGCGCCTACCACGAGTGAAATCCGGTCCGGAAACGCACGCGTAAGATGTTAGTCGAACGTGGACGGACAGAAGCTAGGCTGGGATTGTGAATTTGGAACGGATGGTTCTCCAGGCGAGCGTGCGTGTAAAGCCGACGAAGCAGAGCACATGTAGCCCGCGTGGGGAACCCCTCGAACAGCGAGGCGGTTGCGTTGTCAATGACGCAGTGGTGACGTTTGGTCGGCTCCACGAGGTTGAATCCGGCAGGAGGGGAATCCTGCCGTGATGTATAACCGTCTGCAGGACAGGGATACGAGGTTGCCGCGAAGCGCCGCAACGAGTAGCCATGCGATGTCATCAGGGGAATAGACGCAGGTGTGCGAGTTGCGCAGACCAGCTGAGCTTGGGCAGCACACGGAAAAGAAAAAAAAGAAAGCAAGCAAGCCTCCCCGTTCTCGGGTAAACAGGCATTCCTGGGCAACAGGGTGAGAGACCCCCTTAGCTTGGCACAGAGCACACAGTTAGGGGATGGGTTTAGAGTCTAGTTAGACCAGGTCTTCCATGGGGGAAAGAAGGTGTGTTCCTGCTGGAGCCTGTGCGAATGGATTAGTTGAGGGATTTTAGGATAGATTTTGGATGGGAACAAGTGATTTTTTGAGAGACAAGGACCGACTTCTGAGGTGCTAGAGGGCGTAAGCGTAGCTAGCTACGCTATGTGTTAAATGGAAACGTGCTATCATGTAAGGTGATGACCGAGGAGCACGAGTTAGTGAGGGATCACAGTGCAGAACTGACATTGGCACGATGTCTAGCGATGCGAGTTGAGAATAAGAGTGGAAAACATAGTTGCACGTGGAAGTTGGGGGCACCCAGCGGGCGTTCGTCCCCTGAGTGTATGGAGCGAAATCGTAGGTATTAGCAACCTGTGTCGAATGCAGTGATTTGGGGAGGAGTGATTCCCACCCAAGGGACACCCGGGGTCAGAGTAATGTCAGTTTAGTGGGCTTAGTTCAAAATTGCACAAAAATGGAGGATCGTTTTTGCTGTTGGTGGGAATCGTAGGCATCCGAAACTCACCGTTTGGAAAGGGGTGCATGAGAGTCTCCGTTTGACGCAGCTGGCGAGTGTGGCTGCAAGTGATATCGGCTTATGGGTAACCGGGCCAACTGGCTAGTCGGCCGCGGTAGGCAACGCCGGCCAATGAGGGGCCCGGCGATAAGCGTCGTGGGCACGGGTGGCGCCGACATGAATGCGGGGGCCCGTGGGGGCCAATAAGCCAAGTGTCGGCAGTGTTCGTGGGCACGGGCCCGCGGGAATGCGGGCCCCGTGTGTTCGCCAACTCGCCCTCGCTTCCACATGAGCGTCGCAGAGGGGAAGGAAGCCGGCGAGAGCGACACTCCCCAAGGTTTTCAGGAGAGCTGGTAGGCTCCAAGAGACAGTCGGCAGGGCCCGGGGTGCCATAGTTGGCAAGACGGGCAGAGAGGTAGTTCCTGCCGAGGCGTGACCGACGTCGTCCAGCCACAGAGCCGATGCAAAGGACGAGACGACCAATATGAGAGGGGCGACACGGGGCTCGCAAATTTGGCTGTAGGTACCAACCACACAGGTCGGGTGATTACCCTGGTTGGTACGAACAGCACTACCATAGAGCTCTTAATGCTACCAGTGACACTATTCTTGAAAGGAAACGCCCCTGGGCGTAATTGAAGCTCAATTATAAGTGTTGAAGCCGGTAGATTCCTATAGGAATGTCGTGATCCCCTCCGCACCATCCATCCCCTTCGATCTCTCGCCTTCCAGTTGAGTGGGGGGCCGATGGATATCTCATGCGTGGTCAAAGTAGATCGCTGAGATATGAGGAGGCCATTCTGAGTCCCGCTCTTCGCATTGGGCGCTCAGGGACAGGACGCTTCGCCTCTTCCTTATTCCCGACAGTCGGACGGATGAGTCGAACTGGTCGCGGGTTTGGGGAGTACTGGTGTACCGGTCACCTAGGGAGCAATGGATATGGTTACGCCCGGACAGACGACAGTACCTTCCGCTGTGCGTATAGCAGGGAGGTAACGACACCTTTTACTAAAGGAAGCTAGGAACATACCAGATGAAAATTAGTATGATATACAAAATAATAGATCGGGGCAAAATTGGGATTTTTTTCTGGTTCAAAATAATCAAGCGGAGTGGGTATGGACCCGCAGACTAAGGCAATACGGCGATACGCAGTTTTGGGGCACGCGTGAGGCCTAGTTAGGTAAGGTTCTCGAGCTTCCTGCTTATCATTACGTTACCTTGTGTGCCCTGCAGGCACTCACTCCTCGTTTTTCTTTCGTTTCTTCCTCGGCACTCAATCTCCTCTGATGTAATGTCTTCCATTGAACGACGACCCTGGAATAGTACGCTCTTGGTCTCCATGCTCTCTCACCTGTTCCGCGTTCCTTGATTTATATTCAGTGTCTCGACTACAGGTCTACTGGTCTCCCGTTCTCCTCTGCTCGGCCGCTATTGCACTTGCTCATTTCTGCCTTGTCTGCCTGCCTCGCTCTTGACCCTCAATCTGCCTCTCGAGCTCTTGTGCTCATTGCATTTGCCTCCATTCCATGCTCAGTCACATGTGCACCAGGGATCATCGCGCGAGCTGCAGGGACTGCCCTGTAGGCAGCCGCACCACGGGACTGCATTGAGCAGCCCGTGCCCCGTGTTTGCATCCATCCATCCATCCATCCATCTGCACACGGGACTGCATTGATGCAGCCCGTGCACCATTCATTTCTTGTGTTGCTTGCGTCGGTGCCATCCAGTGTTCTGCAGGGAACTGCCCTGCAGGCAGCCGCACACGGGGACTGCATTGGTGCAGCCCGTGCACCGTTTTGTGTTCACTGTGCTCATTTCAAAGGGGAGGCCTAAGACTGCATTGGGCAGCCGGCCACATTCCCTGTCCACACCTGCATTTGTTTCATGAGCCAGAGACTGCATTTGGCAGCCTGGCTCCCTGCTTGAAAAATGGCCTGTGGGATGGCATATGCATGCCGGGTTGGGGTGGGTTGCCTCCAGCAGCTGAAGACATAAACAGGTTCAGTGACAGACAATGGGGCCTTTTGAACAGGCCTCGAAGACATCCGACCTTCAGCTGCGGGGGCACTCACCCTCAAAATACTGACTAACTTTGCCATGCCCTTTTTCCCACAGAGTCCATCAGTCCTGAGCCATGGTTTAGTGTAAATGTATAAGTTTAAGGTTAAGGGTAAATTGTAAATGAGTTTTGCTTCCCCTGCATGTTTGTCGTAGGGCCGGCAATTTAGATAAGTCGTCTGGATGAGTGAGTTTGGTTTAGTTAGTTACTCAGCCCATAGGTTATTTACTTTTGGGACACGGATCCACCAAATGTCGCACTCAGGATCCGAAGGTAAATCGTACTAGGGGAGAACTTACACATGAAGGCACACGAAAATTCGATGACTCGGACGAGTCTGTAAAATGGGAGGGTAGTGTTATGGTTTGTGGAAATTCACAGAACACCATTCAGGCTTCCCAGAGATCAGTTATGTGATAAGTGTGTGTTCAGATTAGATTTCCCACCGATGTCTAAAGGGATTATCGTGTAACCGGGCTGTGATCTTTGAGTCAGCCATTATTCTTTTGCTATCTTTATTTTTCACAACCACATCTGAACAACCACAACGCCTCCAACAACCACCCATCCTCACCACAGCCCAACCACACGCCCAACCACGCATCCCACCACAACACAACCACAACCGCCTCTCAACAACCATCGCATCCCCACCACAGCGCCAACCACAGACATCTCCTCACCTTCTCCTCAACAACATCTCCACAAAGCACACAACATCGCCTCACCTTCATCTCCATTGCGCCGCCATCTTTTCCCAGACACGGCAATCCCACGGACGAGCAACATCGCCACGACAGACGCGAGGGTTCCCTGTTAGAGCGCGGAGCCGATGATTCCTGCAACTCGCGTGGTTGATGATTTCCCCCACGTCCGCGCATGTCCGAGCTTCGCGAAGAGATCGATCAGAATCACAAAAGGGTGAAGCGGGGGGTGAGAGGTGAGAGATCAAACGCACCCCCGACCCGATAAAAAGGCGTGCCGGAACGCCAGTCGAGCAGTGGAAGTCTGGAGTGAGCTGGCTCGAGTCGGAGAAGCCAGCAGCCCGCCAAGGTTCGAGTCCAGTGGAGGGAGTCGGGTCGTCGGAGCGCAGCCAAGCCTGCCGTGCCGTGCAGAACTGCGGGAAGGTGGAGAAAGCCGGAGAGAGGTCGCCAGCCAGCGACAGAACGGTCCGAGCCAACGCTGAGGAACGGGCGGGCTCTTAAAGAGCATCAACTCTCGAAAGAGCAAAGGCCCTTCGTTCCTCTGAGGCGTCGTCGGCTAGCATCCACCAGGCCGCACGGCGGGGCTGGACCAACCGAGCTACCGTGTTTCCGACGAAACGTCGAGGGCGCTCAGCGAGTCACCACGAGGTGACAGGTAACCAGCCCGGCCTCTCGGAGCTCTTGCGGTCTCCACAGCTCCGTGGATATTAAAGGCCTACAGGTCCAGTTCTGCCCTCCCTTTCCTGGGTTTCTTTGTATGAAAGTTGTGGTGCCGTGTCCATAAGTAGAACTGTTAAGTAAATGTACAGTAATAAATAAAACGGTTGTAGTTCTTTGTCTTGCTCGTGTTTTGTCCCTTACCTGCATTGCTTTGCTGACTGCATGATTGCATAAGTGTTTGCATGCATACGTGTTACAAATAAATGTCATTGTGTGAATGTTCACCTGTTCGTTGCGTCCTTTCCCTCAATTGAGCTGCCGTATTGCGTTCGGGATATGCTGGCTTTTAAAACACCGATAAAGAATCGGATCCGGCGGGGCTTGGGATATACACCGCTCGCAAATCGCAAATGAGCGAGCTGCTTAAGCGGCTCGTTTCCAAGCAGGTCCCGTTGAGGTGTAAATCCCGGCATTTCTGTCTGCACGCATACTTAGGTAAATCACAATTCGGCGATCGGACCCTGTCGCGCGTGGACAGAATAGTTGCTGATTTTAGGTGTGATTAAAAACAACCCGTAGCTGGATTTCGGGTTGGTCCGAAAGCTGCGACTGGTTTGCCATGTCCGGTGGGGCGCGCGGCTGCGTTAGCTAAGAGCGGTCGCTCGCTTGCCGGAGTGGTGAGAAACCACAACAATATATATACATATATATAGATACATATATACATATATACTATATATGTATATATATATACATAATATATATATATATATATATATATATATATATATATATATATATGTAGTCTGATTCTGGTATACATATGTAGTCTTCATACCATACTTTGTTTCTATTAGTATAGTATATATATATATATATATATATAATATATATATATATATATATATATATGTCGTCTTCATACCATACTTTGTTTCTTGGCAAGAGTTATACTGGATGGTTTGCCATTGCTTTCCCAACACTAGTTTGGGCAGGAATTTGGAATCAGGCTTTGTTGCCAGCAATAACTGGCCTACACTTTGCGAAGGACACCATTAGATCTAACGTGCACCAACTAATGCTGGCAGACGAACATCTACTTAACTCAATCCTAGGGATGGTACACATTGACGAATCACTCTGCTGTGAAACACTGGGATGACAGTTTATAGCTGGCCCAAGATTTTGAACCTTGGCTGGACAGCTTTGAGGTGAGTGTGTGGACTTCTCGGCCAACCTGCTGGCCATATATTTATAAATACATCACGCACACACACACACACACACACACACACACACACACACACACACACACACACACACACACACACACACACACAACACACACACACACCTTGTTATACTTTTTGACCTTTCTTGGATGATTGTATCTCATTCGTACAACTTTTTCAATGCCCACATTTGGTGCTGAATTGTATAATGAGTGACAAAACCAACTTTCTGAGGACAGCGATCTCGTTCTCGATGCTGCTCTCCTTGCCGCGAAGAGCCTGCTTGATGATGCATTTCACAGCAAAAAGGCGACCTGTTGCTCGCTCCTGTGCCAGCACCACCTCCGAAAATGCACCACTGACAGGAAAGAGGCCAGTGTGAGAGGAGGATGGGACTTAAGACAGAAATAATTAAACTTCTCCTGGCCCCATCCCCAACTTGAATGCCTCAACGAAGATGCATGTTCATCCCTATCATAATTATGAGCAGCATTAACTCATGAAGTAGCAGCACAATAATTAACCTAATTGTGATTACAAGATTACACACACAGTTGTTATCAGGATCACACAATACAAACAATTGTTATTGCACGATTTTCAAAAATAATATTTTGCTCAGGTTGCCATTGTCAACTGCAGTAGCTCATTAGAGGTTAAGAGTTTTAAAATAAAATAAACTGAAAGACGAGTTGAATGTAAACACAAGGCCCTACATATGAAAAATCATCGAAATACAGATGAGATTTGCAAAAATAATTATCCAAAACAACAAACAACATTTTTTTATTCCCTGCATTTTAGTGTCACTGGTGACAAAAAAATACCGTTGAGGGATGCCACGAAGGAAAAGGGATGGAGACACTCAATTTGGCGAAACTTGCTCGGACCTGCCCCCTTAGAACAATCAGGGGGAGAGGCTCAGAGAAAACACGAAACAGAATTTAATTTCTCCAGTGGAATTTAGGTAGTTTTGGAAACCAAAAAATATTGGCTCCACAATTCGGTGTTTTCACAACCTGCTCCACAGCATGGTCAATTAATACTTTGCAGCGTTTTGTCTACCCAGTAAGGCATGGCTTCTTCATAATTTACTAAAAGTGTGCAAAATTGATATGAGCCTCAACATTGTATTAAAAACATTATTTTTAAACACTTGTATTGTACTGCAAAGCATATATTTTCAGGTCAGGAATTGAATTCAGATCAGACAAAGAATTGCTATCTCTCTTGCAGCCTACAACACAATCGCAACCAATTTCAATTCATCAACGCATCAAAAAAGAAATATGCTAACTTAACAGGATGATACATTGAATTGACTCTGTTGTTAACAACATGCAACATGGGAACAACTACTAGGATATCCCAATCACTGTTGACTTTAGACTTTGGTTTATAAGTTCCATTTACACTTCTTAATACTTGTCTTCGACCTAGAATAATAAACTCGGTCTCTTGGTGTTGCCAAGCAACCCATTATAATGTAAACAATGGTTTTAGTGAACAACTTTTGATGTTTTTATGTTAACATTAAAAATTACTATACCTTTAAACTATTAAAGAGCTATTCTGATCACTCATTCAGCTGTTGCCAGAATGCAAGTACAATCCACCACATTCTTTATATACTCATATAAATAGCAGATGCACCTCCTAACTGTTATGATGAACATCGCCATAGATTATGTCTCATACGGGAAACCCGCATAATCCACAAAGAACAACCATCAGTCTGCCATCCAGACGATTGTTCCCGCTAATGCAAACCATTCAACCAGAAGGCACGTTAGTGATCTGCAGGTAAATTTAAACATGTGGAGCATGACAAGCACGCCCCCGATCTCCATTGGACAGAGTCCTACACCAAAGCATCATCTCCAACACAAAAGCCTCGGCATGGCAACTTTTTCAAACAGACAAAGATTACGTGGTCAACATCAGTTAAACATCAAATGGAACCACCTATCTTGATTTCAGCATATTTGCCCTAATCATGATGGCATACCAATGACAACCACATTGGTCGTTTAAACATCAGATGCACCTCCTAACTGTTATGGTGAGCATCACCATGGATTATGTCTCATACAGGAAACCTGCATAATCCACAAAGAACAACCATCAATCTGCCACCCAGACGATTGTTCACACTAATGCAAACCATTCAACCAGAAGGCATGTTACGTGATCTGCAGGTAAATCAAAACATGTGGAGCGTGACAAGCACGCCCCCGACCTCCATTGGACATAGTCCAACAACACAGCATCATCTCCAACACAGAAGCCTCGGCACAGCGACTTTGTCAAACAGAAAAAGATTACGTGGTCAACATCACTTAAACATCAAATGAACCCACCTATCTTGATTTCAGCATATTTGCCCTTATCAGGATGGCATACCAATGACAACCACATTGGTCGTTTAAACATCAGATGCACCTCCTGACTGTTATGGTGAGCATCGCCACAGATTATGTCACACAGTAAAACCACATAATCCCCAAAGAAAAACTGAGTACTCGTCACACTACACATGTTTCGATTTACCCGCTGATCACATCGTGTGCCTTCTGGTTGAATGGTTTGCATTAGCCGGAACAATCGTCTGGGTGGCAGACAGATGGTTGTTCTTTGCGGATTATGCAATTTTACCGTGCGAGACATAATCCGCGGCGATGCACACCATAACAGTCAGGAGGTGTATCTGATGTTTAAATGACGAAGGTGGTTTTTTTATTGGTGGTCCATCCTGATGATGAGAATGGTTTGGGAGATGGTAGACCAGCAGCTGGCAAGATCAGCACCATGGCAGATGGCTCCAGTGATGGCATCAGATCAGTCATCAGGGAATGCCCTAACTCTTAGTTACTGGGGGGTGGGGGGGGGAATTTGGAATTTTGGAGGCATACACCTAGCCCTGTGAGGTGTTTTAATTGTGACCAGATGGGTCGTCTGTAGCGGGATTGTTGGGCATGCATAAAGATAAACCCTGGCACCCTGAACCACCAACTTCGCCTGGAGTCGGGCAACCCACCAGGCCTCGGAAAACTGAGTAGTGCCAAGCAAACAGGGCTGTGTAGATGTGACAGATGAGCTCTATAGAATTGTAAATGGACATGAGCTCTCGCCTTCATGGGAAGTCATATATTGTGGACAGATTGGCCCAAATACTTTAACAATCCGGTGCAAAATTGAAGGCATTGGGGTAGACGCCATGGTGGACACAGGAGAAAGTACCACAATCCTCAGCCCTGTAGTCCTGAATTTAAGTGCTAAAGGTTGGGATCAGACCATTTGAAAAACCATTGTTTACAGCGATCTACCAAGGCAACAACCCCATCATTGGACATGGCTTTGCAACCCTCAAGTTGGGGAAGTTTAACACAGCATAGACGTATGGGTGACGGAAGTGTGTGACTCATGTCTAACAGGATTGGACTTGTGAACCGCCGGCAGGTGGATGATCGACCTGGGCTTGGGCATTCTCCGGGTGCGGTTGGAAGAGATGCCATTATAGGTGTGAGTACGGACGAAAAGGCAGAGCTGGAAGCTCCCGATCCCATGATCATTCCCCCAGGGGAGAGTCCTGGCGCAATGGTCGGCTCACCCAATCTGGCAAAAGCCCTGTGGCTTAGCAGAACCACTGACGGGACAGACAATCTGGGACTTAGTCATGGGCTGCGCTCTCGTGAACACCGCAAGTCCCATTGTGGCAGTTAGGGTAATTAACCTTAGTACAGAACCACGTACTACAGGATGTGGCATGAAGGTAACAGACTGTACCGCAGTCACACACATTGTGGAGGTGAGACGAAAACATTGGCCCAATCCCATTTGTGAGATGTTAAATTGCAGTAGCTTATATTTAGAGTAGGCCCAACAGGAGGCCTTGAACAAATTAATCAATCGTCATTTAGACATCTTTTCTTTGTCTGCCGAAGACATTGGACGCACGGGCCTCATGAAACATTAGATCAACACCGGCGAGGCCCAGCCTATTCGTCAGCCTGCTTGATGGCTCCCCTGGAGCAAGTTTTCACATGACTGTATGGACATGTGGCTCCTGGACCACATAGCTGTATGAACATGTGGCTCCTGGACCACATGGCTGTATGGGCATGCGACTCATTTTCCTGACACTGATGCTGCTCACCAGATTCTCTCAGGAAGAGAGCCTCGTGAGTGGAGGCCAACGGGCTGACCACGTGCCTTGTGGTTGCAGCAGGTTGATCAGTTTGTCAAGGAGATGGGGTGGGCCAGGCATCTGCCTGGGGGATTGCCAGACAGAGGTCACTGGAGTACCAGCGGAAAGTGGACGCAGTGACGCGCTACTCCGGCGCATGCTCCCATACCTGACCTGACCTGACCTGGAGCAAGAGGGAGGAAACTGACCAGAAGGTAGAAAAGATACTTGATGCAGGTATCATTGAGTCCTTGGAAAGTCCTTGGTTGTCACCAGTTGTGCTGGTTAAAAAGAAAGATGGGACCACACGCTTCTGCATGGATTATCACCAGCTGAGCAACGTGCCATTCAAAGACCCATATTCCCTGCCTATAATTGACGATACCCTCAATGCCATTGCGGGTTCAAATTGGTTTTCAACTATGGAACTTAAGAATGGGTGTTGGCAGGTGGAGATGGATAAGACAGGAAAAGAGAAAACGGCATTTTCAACAGGTAAGAGATTGTATCAGTTCACTGTGATGCCGTTTGGTTTGTGTAATGCCCCCACCACTTTTGAGAGATTGATGGAGCATGTACTCAGCAGCATGCTGTGGCATTCATGCCTGGTGTACCTGAATGACGTACTGGTGCATGCTAAAACATTTACCCAAGCCATAACCAATTTTGATCAGGTGTTTGGGTGCCTCAGACAGTGGGGTTTGAAATTGAGTCCTGGTAAGTGCACTTTATTTGCAAAAGAGGTGGCCCATCTCGGTCACGTGATAGGTTGAGAAGGGGTAAAAACCGACCCAGGTAAATTCACGGTGGTAGAGGAGTGGCTCATACCTTGCAACATCAAAGAGGTGTGGGGTTTTTTTGGGGACTCTGCTCCTATTATCGATGCTTTGTGGCAAAAGTTGCAGAGATGGCCAGGCCCATTCATCGGCTTACGAAGAAGGGGACGAGGTTTAATTGGACATGGGAGTGCAACGACACCATCCTCAAATTAAAGGGGTGTTTGACATCCACACCTGTTTTCGCTTACTCCACTGATGATGGGACCTCTACCCTGGACACAGATGCAAGCCAGGAAGGATTGGGTGCAGGTTTTTCTCAGACAGAGGGGGCGTGGAAAGAGTGATTACGTGTGTATTACAGTCGAGCCATGAGTAGGCCCGATCAAAATTAATGCGTCACTCGCAAAGAGTTATTCGCTATGTTTACTGCCATGAACCATTTCATCCGTACTTGTATGGACGGAGATTTTTGGTAAGAGCAGACCATTCCTCCTTGCAATGGCTCTTGTGGTTCAAGGAACTCGAGGGCCAGATTGCACGATGGTTGGAGAAATTGCAGCAATGAGATTTTAATGTGGCCCACAGAGCGGGGAAGGCTCACAGGAATGCGGATGCACTCTCTCGATGCCCTTGTCTGGAAGAAAACTGTAAATTCTGTATGAGGCATGAGGACAGGGACCAGTTGGCAGGTTCTTCCCATAAGATGCCCGTGCAGCCAAGGTGACGGGGTCAGCTTTGCCACGAACCGTGTTTGAGGAATTTGGCTACAAAGTGTCAACAGTGATTCTCCCCAGAACTGATTTCTCTCCATACATATTTTACACACACATCCCACACCCTTTAACCTTCCAGCGCACACACCTTATTAACTCGACCTGGGTTTGCAGAGTGTCAACTGAGTCCACAACAGTTCTTTTCAGAACTCGCATTACACACACCCGTATACTTTTAGCTTTATCCTCCTGCATAGGTATTGACAGCGCCACACCTCATGATCCAGTAAATCCACGACTCCCCAGGTCTAACCCAGACATCTATTGACCTCTGGCTCACAACATCCCAAGACATGAATATCACTGCCAAGGTAAGTGAATTCCTCTGTGACCTCAACATCCTCGTCACAAACAGCAACAGACAAGATAGCAGCATCCAATATGTCATTGAAAACCTGGATGAAAGTTTCGACGCAGGAAACCCGTAATCCCAGTGGCTCTGACTCCTCATTCAGTGCCTGGAGGGCCTCCATGAGGATATCCAGCATCTCTGCAACGATGACTGCATCCTCTGCAAAATCAAGTCCAGAGATTTTGACATTTCCAAATGATGCAAAGCAGCTTGATCCATCTGAAATCCTCCACATAATCCAGTCCATACAAGTGCTGAATGGTGTGGGGGCCAGTGTACACCCCCAGATACAAGTCAGAGACGGAATCACCACACCTCACAGCGTACTTATTCCCAGAGTATAGTTCAGGAATCAGATTGATCAGTTTTGGTGACACCCCGCAATGACTGAGCATCCTCCACAGGCCATCGATTCATGGAATCGATTCATGGAATGCTTCGATTCATGGAATTGAATGCTTTGTGGAGATCAACATAGGCTGCGAGCAGCCCCTGTTGAAACTCTCACCTGCGTTCGGTGAGGACCCGAAGAGCAAGGATACAGTCAATCGTTGACTTCTTTGGTGTTAAGCCCGACTGCTATGGGCACTGGTGTTCAAGCATATTGTGGCAAACCCAATCAATAATTATCCGAGCAAAGACCTTGCCCAGCACAGAGAGAAGCGTTGCCCCTTGGTAGTTGTTGCAGTCCTGGCGATAACCCTTCCCTTTCCAAAGAGAGACAACACGGCCCCTCTTCCAGTTGTTTGGTATGATGCCTGTGCTCCAAACAGAGAACAAAACTGCAAGTGACAACGAGTACAGCATTTCCACCAGCCTTAAGAAGTTCAGCATGCATGCCACAGATCCCAGGAGCTTGACCCCATTTCAACCGGTTCACCACAGCCTGTGTTTCCACAATCAAAGGTGGTTCACAGTTGATTGGGATTGGAGGAACACAATGCACAAATTCCTCTCTAAGCAGGATGTTGATAATTACTTGACCACAGGTGATGCGCTACCCCTTCACAGATTCCTCGCACACAGGCCTCCTTGTCCGCCCTCAGCAAATGTACAGTTTTACGCCTCAGCTCCCTGATTAGCTCAGCTCTGCCACAAAGCCTGGCCCTGTGACTCTGGTCAATGGTATCCAGTGTCCCTTGAGAGACAATGTTGTTGTTTGCATGATGGTGGGTTCCAAGACAACCACCGGCAACATCAAGGATGGTAGTCTTGAAGGCACTCCACGACTCTACAAGATTCCCCAAAACACCCAGATCCCTTAAATCCCAACTCATCCTGTTCGCAAATTCTTCAGCTGCCCTCTCATCCTTGAGCTTGCCAGCATTCAGCCTAGGCTGGGATGGTACCATTCTCCTGGATTTGAGCTGCAACTTCAGGGTTGCTACAACAAACCTATGGTCGGTATTGAGGAACTGAGTACTCCAGTAGACCCTGCAAATGTGGAGTATCCTCCAGCGACCATCAATGAGCACATGGTCAATCTCCTTTGCCACCCCACCAGCATTGTAATACCAAGTCCACGACGAGTCTGTGGGCACTGAAGTCATGAACCAGCCATCCTAAGTCCATGACTTCTTGCAAAGTCGAGGAACTTGGTGCTATTCTGGTTCACAGTTCCAGATCCATGGGGACCAACACATGTCTCATAACCATTCTCGTCAGTGCCAGTCAATGCATTGAAATCCCCCAAGACAAGAAGAGTATCTCACCTGTAGCAATGATCAACCACAGACTCGAGTACGGCATAAAATGCTTTCTTCGCAGTGAGATCACTTTCCTCAGTCAGAATATAAACAGAGAAAAGGGAAAAGACACCCGAAGAGTGACAAATCCTAAGTCTCATAATATAATATGCTTGTTGACTCGTGTAAATTCATTTATCATGGGAGTCAGATTGTTGGTCACAGCTACAGCAACTCCTTGTGCATGGTAACCATCAGAGTGACCAGACCAGGTAGTAGGTGTAACCACCCGCCATGATCTCACCACTATCCCCTCTCCGAACCTCTGAGAGTGTTGCAATAATGACGTTCAACACTGGAGCTCAGATATTAGCAGAGACAGGTGATCATCCTCTCTTGGAGTGAGGACATTAACCTGAGGAGACTGCCATCTGGTGGATGACACCTCAACAACACCATGACGCACAACACCCCAACACAACCCAGGAAGGCTATCCATGCTTTTCCTCCTATCATCAATGAATGGGGGTCCTGAAGGCTTTGCCCAAATCCCGTCATCCAGTGAGCTGTCCGGTGAAAGGCAGCTGCACAGGAGGTACTCCCCGGAGTGGGTTTTTAGTTTTATTTGCGTTTTTTGTGTGTTTTGTGGGATATAGTGTTTTACCATATCCTGAGTGCAAATCCTGCTGCTAATCTCCTCAAAAGAGGTAACCCAACTGCAGGAGGATGTCTACAGACATAGTTGGCCACCAGATATACAGTGACCTCCATAAGTATTGGAACAGTGAAGTCAAATTTGTTATTTTTGCTATGTACTCAAAAAATTTGGATTTGAGATCAAAAGATGAATATGAGGCAAGAGTATAGGTGGTCACAACTTTTATTTCTTGGTATATCTGTGCAAATACGTTTTACCATTGTGGAACAATAGCACTTTTTATGTTTAGTCCCCCCATTTTAACTTAGTGTAAGTATCGGAACGGATGAACTTAAAGTAAATTTAAGTAGTATAAGAGTTAGTATTTGGTTGCATATCCCTTGCATACAATAACTGCATTGAGCCTGTGACCCAATGGCATCACCACACTCTTGTCATCTTCCTTTGAGATGCTTTGTCAAGCCTTTACTGCAGCCATTTTCAGTTGTTTGTTTTAGGGAGTTTCTGACTTTAGTCTCCTCTTCAACCAGTGAAATGCATGCTCCATTGGATTTAAATCAGGAGATTGACTTAGCCAGTCTAAAACCTTTCCACTTTCTCCCTTGCTTAACTCTTTGGTTGCATTGGCAGCATGTTTTGGGTCATTGTCTTGCTGCATAGTGAAACCTTGCCTCATGAATTTGGAGGAATTTTTCTTGTACATAGGCAGACAAAATCTTTCTGTGCACTGCCAAATTCATTCTGCTGCTGCCAACATTAGTCACATCATCAGTAGAGATGAGTGAGCCAGTTCCACAAGCATCCATGCAAACCCAAGCCAATGACACTACCTCCACCATGCTTCACAGATGAGGTGGTATGCTTTGGATCATGTGCAGTTCCCTTCCTTCACACTTTTGCCTTTCCATCGCTTTGGCAAAGGTTTATCTTGGTCTCATCTGTCCATTTAATTAAACTTTGTTCTAGAACTCTATTGGATCATATCTGTACTTCTTGGCAAATTCTAATTTGGCCTTTCGATTTTTCATGCTGATGAGAGGTTTGGATCTTGCGATGTAGCCTTTGTAATTCTGCTGTCGAAGTCTTCTGCGAATGGTAGATTGTGATACTTTCACCTCTGCACTCTGGAAGTTGTCGGTGATGTCACTGACCACCACTATTTTCGGGTTTTTATTCACAGCTATGATGATTTTTCTGTCATTAACTCCACTTGTTTTCCTTGGCTGACCTGGACGTTCTCCATTGCTTCGTACACTCGTGGTTTTGTTGTTTTTCAAGATTTTCCAAATTGTTGTGTATTTGCTATTCCCAATTTTTGTGTGATGGTTCTAATTGAAATATTTTGTTCTTTCAGCTTCCAAATTGCTTGCTTTTTTTTTTCTTTCATAGACAGTTCCCTGGTCATCATGTTCGTTTATGCCGACTCACTTCAAAGATAGACTCCCGAGGCAAAAGCAAAGGCTAAAACCAAGACGAGACATTCACAGCTCTTTTATGCGTGAACAATCAATGCAACAAGAAACACATGTCCGTCATTTGTTCCAATACTTATGCTTACCTAAAATGGGGGGACTGAACATAAAAAGTGCTATTGATCCACAATAGTAAAACGTATATGCATAGAAATACCAAGAAATAAAAGTTGTGACCACCTGTACTCTTGCCTCATATTCATCTTTTGATCTCAAATCCAGATTTCTTGACTATAAAACAATAATAACAAATTTGACTTCACTGTTCCAATACTTGTGGAGGGCACTGTAGAATGTAGATGGACGTTGGCTCACAAGGAGCTCCTCCGCCCTTTGACAGGTTTTGTTATTAATTCTGCTGGGTGTCCATATCCATACAAGCCTTCCTCGCCAGGAAACCTGGTGGGGAGATGGTTTAGTCGCCGACAACCCGCAATGAAAGAGGTTAGTATAGGTCTGCATGGTACTTGTAGCAAGTCACAGATCTGATCTGGCCTGACCTGACAAGAAAATATGGCTTCTCCAATTTGGCGTAATATATTATAGTCACATACATACATGCCTGGTGTTAGCTTAACGGCTAAAGTGGATGGCTTAAGATCTTGGGGTCTTGAGCTTGAGCCCCTGTCACGCTGTTGAAATAACACCAGGTGGGTTGACTCAATCTGTCATCCTTCTGAGGTTGGCAAAATGAGTACCAGCTTAATGGGGTAATAAGCCATTTGAGTATCCTGTGTTGGAGTGGTGACCTGTCTAGGATTGCACTCCAAAGCCAAATGAAACTGTCTCAGCAGTCCTAAGTGCCTCACTTTGTGAAAGGAATGGTTTATTATATACAAGCACATACAACCCGGCGCTTCACTATCGACCCTGATCGGCCTATAAGGGGGGGGAGAGAAAGGGAGAGTGAAGAGGGATTGAGGAGGGGGGGAGAGGAGGAGGAGTGAAGAGAGAGGAAGGGAGGGGGGATAGAAGGAGTGAGAGAGGGGGGAGGAGTGAAGGAGAGGAGGAAGGAGGGGGATAGAAGGAGTGAGAGAGGGGGGAGCATAAAGAGGGAGAAGGGGTGATGGAGGAGGGATCTAGGAATGGGGAAGAGCAAGGAAGGCAGGGTGGGAAGTGTGAGCCAATGCCTCTCCAAACGTCGCTATACACCAGGAAGGGGTGGGGGGGGTGGGAATGAGGAGAATTGGAGAGCGAGGAGGGGAGGATTTGGGGAGGGAGTTTGGGAGGAGGTAAGTGTGAGGGAAGAAGTTCTTGACTTGCATTTGGTAGTGTGGAGAAGGGGGGGGGGGGGGGGGTAGGAGAGGACTGAATGAAGTGGGGTACATTAAAACAAAATTTAATAAAGCACGCGGAGACTGCGGGGAGATTCCATAAGGAGTGGAGAGGGAAGGGGTTCAGAGGGAGGTAAGCATGAGGCAGGATGAGGGAAGGTGGTGTGAGGGGAGAGGGGAAGGGAGACAGCACAAGGGAGAGGGAAGGTAGTGTGAGGGGAGGGGAAGGGAAGGAAAGGCGCCGCGAGGGGCGGGGAAGCGAAGGGCGATACGAAGCACCCAAACAACATCTTTTTAACCGCCGGGTTCAATATGAAACTGGGTTGGAGCTTTTAAAACATACGCAGTCTATTTGGCAAAGGCCTGAGTGCATGCATGCATACTCGCACATGCAGCGACTTTTGCACCTTTCCGGTCGGCTCACTCCGAATCGGATTCATACATAATACACTATGGGGAAGCAGTTATAAATTCAAAACTATACCGTTTGTCCTTTAACAGAGTGGGAGGGGTGGTGGAGCAGGGAGAAGGGTGATAGAGGGGTGAGATAGGAGTGGGGGAGAGGAGAGGGGGATTCCAGCAGATGTGACGTCCCGGTTAATGTCCATCTGAGAGATGGCACACACATTGATGGAGCACCCTGCCTCTGTCTGTAACACTGGGATGACAGTTTGTAGCTGTGTCGAGATTCGAACCCAAGCTAGACAGCTTAGAGCAAGAGTTTATACCTCTCAGCCATCCTGCTGTGATTCCCATGGAGAACCAAGCCGCTGTATCACCAACGAAGCTTGAAGAGTGCTCACCAAGTGTCTTAACCACTCAAACAAGCCCTCCAACCAAACGGTTGAAGAAACTTTAAAAAATGAAACGTTTAATTTTTACCTTCGCAAACTTTGTTGCGAAGGTTATGTTTTGATCACTGTGTATTTATTTATTTGTGAAATATGTGTTTTGTTTGTTTGTTATTCGCATAACTCCAAAAGTATTAACTGAATCGCAGCAAATTTGGTGGGATGATTGGTTATTATCCGAGGACCATTTGATTAGATTTTGGGAGCGATCGGGTCAAAGGTCAAGGTCAAGGTCATGAAAAGGTCAAAATCGTCTTTTTACCATAGTGCGGTCGATTATCAATTGCATGCAACCAATGCCAAAATGTTGTGAATTCAATGCCCAATCTTGTGATATACGATATGACACAGGAAATTTAATGTCTTTAAGCCATCATAACACATATGAGATGGCAGATGTGGTATGGGATTAAATACCCTCACAATCAACGGTTTCTGGGGGGGGGGGGATGTAGCGTTGGCGAAGGTATGCGCTCTACTGAGTGCCCGTTCTAGTTTTATATGTATCTATCTATGCCGAAGTGACTGGTCATATAATGAAAGAAGATCTTTAAAAATGGGGAAACGTGATGTAAAATAAAATTGCACATTTTCAGCGAGCGAGACACCGCCCGACTTATTGCCAAAGGCACCGCACGGCCAAACGCAGGTGAATGGGCCCTGAACTTTGTTCAAGTCGATCGAGTTCTTCAGTGACAGTGAGAATATTAGAGAGCGCTCACCAAGTGGCTTAAGCACTCAAGCAAGCTCTCCAACGAAACAGTTGATAAGGAACGGTAGGCTTGGCAAGCAATTAGCGATCACCAATCAGTTGTATAAATACCATGCACTTGTTGATGCCCGCAATGTCAAGTGATGTCCCAATTGGACATGTGAACAGTTTTTGTTTTTTAGCAGTCGGATACTACTGCTGAAGTCAATAAAGAAGTTTAAATTTTGAAATTCGGCTGAGATTGAGATTCTACAAATTATGGCATGTGCGGAAATGAAATAAAGCGACAAACGCCGGCATCACCAGGTGTTTAAAAGCATTGCAATGTATCCAGCGATTCGTAGGTAAGATGATTGGGAATTCGATGATATAAGTGAGGAAAGTGAAAAAAAAAGTTTATGATGAAGAAATCGCTGCGTCCTGTTCCAAGTCAAGGTATTGTTGAGCAGGTCCAAAAAAATGGTGGCTTAAGACTCTTGCGAACTGACAGAGGGCTGACCAAGATGGCGTGACGCCGTCTTGGTAAGGCATATTTTGGTTTTTCGTGAGGGGCACCCCCTAAATTATCTTTAAAAGGTGTGTTAAAATTAACCCAAACACCCAATTTTCATTCATGCACCACATTGGAGTTTCCTTGGTATGCATGCAAAGTTTGGGGCCACTCGGTTTCATGGTTTTGGAGTAATGGAGGAGACAGACAGACTGACGGATGGACACACATCGACATTATATATATATATATCACACACACA
>CM068954.1:87841116-87875612 GCA_035128595.1 Eptatretus atami | reverse complement strand
TATATATATATATATATATACATGTACATATTGTCATTGGCACTCTCGGCCTCTGGGATTAGATTAGGATGACTGCACTATGGAGCGTTTCATTTTTACAAATGAGATGCTATTCTATCATGTATTCGCATTTTAAACCCAGTTTTTACTCCACAAAATTACCGGTATCTCCCAATAGTGTGTGTGCGTGCGTGCGCACAAATATGCATCCTATCTATCCAAACTAATGCATGTAGGTGTTGCTAACCGCTCGCTATCAGTGCTGGTACGTTTGAGTCAACTGAAGTGAAGAATCATCCCTTTATACTATTTGCTTGACATTACATCCAACCAGCATCCTAATCTTCTGGTAGCATCATCTATTATAATCGGTCCATGTGTATTTTTTTTTTCATAAAAGTCTTACACATGATGTCAAAGTTCATGTTACCTTTGTTTATCTGTCATGTTTTTTTTAGTTCAAGTTGGTTCAAGTTGGACATGTAATTTTCTTGTGTGCTGCATTGCAGTGATTTACGATGCATGAGACTTGTGCATATGGTTTGAGTATTTGTCGTGGAGATAAGCCATGGCTCGGTTTCAACTGCTTCACTTGGACTTTCTGCAAAAAAGATGGATAGCTGCCAGAAAACTTCAGGACTGGGCTCTAATGGAACATTCCTGATTCTGTGGAGACGTTAGTTCCAGTTAATATATCAATGTAAACAGACATATTAGACCTTGCACTGTGCACAACAAGTCGAACTCTTTTAGATTGAGGTATAAAATTTGGATGCCACCAAAGCAGCACGTCTTCATGATAAATATAATGCGTTTTCTGCCATTTCCGGAGCCCTGGGCTCGGGGTTGCACCAGGCGTGTCTGGATTCTCTCTGTGGCTGCCCGGCTGCCACGTCCGCGGCCCAAGGATTTGACTTTATGACCAGCGAGGCCAGCTCATTTGGGGCCAAGAAACCTGGGGTCCATGAGGCCTCAGGGTCGTATGGACAGATAATGTTGCTGTAAAAAAAACATGGGCCGGTCTACTCCAGGTGAGTTTTTAAAAAAATTCGTACTTCTGGGCAAAAATAATTGCAAAAGCCCTTTAGATACAGGAGCTTTCTGCTTGTGCTAAAATAATTGTTTTATTTTTTTCTCAGGTCTCAGGAGCTGCTGCTCCACTGCTAATGAGTTGTTGACAAGGGAGATACTGCAGGTATGGCAGCTGCTTCACATCAACCTGTTTCTCCATCGGGGTGAACAAGTTTAAAGGCAAACTGTATGGATATGTAACCCTTTAGATCGCTTAGATCAGTAGACCTTTACACCCTATAGATCGCTTAGTTCAGTAGACCCTTCAGACATTTTTAGTCCTTTTATGACCCTTTTAATCCTCTTCAGACAGTTACATTATTTAGACCCTAAACACTCCTGGAAGACACAAAGGGTCCTTTCACTGGACAATAACCAATTTAACGTTTTTCACCAATTCAGGACCCGCTCATCCCACATAGTTCAAACTGCGTGGAGAGAAGCTAAACCTCTAAATTAAATTTAATCTTCATCATAATTTAATTGCAGCACTCTCTGAGGTTCGGAGACCGGATAGTGGTGAGATCATGGTGGGTGGTTACACCTACTATTGGTCTTGTCACTGATGGTTACCATACCCAAAGAATTGCTGTAGCTGTGTCCAATAAGTTGAGTCCAATAATAATTGATGCAATACCGGTCAACGAGCGTATTAAGAGACTCAGGATTCGTCACTCCTTGGGTGTCATTTCCCTGGTCTCTGTATATGCTCCGACTGAGGCAAGTGACCTCATCGTGAAGGACGCATTCTACGCCACGCTCGAGTTTGTGGTTGATCAGTGCCACAGGCAAGAAACTCTTCTAGTCTTGGGGGATTTCAATGCATCGACTGGCATTGATCGGGATGGTTATGAGATAAGTGTTGGTCCCCATGGGTCTGGACCTGTGAAGCAGAAGAGCACTAAGTCCCTTGACTTTGCAAGAAGTCATAGGCTTAGAGTGGATGGTTCATGGTTTCAGCACCCACAGGCTCATTGCTGGACTTGGTATTCCAATGCTGGTGGTGTGGCAAAGGAGATTGACCATGTGCTCGTTGGTACTCATTGGAAATTGATCCAAAACTGCAGGGTCCAGCGGAGTGCTCAGTTCCTCAATACCGACCACAGGCTTTCTGGAGCAACTCTGTAGTTGCTGCTTAAATCTAAGAGAATGGTACCATTCCAGCCTCGGCCGGATGGTGGCAAGCTCAAGGATGAGAGGGTAGCTGAGAAGTTTGTCAACATTGCGTGTGGATTTTGGGGGTCTGGGTACTTTGGGAATCCTGAAGAGTTGTGGAGTGCCTTCAAGACCACCATCCTTGATGTTGCCGGTGGATGTCTTGGAACTCACCATCGGGTGAAGGTGAATTTTGTCTCTCAATGGACACTGCATACAATTGACCAGAATCACAGGGGCAGTCTCAAAGGCAGCTGAGCTGTTCAGGGAGTTGTGGCATAAAACTGGACGTGCACAAAGAGTGGACAAGAAGGACTATGTGCGAGAAATCTGTGAGGGGGTAGAGCATCACCTGTGGTCAAGTTATTCCCATCCTGCTTGCAGGGGAATTCACACATTGCATTCCTCCAAGCCCGTCCATCGGTGTACTGCAGTTAGAGCGGAGGGTGGTGGGCTCTTGACAGAGGAGTCCGTGGTGAAGGCCCGCTTGGCCGGTTACTTTGAGCGGCTGTACCAGGCTGACCCAACAGCTGTTGAGTTGGATGTCAGGGGTGTTCCCATCCCCATTGCTAACCCGGATCAACTGTGATCCACCTTAGTTTGTGGAAATACAGGCTGCGGTGAACCATTTGAAATGGGGGTAAAGCTCCTGGGATCTGTGGCATCCACGCTGAACATCTCAAGGCTGGTGGAAATGCTGTACTCATGTTGCTGCATGCAGTTCTGTGCTCTGCCTGGAACACAGGCATCATCCAAACTGACTGGAAGAGGGGCCTTGTTGTCCCTCTTTGGAAAGAGAAGGGTGATCGCCAGGACGGCAACAACTACCGAGAGGTGATGCTGCTCTCAGTGCCGGGCAAGGTTTTTGCTCAGATAATTCTTGATAGGGTTCACCACTGTCTGCTTGAGCACCAGCATGTAGAGCAATCAGGCTTTACACCAAAGAAGTCAACCATTGACCGTATCCTTGCTCTTTGGGTCCTCACCAAATGCATACAAGAGTTTTGGCAGGGGCTGCTTTCAGCCTATGTCGATCTCTGCAAAGCATTCGATTCAGTGAATCAGGATGCCCTCTGGAAGATTCTTGGTCTTCGTAGGGTACCACCAAAACTGATAAATCTGATATCTGAACTATTCTCTGGTACTGAGAGTGCTCTGAGATGTGGTGGTACCATCTCTGACTTATTTCCAATTGTTACTGGAGTTCATCAGGGGTGTGTACCATCCCCCAGTATTTTCAGCATTTATATGGACTGGATTCTGGGGAGGATGTCGGAGAGATCAAGCTGCGGTACATAGTTTGGGAATGTCAAGATATTTGACGTTGATTTTGCAGATGATGCAGTCATCTTTGCAGAGACTCTGGATTTCCTTTTGGAGACCCTCAAGGTGCTGAATGAGGTGTCGGAGCTACTGGGATTACGGGTTTCCTTGGTCAAAACTAAGATACAGGCGTATAATGACATCTTGGATGGTGCTATCTTGTCTGTACCTGTTTGTGGTGAGGATGTTGAGGTCATGTAGAGATTCCTTTGCCTTGGCAGCGATATTCATGTCTCCGCTGTCTGTGAGTCAGAGGTCATTAGATGTCTGGGTCGGGCCTGGGGAGTCATGAATTCACTGGATCATGGGGTGTGGTGCTGTCGGTTCCTGCGCAGGAGGACGAAATTCTGAGTCTTCAGGTCCTTGATGCTTCCAGTCTTGCTCTATGGATATGAGACTTGGACTCTGACCAGGGATTTGAGACAGAGACATAATTCCTTTGGTACCAGGTCTCTTCGGAGAATCCTTGGCTATCGCTGGTGGGGCTTTTTGTCCAACGAGCAGTTGCTGAGACTCAAATGAAATTTGTTACCTGCATAGTCCGTGTGCGCCAGCTGCGGCTATATGGACACGTGTCTCATTTTCCTTTCACTGATCCTGTGCTCCAGATTCTCTCAGCGAGGGAGCCTCGTGAGTGGAAGACGCCAATGGGCCGACCATGTGCCTCGTGGTTGCAGCAGATTGATGAGCATCTCAAGGAGATTTGGATGGGCCAGGCATCTGCCCGGGCAATGCCCAGACTGATTCCCCTGGAGTGGATGCAGTGACGCGCTGTTCTGGAGCATGCTCCCATCTGTGACCTGACGTGAATATAATCATGTTATCAAGCTTTTCAGCCACCGCAGGCCCCTAATTTTGAATGAAATCAACTTCATCACTGAATGCACCACAACTACAACCACCCTCCATCTGTCTCACTTGGGAATGTTCATTTTTTCTATTAACAAAATGACTTGTTTGGTTTTACAAAGCATGACCTTAAAGTATTATGATCATCCAAAGACTGATGTCACAGGATGACATCAGTGAAAACCCTCTTGTGATTTGTGCTCACATTCACTGGATATCTACATGAGGCTTTCAAATATCTACGTTTCTTGATCAACGTTCTTGTTCAATCAGCCTAATTGCCATTAAAATGTTTAAAAAAAAAATAGAATTACCAATCTACTTATTTACTCCTGCTATCAGAAATAAACTTTGTTTAGATTAAGTCAAACAATTGCAGTGTATGCTGTTCAGGTTATAAAGTGCGCAGTACTTCATTCGGTAGGTGGGGATGATGAGGGGAAGGGAGGGTCAAAATGACATATTGTATATTTGCAAATGTAATAAATAAACATGCCCATGCAGATGAAGGCTCACGTGAAAAAAGTGAAAAGAAAGACAATGGAAAGTTAATATTCTACATTCAGATGCAGCACAAGGCTGCAGGGTCACATCATTGGCTGAGAGCATGGCTGTGCTGCTGATGCAATGCCCTCTGCTGGTTAGGACAGGAATTTTGAATTTTCCCATCATGCTAGCAATAGCTTGCCTACTCTTCACAAAGGACAGACATCATGGGATCTTTAACATCCACCACCTAATGCTGGCAGACAGGATGCCCCTTTAACGGCCATCCGAGGGACGGCACACACACACACACACACGTGAATCACCCCATCTGTGAAACACCGGGGGATGGCAGTTTATAGCTCGGTCAGGATTTGAACCCAGGCTAAATACCTTCAGGGTGAGTGTGCATACCTCTAGGCCATCCTGTCAATCCTAGTTATGGTTCCCGGAGGGAGGTATCAAGTGTTTAGTCTTGGTGTCCATGGTGTCCCGTTTTTTTGGAGAAAAAAACAAAACATTATGTTTATATTATGAGAAATATAACTGATGATCAGAAAATGTAGGAGAGGCAGACACTGGATGAAAGGATGAGTCAAGATCATTGAGAGTAAAATTGTTCGCAAGTATAAAGCACAAGCTTAGCGGAAAAAAAAATTGGTTTGGTATGAGATGAACGTGAGATTGTGGTCAGTTGCTGGAGAAAATAATACAGTAGAAGTAAATCAAGTGCGGTGGGGCGGGGGTAAACCAATGGAAAACCAGGTTGAACATATTACGTTTTGTATCCCACTGATAGGTCAGATCTGCATCCGGATCTTCACCAAAATCGAATCAATTCAGCCTTGTCAACGTGTCCACCAAGTTTCCTCCGAATCCATCCATAACTTTTTGAGATATCATGCGATATATCGGTTTAGCCCCATCTCTCAATGGTGACAAATCACTAAAAAAAATTCGAGTATCCGGATCCAGTTCAGAATCTTCAACAAAATTTCATCAATTCATCCTTGTCACACACCAACCTGTCCACCAATTTTCGTCTGAATCTATACATATCCTGCTCATAGACAGACAGACAAACAGGGGTGAAAACATAACCTCCGTCCACCTTAGGTGGCGGAGGTAAATAGTCTTAATTGTAAATGCTAGTGTTGTTTTACATCTGTGGACAGGAAGAACAATGGTTATAATCAACAAAATGTTGATCGAGGTGTGCTAACTGCTGTCGGAGGCAAGGAGAAGTTGACATATCAGGCATTACCCCTTTGTCGGAGCAAAAAAGTAAGCAAGGAAGGAGAAGGGAATCAAGGAGAAGTCGACTCCTTTTTTACTCCGACAAAGGGTTAACCCTCAAAACGTCAGCTTCTGCTTGCCTCCAACAGCAGTGAAGGATATTTCAATGTTCTGATTATTCCATCCAAGTGAAAAATAGAGAATGCAAGAAAAACGACAGAAAAACAGCTGAAACAAGTGTAAATCCTGATAGATTTTAGAAGTTACTCGACGACCCGTGAACCCGTTGGGTTCCCGTTGTAACAACGATTCATGGGACAAGATCATTTCAAGAAAAAAAAAGGATAGCTCCAGTGAACTATACAGCTGAGGTTGTTTGCATTGATCAATTCTCACCGAAGAGTACTTGACTGAATCGGTAATTGATTTTTTAATAATTTTTTTCGTTGCCCGATTTGAACGAAACTTGATACTGCACACCGCAGGGCGAATGGTAAGTAAGGTAGCCTAAAAATTTTGCGCTATCGTGGACCGTTTTGGCTGTATTTCGGGAACATACAAGATGAGAGTTTTAGTAATAATAGATCAGGTAGTTGGCTCATGAAATAACATTCACAACCAGACCGGCACTCGGTAGAGCGCAATACCTCCGCCAAGCTGAACAGTTTACGTTTTGTAGCCAACTGATAGGCCGGATACCAATCCAGATGTTCACCAAAATCGAAACAATTCATCCTTGTCACACACCAAACATGATCACCAAGTTTCGTCTGAACCGTGCATCACGTTTTTTGAGATTCCATGCTTTCTATCGTTTTGGCCCAATCTCTCATGCTGAAGAATCACATAAAAATTCTCGAATCGATCCAGATCTTCATCGAAATCGAATCAATTTGTCTAGGTCACACACCAATCTGTCCACCAAAGTTTGTCCGAATCTGTCCATAACTTTTTGAGATATCATATGCTATATATCAGTTTTTTTTTTTTTGCCCTATCTCTCAATTGTGAAGAATCACTTTACAAGTACTTGTATCCAGATCTGGATCTTCACCAAAATCAAATAAATTCGTCCTTGTCAGTTGTCACACCCCCAACATGTTCACCAAATTTCGTCTGACTCCGTCCATAACTTTTTGAGATGTCTTACTTACAAACAGACAGACGGCCAGGGGTGAAAACATGACCTCTGTCCACCTTCAGTGGTGGAGCCGCAGGGGTAATTATTTGCACAAAGGAGGGGCCGATGGCATAAAAACCATTGGGCTATAAATATGTTTGTGGTTGGAATAAGATCACCAACAGTCCCTGTACACATATTTTTGCCTTAATGGCTTTATCAGGAAGATCTTAAAAAGCTTTAAAATCCAAAGCTTTGAGGAAGGCCTACAAGTAGGCCTCGTGTCTTGCCATACCATTGGATAATGCCAATGATGTTCAAAGCTGTTGAGCTCCAAATCATAACAAGGAACAATACTTCATTGAAGTTCATCCACGGACTGAACCCTGGAGGCTGTGGAAGGGTGACAGCCGTGAATGAATGACTTGGTTCAGTGAAGTATTCACAGTCTGTGCTTGGCTTTGGAGAGCACTTTAGAAACATCATCCTCAGAACAAGAATTACGGTTCTTCTGTACAAACTATAATTTTGCAGAACAAATCCAGAATTTAGCAGTCAGGCAAGTCCTACTTACAAGAACAGTACTCGACGACAAGCATACAATATCATGGCATTGTCATGCACATGCCATTTGCTTGCTTATGACATCAGACCATTGGCTAAGCTTAAGCTGACAAAGCTTATGCACAGCTGACCTATATGATCTGGGTTAAAATTTAGCTTCGACGCAAACTGTACAAGAAAATGATTATTTTGCCCAGCCAGTATTATGCATATTACAATCCAAAAGGGGCAATGTGCTACAGTCCACTGGATGTGCAATGTAGGTTTGTAAAGATATACAGACTTACATACATAAATGCTCGTTTTTAAAAAAGCTGTTTTGACTTTAATGCCATCATCACAAAGACAAAACGGTTCACAAGACTAATGTAAACCAAGTTAGGAATGAAGGAGAAGACAAAGAGGGAATTGGGAAGTACGAGAATGACACAAAGAGAGTGGGAAGCCCAGGGCGTGGGAAATGGAGAGCCAGGGGTTTTGAGGAGTATGGAGGGAAAGCGGTAGCGATTCTAGTCGCGTAGCAACGTGTGGGCAGGGAGTGCTTGTGCCTTGAACAATCATTAGTGCTTGAGCAATCCCTAGCAACAATGCACAAAACAGAAAGAACATTATTGTCAATATCACAGCCAGCAGCACCTTTGTTGCCACCTTTTGCTGGAGCATTGCGGATAGAATGAGAGAAAGGGAAAAGGGGGGGGGGGGGAAGGAAGCATCCAGATGAAATTACTGGCATGTCCAAAAGACATTGCCATATGCTTTCAGATTCCTTTCTTATGTGACCATAATGACAAAATTAAAGGACCTCATCACAAGAAGAGAATGATAAAGAACCGATACAGAGACTCGGGAGAGAGCATGAAGAGGAAAAGGAAGGCCTTGGGGGAATGAAAGCAATAATTGTATAAGTGGAGGGGAATGAGTAGAGATACCTGGATGAACAACAGAGATGTACAAGGATAATATTTAAATAATACGATTGCTCATATATTATCTTCTCAATGTCTTGATAAAAAAATAAAAGGAAAACATGATCCATAACGATTCCCATGATCGTGAATGATAACAACGTCAATCTCTTTATCTCTTATTGTCTTTCCGCAGTCTGAGGTTTTCGAATTTTCCTCAATGACTGCTTTAAAATGACGACTTCTTGTTTTGAGCTTCCCAAACCATTACTTGATGAGAGAGTTCATAGAACGCCTTACTCTGCGCAGTCTAGAGAGAAGGGACATGGGAAGGGTGTTTTCAAATTGGTGCTTTGAATTTCAGACCACAATCTATATTTCTGAGCGAGCTGCAATTTTGTCTGAATATCGATATTCCCCCAACACTGAGAGGTGTAACATTTTATCCAAGTACTGTACTACCAAACTGGAAGTTTTTGGAAGTGTCAACAAGGCGATTTGTGTTCTTCAGTGTTCAGGTATATAATTCAATTGAAACAAGAAAAAGAGCAATCAGAGATTGTAGACCCTTGCAAGGACTTGTTTTGTGTGGTGTTGGTGTAGTTTTGTGTGGTGTTGGTGTACTGGTGTGCTACGTAATTAATAAAAGACATAATTAGAACTGCCATTTTATAACCGCTGGCAGTGATGACCGGGTACCAAGACGTCCAGTTCATAATTATTATTCAATTGAATTTAGAATGGGATTAAAATAAATTCAATTCAAATCAAATGGAAGATCAAACAGGTGCAGTCCCGCATTGGAGTCATCAGAAAGAACCCGAACAAGCAAATAGCAAAGATTAAGTCATCAGGAGGAACTTGGATAGGATTTGGGTTTCAGATGGTACTCCTCAACCCTCAAGCACATCCAGGCACAGCCAAGTGAGCCTTATTAAAATTAATAAATAATAATAATAAAAAAATCAAAAAGAACGCAGATCAAAAAAATAAATTATTCTGCCTGCCAGACCATGCGGCCGATCAGGATGAAATTTAAAACATAGATTCACCAACACTACTATATCGTAATTGTGAAGTTTCATGTCGACTGATGAAGCGGTTCAAGAGAACGAATTTCAAAAAGATTTTTGCTCAATCCAATATGGCTGCCAGACCATGTGACATCAATTATTCATGAATACCCTGGTATTCCCAAGGCTTGGGGAACATTTTGTGAAGTTTCCCCTCGATCTGTCCAGCTGTTCTGGAGAAGAATTAATTTTTTTAAATAGGTTTTAGGGTAAATCCAATATGGCTGCCAAACCATGTGACATCAATTATTCATGAATACCCTGGTATCCCCAAGGCTTGGGGAACATTTTGTGAAGTTTCCCCTCGATCTCTCCAGCTGTTCTGGAGAAGAAGATTTTTTTTAATAGGTTTTAGGGTAAATCCAATATGGCTGCCAAACCATGTGACGTGACCTATGACATGTGTGAACCTTTTGTTCCTCATGCTTAGGTGGTCATATGTATAAAGTTTCACCCCGACCCATTCAGCCACTTCAGAGAAGTCGATTTTTGAAGGTTAAAAAAAAAAGAATATGGCTGACAAATCACGTGACTGATGACGTCGTCAATTTTCTTTTTTCCGTCAACCATTTTATCCCGAGATGACCCTCAAAAATTGTTCACATTGATCAGATGTAACGTTCTACATATGCAATTATGATGTCATAGCAAAGACACCGATGACATCATTAAAAAAAACCCACTTATTCCCCATGAGCAGTACTTGCCATTTACCAAGTTTCAATTTTTGTCTTTGGTGCGGTTTCAGATATACAGAAGTACAAATTTTTCCCGTTTTTCCAACATGGCTGCCACACCACGTGACATCATAATTATCATGAAAACATTCTGTATGAGTAGTTCCTCCGATGGTGAAAGTGTCGTCTCAATCCGACAAGCGGTTGCGGAGAAAAACACTAAAGTTCTGTGCGGACAAACAGACAGACAAACAAATGGACCCACATACAATGTCCTCTCCTTCGACGAGGGTAATAAATTTAAAGTTTTAAAGGCGGGAGAAAAAAAACAACACCACTTTTTTCAGAGTTCGCCGCCGTTGATGCACCGTCTTTAACACCACCTTATTTAACACGTTACATTAGTTATTCGTGCCTGTTGTTTGTGTCCTTTATGACGTCCTTAAAAACAAACAGCAAGTTTCCTGTTTGGAATGATTTTCCATTACCTTACCACTGTGTGCCACATGCTCACTCAGCATGATATTCCATACAATTTGCCACATTCATAGCCAAAGAACTGGTAAACTGTAGGTTCGTGTTCTACAGTATTCAAAATGTAAAATTAAATTAAAATTAACTAGTTCCCGATCATAGACCGACATCTGCAGACAGACAGTGAACCGATTGCTTAACCCTGCTTTTACGCTCCGCACGTGCGGGGTAACAACGAATCTCTCACTTGTGCGAACTGTGATTCCAGTGAAATTTATTCACCTATTGTTCCTCCCAGATGAAGCAGGATTGAGATACTACCCAGGCTGCACTCCAGCTGCACTACCCAGGCTGCCTACGCTCATCCCAGCTCACTACCAGGCTGCACTACCCAGCTGCACTACCAGGCTCACTACCCAGGCTTCACTATCCCAGGCCATTTAGCACTAAACTGATTGTACATTCAAGAATTGATGCCCATGAGATTCAAATGAGAAAGATCACATTTCAAATACATTTTGTGCAGACAGTCGATTAATGTCCCGCCCCCCCTTGTCATTTTATGTCTTTGTGCTGAGATAGAATATTGCGGGGTTCTCCCCCCCCCCCCCCCCCCCCCCACCGGAATAAAGCAACGTAAATGTGGAGTAAGACGATGCCCTTTTGGCTTTCATCCTCTGATTCCCGCATATCCTACCATTATCGGAAACATTTATCCCATGTACACCTCTACCTTATCCATCAACCCGCAGTACTGTTCATCGTCACATACCCTAAACATCCCCCCCCCAAGGATATTTATCTGTACTCACGTGCCAAGAACTCCTGGAAATCGAACACGGTGCTTATGTCGTCGATCTGTTTCTTCCACGGTGTTCACCCGTGGATTGCTGGGCCATGGCTGTGTGCGCTGCCAGCACGGTGTGTGACCACGCACGTGGGCGCATGGGTGGTGGGAACAAGAGGGTTGATGAGGGGAGGAGAGCGGAGATGTTAAAAAAGCAACGGGATGATGGCACCGCATGCACATCCTTGGCTCCATGCGATGACGCCTCGATCTCTCTCTTGTTTTACGCGTTCTTCATCCTTTTGTTTTAACGACACCTCACAATGAACCAACAGGAATGAATCATGTTCACATTTTGCGTATTTAAAGTTTACATTTTGTAGATATGCTAGGAACACACACACACACATATATATATATATATAATATATTATTATAATATATATACACACACACACATTAATATAACACACAAAACAAACTTATACACACACACACATAATATATACCCACCACATATATATATATATACACACACACACAACACACATATATATATATATATATATATATATATATATATATATATACACACACACACACACACACACACACATATAATATATATATATCACAACACACACACACACACACACATATTATATATATACACACACACACATATATATATAATATATATATATATATATATATATATATATATATATATACACACACACATACACAACACACACACATATATGTACATGAAGTACATATATATACATATATATGTGTATATGTATGATATATTGTATATGTACATGTATATATGTACATTATATATATATATATATATATGTACATGAAGAATTACATGACTGTTCGGTTTAGCTGTTCAGGTATATTTAGGTGATTGTATGCATGTCTGTCATAATTGTGACGTCTGTGAGAAGATCTTGTTTAAAAAGCGGATGTGCTACCCAATTGAAGACAAGCTGAGGGATGTCGCTGTGCCACCCCACAGCTGTTCTGCTTCCCGCAACTAAACCTCGTATTACTTTCCAACAATGCAAACCAATTTGTGTTTTGTCAATCATGAGCATGCAGTCATTTTGATCATGTCAGCATTGCACGACCTGGAATATGTATATTATTTATATATATATATATATATATATATAATATATATGGGGCTGCAAAAGTAGTATACAGTAATGAAAAACAACAAACGTTAAATTCCACTTTACCTGCAAATAAAAGATGTATTATAGAAAAATTACTAAATAAAAATATTAAAATGGTAATAATTATTTAATAATTAAATTAATTCTAGTATTAAATGAATCTCTAGCACCACTATTATAATACGGTAATACTGTGTAAATCCTTACTGAACCTACTTTTGCAGCCCCTGTATATATATATATATATATATATATATATATATATATATATATAATATATATAATGTAGGGTGTTCAAGTCACATCTGAAGTCATAATCTTCATATATGTAGCTGTATTACTCATCTAATATGACAAGCTTTTTCTTACCACTGACTGGACTGACTGACTGATATTAAATAATCAGTACCTTCCGGGTGACGTTTAAAGCTGAAATTTTTATGCGCCGATGGACATCAAAGCTGGAACACCGGGGAAAATCATAGAATCATCGGACAACATCCATAAATGAGAATATAAGTAAATGAAAAAATAAATAAATGAAAAAATGCAGGTGAGCGACGCGAGAAATTGGGAAGCACGGCAATTTTGTGTGCCAACGAACATAGAAGCCCGTACACCGGGGGGGGTCACAGAACCAACGGAAAGCATTCGTCAATGAAAATATAAATATATGAAAAAAGAATGAAAATAATAAATGAAAAATCAAAATGCAGGTTAGTGACCCGAGACAATGGTGAAGCATTGTTCGTATGCTTACACATTATGTAAGCATACCCAACTAGTAATAATATATCTGCTGTTTCTCCACGCACGCACGCACACACACACACACTTTTTCTTAAAAAAAAAACATTGTGGGTGAATGGGGTTGAGGACACATTCCCCTTCTTAATTATTAAAGGAATAAACAAACCGACAGCACATTCACCTTTTGACGAGACCCTCTCACAGACATCACAATCACGACACACATATATGGCTTAATCATGCATCCTGTACACCATCACAATCACACATCCTCAAAGCCTTTACCTCTGCATATACTTGTATAGCTGTCCGCACTGTGCTGTCTGCTTACCCCCCCCCCCCCCGATCGTTACCCCCCCCGATCCTTCTGTGTGGCACGCTCCAAGACTGACTGATGCGTTATGTAATCCCCATTTCCATGATTCTTACCCATCCCCAGCACCTTACATTTCTTTGTTGAACTATATCTGCCAACCTTTTGTCAAATCTATGAAAGCATTGAGACTCACCTGAATCTGCTCACCTGCCTCTCTGCTATCTACCTTACTACCAATCTTTGCATCATCTGCAAAGTAGGAAAGGCATCTCCAAACCTCACTCTCCAAATTATTGAAGTAAATAATAAACAATATAATAATGGTCTTCATACTGATCAGTGAACTACCCCAATACTTACAACCAACCTCCTACTCACAGGCACATCTTTGTTTCCTATAACCAAGCTATAGTTTCCAATCCAGATAGCTACATAACCAGATACTCTAAAGTACCTTCTCAAACCCCTTAAGTCAAAATATACCACAATCGGTGGCCTTTCTTTGTCCACCCAATCTGAAACTTCTTACAACTCCAAAGAAATTTGTTAAATATATAGCCTCCTTTTAGTAAATCCATGTTGACTGCCTTTAATTAGTTTCAACTCATTTAAATGGTTCCCCATCTGATCCACAATTAACATATTGTTCCGGGTTTGTCAGTCGGGTCATGAGTGGCCTCTCTCGGACCCGCTTCCCGACCTTTGACCCTGAAGCAGACAAGCCGCAGATAACAAGTTGTTAAGCAACCACAGGTGCCGTCTGAAAGGACTAATTCTGGTAGGGTCCTTGCGTCCAAATCCCGTGTTACCTACACAGTGAATTTGTCACCCCAAATAAGGCCTGTGCTCTCAATGCCCCACCCTTATTTATCAATTTGGTATGGCCCGGGCGGAACCATAAGTGGGACATCAGCTAGTCTGACCATAGTTAAACTGGGGCAAACACCCATCTACTAATTATATACTATGTCTAACCAATGGAGGAAAGAGACACTCGGGCAGGTTGGAAACGAAAGGTAAATAAAGAGCATGTATTTTACAGGAATGCAGTTCACAAAGGAGAGATCTTAGCCTCTAGCACACAAGTAGCTGAGACAATCCTTATTATGAATCTACGGACAAAGGCGCCTCATAAATTCCGGGAAGTTAGACAAGTAAGGTTGACAGATAGAGAGATACAGAAGGCGGGGTTTGTTGGCGACCCCCTCACTCAATCGCCACAAGCCTGCGAGCTTATGTGTTCCCAACATAAAAAGGAGAGGGTGGATGATGTAATGCACTGTGTGGGAAGAAATGTGGCGTATGCTTCATAATGCCTCGAGGAAATTGTGAATGTGTGTCAGTCCCCTTGCTCTGAGCGAGTCGAAGGGAAATTGTTAACTCTTTGTGCGTTCCAAGTAAATGATTAGATATAGGGATAGCAAGAGAAAGATAGTGCAAGTCAGTATGTAATAGCCGGCACATCCAGGTAAAGAGCTCTGAGGCTCGTTCACACTCGCTCCGCAATAGGGCCTGTCTGTGCAGCAGCTCACGATTGCCCGGCTCGTTCCCAGAGGACTTCTTGTGGCTCCCTTGGCTCCCTGGATGTACACCACCCTGACTTCTGTGCTCTCCGGACTTGTAAAGCCCCTGACCAAGGCATTGTCTGGGGACTAGGCAGCTCTTGTATAGCCTCCTGGCTGGCATGCTGATGTTGCCAGGCGACACTCATTGGCTGCACTCTTGGCTTCGTGTTGGAATTGACGGCAGACCCGCCCAGATGTGGTCCTTCTTCCTGCTGCCTCGACTTGCGCTTGCTGTTGCTTATAGCTTTTGCTTTGTATTGTGGTTTTGCAATGAAATGTGATTGTAATGTATCGTAGAGCATGTTGTTTGTGTGTATGGATGCGCTGTAATGAGGTGTGGAGAAGGAGGGAGATTAGGAAGGTTGGGGAAAAGAGATTAGAGGGGATATAAGGAGAGAGGGGATTTAGAGAAGAGTTACAAAGGGGATTCATACCTGCTACATAACCACAACGCATTTTCCCTGTCTAATGATACGAGGGGAAAGATCATCTATCTAAACAAATACGACTGAAATCGTGAAACTCCAAGGTTCCTTTTTGTTTTGGATTTAACCACCTGGGCTCTTCCAAAACCACAACAACATTTAATAACTTCCCCACAACTGAAGTTAAACGAACAGGTATAATTCTATAGTTCTCCGATTCCTTTCTGTATCCTTTGTGTTACATTTGTTATTCTCCAATCTTCTGGTACTTGTCATGACTCCAATCAGCTGCTAAAAATATCACCCTTAACTGCTCTGCAATTGTCCTCAATACTTTTGGATGCAAATTATTTTACCCTGGTTTCATCATCTCATAGTTTTCCGAGTTACCCCACACAAGTGTGAAGCGGAAGGCAGGGTTAAGCAATTGGTTCACTTTGTCTGTCTGTCTATTTGTCTATCTACAGACATCAGTCGATGATGGAGGAATTACTAAATTTAATTTGAGTTTTATATTTTGACTTCTGAAGAACACGAATTGGAACATGAATTGGAACACATACCTGCAGCGTAGCAGTATGTTGACTCTGTTATTAGCAAAATGTATGAAATCTCATCCTGATTGCACATGTGCAGAGAGGGGTAAGGTAGTTTCTTTTACTCTGTCTGGCAGTCAAACAAAATTGAATATCATTGCAAACAGGAAACGTACTGTTTTTAAGGACATCACAAAGGACACAAACAACAGGCACGAATAGGGCTGTTTAAAAGAATGGCGGTAAACTTCATCAATGGCAGTAACATCATTAACGGTGGTAAACTTTCAAAAAAGGCTTGTTGCGTTTTTATTCTTCAGCTTTTAAAATCCTTTTTATCCTCCGCCAACCAACGAAGTTGGCGGGGGATATAGAAATGGGTTCCGTCCGTCCGTCACATTCTTTCCGGATCTAACTACAAATCCCCTAAGATATATTTACGAAATTTGGTACACATATCAAGCAAGGTGTGAACTGTGTCTTATATTTTCTTAATTGATAGGTCACATGGTTTGGCACCATGTTGGATTCAAGAAAAATATTAAATAATGTTTTCTCTGGAATCACATAACTAACGAAGCGAAAATTTGCAACTATCATCTTCCATCACGTCTGCATACATAGTAAAATTATGACATCACAATCACATGGTTTGGCAGCCATCTGGATAGAAAAACACACCTCATCCGATTAACACGAAACTTCACACACGTATTCCACTGGAGGATTGGAGGCACAATTTAAATTATGATGTCTAGGTCACATGGTTCGTCAGCCTTCTTAGATTGAAAATTATTAAATTTTAAAAATCTTCTTCTCCAGAACGGCTGGACAGATTGAGGCAAAATTTCACATACACTTTCCCAAGACATCCTTTCAGAAGTTTGTAATTTCTAATTGATAGGTCACATGTTGGCGGCCATATTGAATTTACCCTAAACCTCCAAACATATTCTTCTCCAGAACGGCTGGTCAGATCAAGGCGGAAACTTCACATACATATTGCACACGAGTAGGGAATATAAGTTTGTTAATCCTCATTTACTATGGCGGGGATATCAAAGACTTTGTCTTCAACGGATGCTAGTTTTTATTATCTCCGCCACCGAAGGCAAAGGAGGTTATGTTTTCACTCCTTTCTGTGTGTTTGTCTGTTTGTCACTGTGCAGGATATCTCAAAAAATTGTGCACGGATCCGGATGAAATTTTGTGGACAGGTTCGGTGTGTGAGAATGATGAACTGATTAGATTTTGGTGAAGATCTGGATCCGGATCCGGCTACTAGAATTTTTAAAAAGTGATTCTTCACCATTGAGAGATAGGGCCAAAAAGGATATACAGCATGATATCTCAAAAATGTATTGGGCTGGATATGTACTCGTGGATCAGGCATTACAGGGCGGAGGTATGTGCTCTACCCAGTGCCCTTCTAGTTTCCAAATGAATTATGTACTTGAATGCTGGAAAGCACAAATCGCTTTTTGTCAACAAATCAACAAATCAATTGTCACAAATCAACACTTTCAAAAACCTTCCGTTTAGCAGTACTGAGGAGATTCAGCAATCACGCCATCTCATGTCTGAGGGCAGAGTAACTGTGAAATTGAGCATTCAGAGAAATATGGCAGCACCTAGCGTTGCTTTTTAAAATGCAAAGCAACAGTTGAAAAGACTTCCCATGTCCTTTTTCAATATTGTTTGTGGAAGTTGTTCTATGAATTTTCTCGTCACCCTGCACGCATGAAGCGAAAAGCGGAGTTGAGCAATTAGTTATCTTTGTCCGTCTGTCTCTGTCTGTCCACAAATGTCAGTTTATGATCTTGGAATAACTTAATTCCAAATTGAATGTTATATTTTCAACATGAATCGGAAAACAAACATGTCGTTTAGCAGCGCTTTGGCTCTGAATTTGTCCGAATTGCACATGCGCAGAGAGGAGCGAGATAATTTGTTTGTTTTTTTTACTCTGTCTGCCTGTCAAACAAAATAGAAAATTATACCAAATAGGAAACTTACTGTTTTTTAGTGACATCATAAAGGACACAAACAACAGGCACAAATACCTCATGTGACATGTTAAATAAGGCGGCGTAAAAGACGCTGCATCCACAGCAGTAAAACTTCCAAAAAAAATTCTCCAAGCTTCAATATCTTTGTTGTTTGTTTGTTTTTTAGTTGAATTATATAATTGAACATTGTGGAACAGAAATTGTCTTCTTGGTACTTTCCAAAGCCTTTCTTTTCGCAGTGCTGACAAAATATTACGACATTTTACATCATCTAGATTCTAGACCAATACAATTTGCTGCTCGTGGACTCCGCCCACATCCTTGTCTCTCAAGACTGCGCAGGGTAAGGTGTTCTATGAATTCTCCAATTACCTCCACCACCGAAGGTGGATGGAGGTTATGTTTTCACCACTATCTGTTTGTTCGTGAACAGAATATCTCAAAGTGGTGGACAGTTTCGGATGAGATTTGGTGGAGAGCTTGGGTATGTGACACGGACAAAATCATTAGCTTTTGGTGAAGATCCTAATCCGGATCTGGATCCGAGAATTTTAAAAAGTGATTCTTCATCAGTGAGAGATAGGGCCAAAAAAGACGTATAGCACAATATCTGAAAAAGTTATGGACGGATTCCGACGAAACTTGGTGGATGAGTTGGATAGGTGACAAGAACAAGTCCGAATCCAGATCCGTCGTATCAGTGGGATACAAAATGTGAACTAATCAGCCAAGTCGAGGTATGCGCTCTACCGAGAGGTCATTCTAGGTGTTTCTTTACTGACTATTTTTACTCAGAACGCCTCTAAACGCCCTTCCTCACCTCCTCAATTAATTCTCTTACTGACTGGTAATTCCTTGAACTGTTCTTTTGTAAATGTGAAGCAAAACAATGTTAATAACAAGCAACAAGCATCTTACTGTCATCATAAACCATAATGTCCTTGTGCTCTCCCTCAATGGGCCCGTCCCCATCCATACTCAACCTTCTCATTACCCTTATGTACTTAAAAACGAAAAGCCTTGTTTTTATGTTTAATATTCTTGACCATATCCTCATGTTCTCGTTTGGCTTCCCGAGTTATTTTCTTAACCTGACTCCGTTTACTCCAAAATGGGGTTGTCTACATCCCCGAGGGAATAAAGGAAAATAACCATAAATGGTGAGTTCCAAAAGGACAGCAGTGCATTTTTCGACTTTAAAGTGCTGAGTTGTGCCAATTATAATCACAACCCAAACAATTCAAACAAGAAAGAGCAATGAGATATTGCAGACCCTTGCCAGCACTTGTTTTGCGTGGAAAATAAATGGAAGGATGCACAAAATGAAAGGTCGTTGATTGGAAATTAAAGGTCTAAATGGTCTCGTTGTAATAATGTGTAAAGGTGGAAAGGTCTGAAAAGGTATAAATGGGCTGAAAGGGTCAAAATGGTCTGAAGTGTCAAAAGGGTCTTAAAAGGTTGAAGGGGTCTATAGGTCAAAAGGAGTTCAAAAAGGGTATTAAAAGGAATGCAAGGTGTGAAGGACTAAAGGTCCAAAGGGTAGAATGGAGTCTAAGGGTCTTTGGGGTTCTAAAGGGTCGAAGAGGATCTAAAAGGTCTGAAAGCATCTTCGAGCTCGAAAGAGTCTTAAAAGGTGTTTAAGTGTATTATTATGGGTTGAAGGGGTCTTCAGAATCTTAAGGGTCACAATTTTCTTAGTAGTCTAAATGGTCTGAGGGGTTTAATGGTTCTTATGGGTCATCGTGGTCTAAAGGTTCTTTGGGGTCTTAAAAAGGGTGTTAGGGGTTGAAAGTGTCTTAGGGGTCTTAAAGGGTCTTGGGAGGGGGGGGGTCTTAAAGGCTATTTGGGTACATGGGGTCTTAGGGGTTATATCGGGTCTTAGGGGTTATATAGGGGTATTTAGGGTCTTAGGAGCATATAAGGTTTTCGATGTCGAAAAGGTCTTGGAGGTCTTAAAGTGTCTTAGGAGTATCAAGGATCTCACAAGTCATAAATGGTGTTCGGGTTCTAAAGTGTCTTAGCCGTCTTAAAAGGTCTTCAGGTTGGAAGAGTCTTAAGAGTTTTAGGGGTCTTCCTGGTCTTGAGGATGCAAAGGGTCTTCGAGTTCGAAAGAGTCGAATGTAATTAATACAAATGCTCACGTTCTGTGTGGACAAACAAACAAACAAACAGACAAACAGACAAACGGACACAAACACAATGCCCTCTCCTCCGGCGAGGGTAACAATCGATAGACTGTGCCGGATTTATTGTGTTCTCGAATTTTACTTTCTAAAACTGACTCAATGAAGCTATATTTAATGGCCTTCTTCGAATTCTTCATTAGTATATTTTAACTATTTTGTCTTGTTAACATTTTGGTCGATTTACCGATGCAACAATTATGACGAGCTCCCATTTGAATGCCTCAAGCATTGCACATGTGCACTCGGTTTATTTGCCTTATAGACGTTGCGCATGCGGAATGTGGAGAAAGAAATGACGTCACAGACGACACCGGGATCAGAGCTCTGCTTTGCAAGAGGATGTCACGGCAAACGTAGAAGGATAAAGAGCAGCTCCTACAGGCGGCATCACGACATGGCAACTTATTATTACTCTTTATAAATGTTCCCACATTCGTCGTCGTAGATGACACTATGATAATAATAATAATAATACTATATATACACACGCACACATATTATATACATATATATATACATATATTGGTCATCAGCACAGTATTTTACTCTTGTAGCCAAATGTGCTTTGTGCATTTTAATGCCGACACAAAATTCTCATCCATGAGATCTGAAAGGAATGGGATGATTTTATTTTGTGGGAGCAGGAGATGCCCACGCAACAAGCACCTCATACTAAAATTCACCAACTGTCCTGTCGTGGTTCTGTAAAACCAGAACTCCTCTGAGCAATCCACCCAACATACAGTGATTCTGGGATAGTTATCTCATTAGTATTTGTGCAATTAGCCCTTTCCATATGTCTAGTGGGTAAATGGGAAAGATGTGTTGTGTCGGGCCTTTAGTTAGGTCTTCAATCCTCTATCCTTTCATTTATTTAATCTCTTTACTTCCTTTTATGTCATATACAAACCACGCAAGCATGCACGCAGATTAGTAACGATACCAGGAGCGGCGAGAGGACACAGCGGAAACTTGTTTGCATACGCGCCTCTTTGTCCGTTCAAACGGCACGCCATAACCCAACTGACACCTCACCTCAGAACCTTATTATGCTCAACGCTACAATGCTTACCAGAACCACTCCAAAATGCCATCTAAAAATCCCCACAACAACCTACGTGCAATGCCTTCACCACAAACGCCATAACCATGACCAACTACCCCACCATCTTTGCCACAAACACCACAACACTTCCCTCACCTCCATATAACCGCCGCAACTGCTATCAACCCCCCTGGACACTCACGACAGTTTCTGAGGGTGCCAAAGGAATGAGGGCATTAAGAGTCAGGGTTTTTCAGCATGTAACTCGAAGCGCAGGCGTGCGCTGGGAGTCATTCAAGAACGTGTGGGTAGCTCCGAGGTTTCCCCAAATAACCACGCTTGAATGGAGTCCAGTGCACGTTCAGGGACGGAGAGCACTCGAAGACCCTCGACCAATGTTAATTACGGAGCTCCATCGCGTGTCTCGGCTCGAGGGCAACTGAAGCCATTTTCGTTTCTGAAGCCTAGTGGGACATGGATACGGCATGGGGCGACTGCTATGTGCCAGTGGGGGAGCTTGGGAATGCTTAAAGGGTCATTTGATCCAACTTTTGGCTCCTCCCTCGCTCAGGTTCTAAAAAAAAAAAGAGCAATTAATCTCGCTGGCTCTCTCTCTCCTTCATCCCAGCTCCGTGAGGCAGTCGTCCAACATTTCTCCTCCGTCCAGAATCCAAGCGGAATCTCTTCATGAGCCAGCGCAACTGAGCAGAGAGGGCGTAGCAGCCAAACGAGGCGAGTGGGGTGGAGCAAGTTATTGTCAGGATGGGCCGGGATCACCCCCGGGTCATCAGCACTTCGTTTTGGCTGCTTTCAGCAGCCAATATTCACACTTGCAGACCTCTCACACATCTCCGTTCAGTCTTTCTCTCATGCATCTTTTCTCCCATCAACTGTATGTCTCGTCCACTGAGGATGCACAGGCTAAGATAGCACAACTGATTCGCACCTCTCACACCATGCCACACAACATGCTGCACTGCATTTGCACCTCCCACTCCCACACCATAGACACCCTCAATTTTCCTCCCTCCTTCCCCTTCCTCAGCGATTGGGCTGCACCAGTCCATCGGCTATGCCAGGTACAACGAGGTCGCTTCACCTCAAATGTCTCTCTTTCTGGGCTACCTCTAATTTCCTTGGGTGTTTGTGTGTGTAATGGCGCCTGCTATGTGTAACATAATTTAAGACTAGATGTTTATCGGAGTTGATCTGCGATGTGTGTTCTTGTGTAAATATTTGCATTTCTTTTGTTGCACCAACAAATTCCTTGTTTTCCCCTGCTGTACATAAATATTGTCCCACATAACTTTCCTCGCCTTCTTGTAATAAACTGCTTTGTTATAAATGTACTCAGCTCGTTTTCATCTTTTCCTGCATTGGTCCAGCATGGTCTGCACATTAGCCTAGCTGGGAAGTTACATCCCAAGAATCTGCTTATTAGCCGGTGTGTTCTTGGCAGCTCCGCTCGGCTGCACCTGATACGATATGTTGAACACCAGTACGCATCGAGGGTGCGATTCCCGATAAGGAAACTGTGTGTTCAAGTTAAACGGTAGTCAGATGGAGGACACTGGCACGTGGTTAAATAATATTATTGGAGTTCGCATTCGATCGTGACCTGCCACGACACAAACTTATTCGTGTGCGAAGGCTTCAATTCCGGTCAGTCCGGGAGAAACCAGGGATATCCTCACCCTCGTAGTACTCTCGCAAGCAGTGTGTGTGTGTGTGTGTGTGTGTGTGTGTGTGTGTGTGTGTGTGTGATATATATATGATATATATTATACATATATATATATATATATATATATCTTGTTGTGGACAGGGTCGGTTGCGAGAACGACCGCAAGGTGGGGGAAAACTACGTCGTCTCCACCAGACTCCCCGGAATTGTAGGTATCTTTGACGTCGCTCGGATAACTCAGGGAGCTGGCGGGTCGATTACCGACCGTGGTCGCCAATATCTCAACCGCGTAGCATAAGGTCTGTTTGTCTAAAGCCAATTTACCTAAGTAGCTACACGATTAAAACTACGGGGAAGCCACGCCCTCAGAACGCTGGTCGAACCGGATTTACTCTACCGGCAGCGGGAGATTCACACTACCGACTACCGCTTTGCCACCTACCTTTCCAGCTCGTTGCAGTCGAGCGGGCCTGCCCAGGACGCCCGGCTATGATAGACTGATTACTGGGATGAAACCCCGCTTATACTCAGACCCGGACCATGCTGGACCAATGTAAGAAGGGACAGAAACGACTGGGAACATTTCTACAATTGTTTTATTTACAGTAAAATAAAACAAAGGCAAGACTTGACGCGAATATGCAATCAGGAAATACTTACAATCAGCAAAAACACTACTCAGTTCTACTTACAAGACGGGCCACACACACACACACCACACACACACACACACACACACACACACACACAAAGAAAAGAAACCCAGAGTTCATATTGGACCCTCCAGCCGATGAGAGAGAGAGAGAGAGAGAGAGAGAGAGAGAGAGAGAGAGAGATGAGCTAGGGGTCAGAGTCCGGATGGTACCTGGCCATCGGAGAAAGGGGTCTCCATGCTGCGGCACCTGCCAATGGTCGGCGGCCTGTCCCAGTCGCACGTGGGGGACTCGTGGTTCATGGCAGAGCTCGGTGGTGAATAGTTGGGTCCACGGAGGGAGGTCGGGGTCGCTCTGCCCTTCCTTGTGGAGGGCCAGCAGAGACGCGTTCGCCGCCTCGATGACCTCTGCTCAACCCTCGTACAGCAAAAACCAACTAAGAACTCGTAACAGCCCCTCGTAACCACTCAAGAACTCCAGCGCAACCCAAAACCAGAGAGTTGGTGTCAAAGCCATCCAATGCTCCTGTTTAAACATTTATCGTTTTTAAAAGACTAGTCTAATAATATTTTTTTAAAGCATTGCAGTGAAGTCTATCCAAATAATTTTAAAGCAATATATGTATTTGTATATTGTAATCAGTAAACTAGTACACATATTAAATGAATGGCAAGCTCTATGTATAAACAGGGAGCATTGGGTGGCTTTGACACCATCTTAGGTTGAAATTTAATTATTTTTTTTAATCATTTGTTAATTTCAACTTCACTACACCATAGTATACCCCAATAGGAACCTCCATGCCAAATATCAGCATTCTAGTACACATATTAAATGAATGGCAAGCTTCTAAAAAATAACTTGCACCAAAAACTTTAACATTGATGTGCTACAAAAAAGTTAAGTTCAAAACAGGTCAAAAATTTAAAAACATTAATTTTTTAAATTTCAACTCACACATCAATAATATACCCCAAAGGAACCTCCATGCCAAATATCAGCATCCTAGTACACATATTAATGAATGGCAAGCTTCTAAATAACTTGCACCAAAAACTTTAACATTTTCACGCTCACGCCGGGGGTATCGCTATAGCACTCTGTTCTTCGAACAGGTGAGCTAAAAACACGACACACTCCAACCCCACCCGTCCATTTTTATAGATCCCCCTCGATAGGGAGGGCCTTGGTGAAGCCGACGTCACTGTTCGCCCAATTGGATGGGGCTTCCATGGTCCGCCCTTTCTGGCGGGATTTCGGCCATACCGGAAAACCCCGTTCACTCTACTGCAGACTCGCTAAAAAGGACCCACGCCAGATTGAATTGGGTGCTGGAGGAAGCGGCAAGGAAGGCTGCAAGACCCTGCCTTGGCAAGTCAGAGTGTTTGTAGACAGCGGGTGGGTCGTGGTCGTGATGGGAATGGGATGGTTGTTGGTTGTTTGTGAGGGTGTTTGATGTAAAGATTTAATAACCTAACTAAAAAGAAGTCGCAACACACATTTTTGATTCTCCCATTAGACAAAAGGAAGGGAATCTGTCTACACATGTACTTAACGGGATAACTGACTTTTGCGACCTGGATGTTGAATGCAAATGGTTTCCAGATCCGTAACAATATATATATATATATATATATATATATATATATATATATATACATGTACATTACACATATACACACCACACACGTGTGTGTTGTGTGTGTGTGTGTGCAGCAGACACAATATATAGGTTTAAAGGGATTAGAAATGTATCAATAAGCATTTGGGAGTAGAGCAGCACGATGGATATATTGCTAGAACTGGTCGGTAGTTTAGGTAGGGATGGGTGATTGTGTACATGTGGATTGATTGGGATGTCTGTAAGAGGGTCTCCTCAAAAAGTGAATGTGCTGTCAATCTTTGTTAAATCCTTACCCTACAAACCCCCTCTCATCCACCACATCCAACCTCCACCTCAAAAAGCACCCTGGTGATGTCCCTTTGTCTGCAACAATCATCCTTTGGACTCCTCCAAACACAGTGAATTGTCAGAAAACTGATGGAATTAATTAAAATGGTGTTGATAAATCCAGGTTAGAGCGCAACGAGAATTAGGGCAAAGGCATGATTGACCAAATGGTCTCCTCCTGTGCCAATGTTCCTGTCATATCACTGAATAATGTGGACAGGTCTGACTCCACACATCTGGAGGTCAACCGAAATTCCTTGTATTCCTGGAACTCATGTGCTGCAAAGCTTCATCACAAGTTCTCAAAACCTTCTTCCTGGTTCACTAAACACGATGTTTACCCCTGAATCTTCACAACCTGTTAATATACAGTATATCTCAAAAAGGGATGATACCTTAAGAATTGCTTCTAAAAAAACAAAAACACGATTTTGTCTTTTATAAGGGTATCAGAGACATTTTTGTTGACTTTTTAATTAAATGTAAAAGTTTGAAAGTGACCGAATATAAATCTGGCATCCTGTTGGTGGGTAATGGCATCACATGTGAGGAAAACATCACAATATGGAGACCTCAAGTCTATTGGAGCCCATATTAAAATCCATATACAACAATTATTACAGCTCATATATATATATATATATATATATATATATATATATATATATATATTATATATAATATATGTATGTTTGGGTCAACCACGTGATACAAAACCAATCTTGCCATATTCAGAATTGCCAGCCCCAGTAGTTAGGAATCCGGGTGTTGAACAATTAATCTTCGAGCGAACATGCACCTTGATGCGTAAACACATTCTCAGGAGAGCTTTTGAAAAAGATTAATCAAACAAAACCATTCCAGTCAAACAAGTCGTTTTTATTTTTACACTGTCAATACTTTTGTCAGTTTACCCCGAATCTTTTGTTAGCGTCGATCTCAGGCTGCAGACCTTCAAGAATACAAATGTAAGGTGAAAAGCACAATCAGAATTATTATTTGTCAAACAAAATGCATAAAAAGTAGAAAGAAATACAAAACGGAAATACAATTTCATCGGTCATGGTCGTGCAAGCGGGTCTGAAAGGTAGACAACACAAACAAAGACCCGCTTTCTGCAACTCAAGAACATTAATGAAATTGAACAATCCGCGCCCGTTTGCTTGCAGAACAACAATCGCAAGCTTTCCTGGTCCAACTAAATGGGTTAAAGTATGTGTGTGAGATTTATTGGAAGGCAAGGGAGCAAGGAGGGGAAGGGGAGGTTGAGGGGTTGGGGGATTGGGGGGGGGGAGGTAAAAAATATCACTCAGCAAAGCAAACCAAACACTGATGTAAAATAATGTTAGCATATACATTCACAACACTTGTCTACTCAATTCAACAAATAACTATAGGAACACAGTGTCATATACGGTATAGAGCAAAGCCCCCAAAAGACCCATTAAGCCTTCCTCGATTTGGGATGCTTGGGAACATTGCGTTTGGACTTCTTTTGCTTCCCAGTGCTGCCCTTGGATTTATTGACCTTTTTAGCGGTGGACTTAACATTTTTGGCCACGCTTGACTTGGCCTTTTTAGGAGTTGCCTTGGAAGCCACCGGTTTAGCCTTGTGCGATCTTTGGGTTGCTTTTTTGATCTTGTCAGGTTCGCTGTCATTCTTGCCCTTCTTATTCAGCTACGGGGAATAATAAAGCATTGTTAAAAAAAAGCAATTCTCAGGATGTATTGCAGTGTGAGTGGGAGGGTGGGGTGGGGCGGTCTCATGGTATGATGGAAGAACGGATAATGGATGATATTTATAAGCAACTGGCCCTCTTATGGATCCCTCAACCAAATCAAGTCAGCATGTACCATAAACGAGCCGTTTGCTCCGGAACCCGAGATCTGCACCAGGGTTCTGTTCTCCACCAGTGCCTTAACTGCATACTTGAGGTACATGCGTCCATGCTGCTGGTCAAACCAGTCCTCCGTCTTGGCCTCGCGGTAGATCTTGGCAAGGGAGGACCCTCCGCGGTCACCCAAGCGAAGAATGACATCCTGCACCAGGCGGCTGTACTTCCCGGGTTGGTTCTTCCTCTTGGATGATCGTGAGACCGAGGTCTTGGTGTTCCGAGAGACCGAAGAAGTGGCTCGTTTTCTTGGAGACTGCTTGAACGACGTATGCCCCGCCTTCCCTTTCTTGGTGCTTTTCGCATTATTCTCCGTAGTAGCTGATGCTGGGGCCATTTCTACACCCGATGCAGACATCCCAGGGTGCGTGGGCGGCAGTGGGCGAAATCCGGTCCGACGGTAGGGAGAGCTGGCCAATTCAAGCAATCGTTCTGACAAACTTATCTCAAGCGTCACGGCAAGAACTCTTTCGCTCGATTAAATGAGCAACCGATCGAGAGACAATAACAAGCAAACAAATGAGGTTTAAATGAACAATCAAACAAGGGTTTAACAGATAATCGTACGACGGCTTAATTAAGCATCACCCCTTGTACACCACCAGCAATCACTGCCGCCCAACACAGGCGCATATTTAAAGGGAACGCGGACGTCAGTGGCGACAGCAGCAGTTCCACCGGTTGTGGGGGTTCCTCGGTTGTGTTTTCTCCGGACCGTCTTGAACCGCTTTGCGCCTTCTGGAGCTCGGAAAGTCCTCGCTCGCTGTCGCAGGAAACACCGGGTCTCTCACCGCGGGCTCCATCTACAGAAATTGTGATTTTGATCACGGAAAGGAAACGTTTTATGGTAAATGAAGGCACCGCCTCGGCGCGTTGCCGGACCTGAGCCTGGGGGTGGCTCGGGAAAAGCCTTCAGTGACGCTCCATCCACAGTCACATCGACCAACTGGATGCATTGTTGATGTGACCGCCGTGTCAACTCACAAACGGCGTGCCACAGGCTTCTCATGAACGTTTGTGAAGGAATAAATGGAGCGATGAAATGGTACAAACAAACACAAACTGGAGCGCGACATGAAACGCCGCCATGTGGCCAAGGCTGAGCGATACGGGCACCAAGCAAATGTTCTGATCTTCTTCTTCACTTAATAGTCTTTCCAAACAGGGAAATTAAACGTGGAGTACAAGCACAAATGAATTGAAAGAAATGGAAGAGCGACACAAAACTTGATCACTCCAAATCCAGTTGGCTGTGAGAAGTGATCACTCCAAATCCAGTTGGCTGTGAGAAGTGATCACTCCAAATCCAGTTGGCTGTGAGAAGTGATCACTCCAAATGGATCACTCCATCCAAATCCAGAACAGGCCAAGTGAAGAGAAGTGGTGCAAACAGACCCAATACGAGAAGGGCACTCGGTAGAGCGCATACCTCCGCCACGTAATGCCTGATCCACGAGAACATATCGGGTCCAATACATTTTTGACATATTGTGTTATATATTGTTTTTGGCCCCATCTCTCAATGGTGAAAAATCAATTAAAAAAATAAAATTATTGTATCCAGATGTGGATTCGGATCTTCACCAAAATCGAATCAATTCGTTGCAGTCACACCTGTCCACCTAGTTTCATCCGAATCTGTCAACAACTATCTGAGATATCGTGATATATATTAGTTTAGCCCAATATCTTAATGGTGAAGAATCACTTTGACAATTATCAAATCCGGATCTGATTCGGATCTTCACCAAAATTGAATCAATTCTTACTTGTTGCACACACCCAATGTGTCCACCAAGTTTCGTCCAAATCCGTGCAGAACTTTTTGAGATATCGTGCTCTATATCATTTTTGGCCCGCTTCTCTCAATGATGAAGAATCACTTTAAAAATTCTAATAGTCGGATCCGGATGTTCATCAAAATCTAATCAGTTCGTCCTTGTCACACACCAACCTACCCAGGAAATTTCATCCGGATCCGTCCACAACTTTTTGAGATATCCTGCACCCAGACAGACAGACAGACAGACAGACAGACAGCAGAGAGACAGCAGAGAGACAGAGAGGGGCGAAAACATAACCTCCTTCACCTTCGGTGGCGGAGGTAATGAATATACCACGACCAAATCAATTTAAAAATCTGCATGGATAAGCCAAACAAATAAAATAACATGCCAGTATGTGATCAAAGAATGACATGAATGAACACACAAACATGCATCAATTATAACATACGAGCAAATACAACCCGTCGCTTCACTGTTAGGGAATAGTTAAGTTTGGTGGAAGGGGGGGGGGAGAAAGAGGGAGAGGAGGGATAGAGGAGGGAGGGGAAGGATATGGAAGGGAGGGAGGGGAGGATATGAAGGGAGGGGGGAAGGATATGGAAGGAAGAGAGGGAGGAGAGGAAGAGAGTGGGTTGGTGAGGGAGGAGAGGGTCGGATAGGGTGAGGGAGAGAGAGAGAGGAGGTGGGGAGAGTGTGGAGGAAAGGGAAAGTGCAGAGGGGGAGAGAGGGGGAGGGATGAGAGGGGAGGGGGACAGAGGGGGGAGGAGAGAAGGTGAGGGGAGAGGTGAGGGGAGTGAGGAGATAGGGCAGGGGGCAGAGAGAGAGGGGGGGGGGGATCGGCAGATGTCACGCACATGCTATCCCCTAGTTTGCATCCATCTGAGAGACAGCACACACATTGATGAATCGTCCTGCATGTGAAACACTGGGATGACAGTTGATAGCTGGGTCGGGATTCGAACAGCTTAGAGCGAGCATGCACACCTCTTGGCGATCCATTGCTTTATCAAAACTGAATTAATATGAGTAGCAGTTCCGACTGCAATTAAGAAAAGAAAAAAAAAAGGCTTTTAATTTGTTCAATTCATCCATTCTTTGATAACCCTTCTCCTCGATCTCCGGATAGTTGAATGGTGGTGGGGGGGGGGGGGGGGGGGGGGGGGGGGGGGGGGGGGGGAGGGCGGGAGGAGGGGAGGAGTTGCCAGGAGAATAGTGTGAGCGGAGGGCAAGAGAGGGCAAGGCAGCGAGGGAAGGGAGGACAAGGCAGCACAAGGGCAAGGGAGGGCAAGGGCGGACAAGGCAGCGTGAGGGAAAGACAGGACAAGGGCAAGGGAGGGCAAGGCAGCGTGAGGGACAAGGGAGGACAGCAGGCACAAGGGCAAGGGAGGGCAAGGCGGACAAGGCAGCGTGAGGGAAAGACAGGACAAGGCAGGGAGGGCAAGGCAGCGTGAGGACAAGGAGGACAAGGCAGCACAAGGGAAGGGAGGGCAAGGGCGGAACAAGGCAGCGTGAGGGAAAAGACAGGACAAGGGCAAGGGAGGGCAAGGCAGCGTGAGGGCAAGGGAGGACAAGGCAGCAATAAGGGCAAGGGAGAACAAGGCAGCATGAGGACAAGGCAGCACAAGGGCAAGGGAGGGCAAGGCAGGCGGAGGGTGAGGGAGGACAAGGCAGCGCGAGGACAAAGGAGGCAAGGCAGCACGAGGACAAGGGAGGGCAAAGGCAGCGCGAGGGCAAGGAGGACAAGGCAGCGTGAGGAAAGGGAGGACAAGGCAGCACAAGGGCAAGGAGGGCAAGGGCGGACAAGGCAGCGTGAGGGAAAGACAGGACAAGGGCAAGGGAGGGAAGGCAGCGTGAGGGCAAGGGAGGACAAGGCAGCATAAGGGCAAGGGAGAACAAGGCAGCATGAGGACAAGGCAGCACAAGGGCAAGGGAGGGCAAGGCAGTGAGGGTGAGGGAGGACAAGGCAGCGCGAGGACAAGGAAGGCAAGGCGCACGAGGACAAGGGAGGGCAAGGCAGCGCGAGGGCAAGGGAGGACAAGGCAGCACAAGGGCAAGGGAAGGCAAGGGAGCACGAGGACAAGGGAGGGAAGGCAGTGTGAGAGCAAGGGAGGGCAAGGCAGCACGAGGACAAAGGGAGGGCAAGACAGCGCAAGGGCAAGGGAGGGCAAGGCAGCGTGAGGACAAGGAGGGCAAGGCAGCGTGAGGACAGCGCAGGACAGCGAAAGGACAAGGGAGGACAAGGCAGCACAAGGGCAAGGGAAGGCAAGGCAGCGCAAGGACAATGGAGGGCAGGCAGCACGAGGACAGCGCAAGGACAAGGGAGGGCAAGGCAGGCGTGGAGGACAGGGAGGCAGCAGAGAGCAAGGAGGGCAAGGCATACGCGAGGACAGGGAGGGCATTGCAGCTATGAAGGGAATGGGAGGGTGACGCAGCGTGGAGGTGGAGAGGGAGGGTGACGCAGCGTGAGGGGAAGGGAGGGTGAGGGGAAGGGAGGGTGACGCAGCTGTGAGGGGCAAGGGTAGGGGAAGGAGGAGGTGTACGCAGGGATGGGAAGGGGAGGGTGACCAGCGTGAAGGGGAAGGGAGGGTACGGCAGCGTAGGGGAAGGTGAGGTGAAGGGGAAGGGAGGGTGAGCAGGTGAGGGGAAGGGGGTGACGCAGCGTGAGGGGAAGGGAGGGTGACGCAGTGGTGAGGGGATGAAGGGCGATGCAGTGTGAGGGGATGGAAGGGTGACGCAGCGTGGAGGGAAAGGGAGGGTGACGCAGGTGAGGGGGAAAAGGGAGGGTGACGCAGCGTGAGGGGAAGGGAGGGCGAGAAGCGCGTGGGGAAGGGAGGGTGAGGCAGCACGAAAGCGGAGGGAAGGGAGGGCGAGTGAAACAGAGTGAAATAAACAGGACGGTGCGAGGGGAACGGACGGGAGATAAAATGTACCCAAAATACATTTTTTCCTGTGGGGTTCCATGTAAAACCGGGTAGGAGCAGTGAAAAACCCATGCTATCTCCCGGGCAAATTCAAAACGAAACCGTCAGTCCTTGACAGTCCCTTTAACCCTCAGGTGCAGGAGTCAACAACTTTACACCGTTTCAGTCCTGGGGTCCGGGAGACCCGGAAAACGTAAGTGTAAAAAAAAAAATATTGTTTTATCATTATTATTATTTTATTCTTTTGTAATCAAAGTTGATGTTCATGTTTGAGTATTTGCTGAGAAAAGTAATTAATTGATCTTTTTGTTTGGAAGATATCTGCACAACTTTATGGAAAACTTTACACCTTTCCAGGTGTCTGGTGTGGGAAACCCATAACATAAGACGAACAGTAAGAGCAATAAACTTGCAAAACTCATGGAACTCGTAAAATCATGAGAATAAAAAGAATAAGCCTCCCTTTACTGAAGGAATCGAAGCAGCAATCCAATCTCAAAGATGCTAAAACCACCAAAGGGAAGTTGATGTGAGAAGTCGATTCGAACAGGAAAATCTCACAGGAGGAAATTAAATCCAGAAACACATTTGATACATATGGCAGTGGAATGGAATGACGTCAAAAACGATTCAGACTCATTCCCTTCAAGTTGAGAATTCCTTACCAGGACCTATTGTCGTGCTAATGACGTCATTAGGGAATCCCCAAGGACTGAAAAGGAAAGCGTCATGGAAAGAAGCTTTTCCCTCGAACCTGAATGAAATATATTTTTTTCTATTTATGACACGGAATTATTTATAAGTAAGTTTTCGGAGTAGACAAGGAGGCTCATGGAAAGAAATAATTGTATAAAAACTTATGCAGCACAACAACCTTGCTGGGGTCTCCCAGACCACGAGGTTTGGAAAAGGAAGGATTGTGTTATCAATTAATCTTTTCCCTCGAACCTGAATGAAGTTTTTTTTCATATTTATATCACTGAATCATTTGTAACTAAGTTATAGGAGCATACAAGCAGGCTTATGCACATAAAATAATTATCTTATAACATAGTTATAGGGCAGCACAACAACAACTTTGCTGAGTCCCCAAGACCCCTGCCCTGCATTTAAAGGTTAACAGAGGGGGAGGGGTGCATGAGCAGAGGGGGAGGGGTTTGGGGGGGCATAGAGGGGGAGAGAGACAGAGAGAGAGAGAGAGAGAGAGAGAGAGAGAGAGAGAGAGAGAGAGAGAGAGAGAGAGGAGGAGGTGAAGGAAAGTAGAGGGGGGGGGGATTCCAGCAGATGTGACGTCAGTTTAAGTCAAGCTGAGTCAACCCCCTGGTGTTAATTCAGTGATCGGAGAGGGAGGGGAAGGGAAGGCAAGGCATCCCTGAGATGCCAGAATCACATTATATCCATTTAATGGAGTATAACCCCAGAAGCATGAAAACTACAACAAACAAAAAACAAAATCATCAGCATCCAAATTAGCGATGGAAATCAATCGTCAATCATCACATAGTCTTTGAAACGCTCTAGACGTCCAGTGATGCGAGAAGTGCGTCGGGAGTGTGGTGAAGCACAGTGCATTGGAGTGTGCTGCTGTGTTTCTGGCGGGAAAGACTCCGGGAGCAAAATGGTCTCCTCTTGTTGAAATCCCTCCGGCGGTGTAGCATTGGGCGAAGGAGCCTCATCCATGCTGCGGTACACATGCCCCTCTGGAGTGGTGATGATGTAGGAATGTGGTGTTTGGTGTTTAGCCGTAATGACCGCTGGTTCCCAGTTCTTGTTATGTTGAATATGGATGCTACCCCCCCGGTAATAATGGCATTAGCTCTTTAGCACCCTGGTCATAAAAATGTTTAGCACGTTGCTGTTGCTGCACCA
>CM068954.1:87803645-87818449 GCA_035128595.1 Eptatretus atami | reverse complement strand
AAATTCCCTCCGGTGACTTCATCAGCATAGGCATAAAAATATTAAAATACATTCAAGGAGCACACAAACGGGGCTGCGGCCACGTGTGCCAGCAAGAGTAGTGACAATGACGACAACAACGTTATAAAATATCCTTTTTTTGCATTTTACTTCATCTTACATCCTTATTGCGAGATAGATAAACCAGAAATATAATGTTTGTGAAGTGCAACATGCTGTTGTAGTGTCTCCGACCACCTGCTACCCCATTCTGTTTTACCGTTTTGGAAAAACACATCTGTGGAGAGAAAAGCTTGTTTCAAGTGTACAAGCAGATCTCTGACTCTGATCCAGAATGGTTAGTCTTTTAAATGGTTGGAAGATAGGGAGGGGTCAGAGCATCAGAGTAGTGGTTCATCAATACCAGACTGCAAGAAAGCTTTGTTTACACACAAGGTCCTTCAAGCAAAGAAAAAAACAATTATGTGCATAATAAAACAAGACAGCATAGTGAAAGAATGTGTCTTGCTTTAGGGTGTGCATGCATAGAAAACCTTCATTTACATAGGCAATGATAAGCATTTATTGCAGCATGCTGCTGGAGCATCTGGTTTGCACAGCTTTGCAGAACAATGAGGTCCATGACCTCAGCAGTTCTATGAGACTCACTGCTTTACAATCAAAATAAGAGGACAATGGGAAGGCAGAGTTAATGAGCTTCGTGTTTGTACAATTTTACAATTGAATGGGAAACCAGAGTTAATGAGACTCCGCAATGCCTTTGGTGCATGACTCACTTGCACCAGCTGAAGCAGCTTAACTTGCCAATCAAATTAAATAAAATAAAGAAAAGATTATATTGTTACACAGTTAACTTACACACTATATCTATTCATTTATAAAATAACCATCAGTATGCAATGATCCATTATTAAGTATATTTTAAAGTATCAGAGAAGCAAACATGACAGAGGGGTACATATTTCATTTTAACTAAGCATGGACTAATAAGATCTTTCACTTAGGCCCAGATGTGCTTGGGCCAATATGGGGATTATACATTTGTTATTATTATTGCTACATGGTTTGAAAGTCATCTGGTTTGAAATGTTCACTTTCAGTGGTACATTGATGGTATTCAGCATTTACTAATGCACTCAGGAGAGCACTTTCTCAGCATTGAGAAACACAAACAATATATTAATCAATGATCCTAAGGTTTTAAAAGATATATTACAGTTAAATGGAATTAACAAGACCACAGTATATTTGAACAGAGATTCTATTCCACTCACTTGTGGCTTGTCAGTATTGGCTCACCAATCTGCAAATATAATGAGCTCTGACCTCGTCATTGTGAGAGCCTGATCAGCATATTTTATCCTGCAGACAATTAAAATCTTTATCTCAACTCTATCTCAGTGCACGTGAACCATTCCTTACAGAGTGATTTTAGCCTATACTTTACAAAATATTTCATACTTCCATATTCTTTAAAAGCATTTTAAAGCAAGTAAAGAGAAATGAGTACATAATTTGTGGACAAAGAACACATCTCAAAATGAAAAATATTTGTTTCAGCATGATCAATAAAGAAACACCAGTGCTTTATGCTCGTCATGTGATTCAGAGCTTTCTATCACCATATATGTCGATGCGCACATTTCACAAGACGGAATTATTTTACTTCCATACATGGGAAGTCTTTTCATCAAATGGCTGTGGATTTTCCTTTCTCACTTGAATTTTTCAACAATGCCTATGCTCGACAAAGGTGTTTGTCTTTTACTCACGGATATTTAATGTCTTCTCAGAGGAGTTGGTCTCTGAAGCCTCAGATGTAGTATCAGGGACTTTTCGCAGATTTAGTTTTTCTGGACTCATTGTTTGTTTGATGATAGTGATCCCGAGTGGTGAGGGATTTTATGAACTTGAAGCCAAATTTTCACCAGTGCACATTAATTCCAATTGTTCTTCAATCCACATCATAATTAGTGAGTAGGAATTGTATTTATCTTCACATTTTCTACACTGCCTTTTGATTAAACCAGTTAGCAAAGTGATGGGTCTTTTATGATAGTTGCTTGTAACACTGCCTTTCTTTACCCAATTGATTTGTACTCGTAATTTTGTGCTCTAACCACATTGTAAGAGTGCCGTAATTGCGAAGGTTGTAATTGAAATGTCTTTTTATTCTCTCCCATCTCACACTTCTTACATCCAAACCCAATAACTCCTTCCTCAATGATGTGAAAACTACAAAGGGAAACCAAAGTCAAAGTTCAAAATTATTGTCATCTTCAGTATGTAAGAATAACTTCATAAGAATAACATCACAACCTAATGAAATTCGCCATAAATGCAATGTGAAGAAATGTATCTCCTCAGTCACCATTTAGAACAAGAAAAATAGACATAAAATGTCATAGCCCCCTTTGTTTTAGTAATTTTGCTGTATGGAGTTAAAGGGCTAGCCCATATTTATGTACAACTAAAATGGCCATCAGTCAGCCATCTTGGATCTGATCTTGAAAAAATAAAATGATATGCATATGTACACCATCTTTGATTATAATTATCTGTCTGTCAAGTTTGAACAACATCGGTAAATTCATGTCGAAGAAATGGTTGAGGACGTGTTCGACACCGGGTTTTTTGTTTACAACAAAAATGGATACCAGTCAGCCATCTTTGATCACATCGCAAAACAAAATGACGTGCATATGTATCCCATCATTTGTTACCTTTCTGCCAAGTACGAATAAAATCGGTCCATACATGTTCGAGATATGGTTGCGGGCACACGCACGTATGGACACGGAAATTGACACCAAATCCATAAGCCCCCGTTTCGGACTAAGTCCAACAGGGGATAATAATTATGGGACATTAATTTAGTAGACATCATAGGATCGACAGGACTATGACAACCTTTATTTCTACACACATGATGATGATGATAATGGTGGACTTAAAAAAAAGGCAACATTTGATGATGCTGATATTTTCTTAGTAATACGGTTGTGAATAAATTTCACAATTTCCTTTGTCTGTGACACAAAGTTTCACGTTTTTACAGGTATTAAAAATAATGGGGCAATTTAACATTGAATAACATTTTTTGCAGTAAAATAATTTTTTTACAGCATATTTATATTTATGACCTGTGCATTGACACAAACTCACCAAAGTGCAGAGCATTTCAGAGAAGATTTGCAGTATCTTGTGTACCTGCTTGCAAAGCAATGAAGGATGCAAAGCAATAAAGTGCGAAAGATGGAACATACCGACTCATTACAAAATGTGAACCTGTTTTGGATGGCTGTTTAGGATGGCATGTTAGTGTCCGTGTCCCAGACGAAATAAGCGAAAAGGCAACGCACAGAGAGAGGTCCACACAAATCAACAAGACGACTCTTACCTGAAACAGGAATCAGTCGCATATTAGTGGAACGAATACTGATGGAAGACATTGGATTTTTTTTTCTTTAAAAAGTCAAGCTTTTCCTGGCACTTATTGAACATTATCACAGATGGTATGAATTTTATAATCGCTTTGCTCAAGCACTGGAAAATGAAGACATCAATTTCTCTGACGAGTGCCATATTTACAAAAACAGAATGATGAACAAATATAATTGTTGATTTTGGGGATTGGCAAGGCCATCAGAACATGAAGAAGCATCACTTCACTTTTGGAAAAATCACTGGCTGGGTTGGATGAAATTCGTCACAAATCTACGCTCCCTGTTTTTTTAAGATCCTAATACCGAAACGACAGTAACTGTGACATATCACCACCTTCACATACTGAAGACTTACCTATTCAACGGGGTGAGAAATGAAACTCTGTGGCTTTAAGAAAATGGAGCCACAACCCACTCCTCCAATTAAGGTCTCACTTGGCTGAGGGGAAAAATTCCTAAAATCACCAAACTTAATTCCCAAGCTCTGCCCCCACACCCCAGATTTGTCACCGCTGGATTATTTTTGATGGCGACTCATTAAAGGAGTGTTTCAGTTGAAACCAACCACAATTGCCGACTTGAAAGATGCAGTTATTCAGATTATATTATATCTTAGGAGTTATGCACACACCCTTCAGAAAGTGATGCATAACCTGTTGCTGCATATAAGACTAGTCTTTTAACCAGAGTTGGTGTCAAAGCCACCCAATGCTCGCCTGTTTATACATTTATCGTTTTTAAAAGACTAGTCTAATAATATTTATTATAAAGCATTGCAGTGAAGTCTGATCCAAATAATTTTAAAGCAATATATGTATTTGTATATTGTAATCAGTAAACTAGTACACATATTAAATGAATGGCAAGCATCTAGTATAAACAGGTGAGCATTGGGTGGCTTTGACACCATCTTAGGTTGAAATATTTTTTTTTTATCATTTGTTAATTTCAACTTCACTACACCAATAGTATACCCCAAAGGAAACCTTTCATGCCAAATATCAGCATCCTAGTACACATATTAAATGAATGGCAAGCTTCTAAAAAATAACTTGCACCAAAAACTTTAACGTTGATGTGCTACAAAAAAATTAAGTTCAAACAGGTCAAAAATTTAAAACATTTGAAATTATTTTTTTAATTTCAACTTCACTACACCAATAGTATACCCAAAGGAACCTCCATGCCAAATATCAGCATCCTAGTACACATATTAAATGAATGGCAAGCTTCTAAATAAAACTTGCACCAAAAACTTTAACATTTTCACGCTCACGCTGAAGCTGACGCTCACGCCGGGGTATCGCTATAGCTCTCTGTTCTTCGAACAGGCGAGCTAAAAATGAATAGAACAGAGGGGAAGTCATGTTGTCCACTTGGTAACTGAGGGTCCTGTGGTGGTCTTAGCAAAGTTCGAACATGTTGATGAATGATATCCTTGAGATGTTCAATCGGATTTAAATCAAGCGAGATGGCAGGCCAGCGTGTCATGACATCAACAGGAACATTCTTTGTTCAAATGGCCCTGAGAGTAGGAGCATTATCGTGCAAACATATGATTCCTGGACTGTTATTTAAGGGTAGGCAACACATGTTGCTGTATGATCTCATGAATGTATCGATCTGCCATGGGTATGGATTAAGTTTGTGTGAAAGGTTGCAGCAATACCACCCCACCATGATGACACTTCCATGTACAAAATTTGCAGTCTTGTACACACAGGGGCACATCGCTCATTGCGTCTTCTGTATGTCCTTCCACAGCCATCATGCCTTTCAAGGAGAAACCTGTATTCACCACTGAACACGACACTTTCCCATGTCCATCCGACATGCTGATTTCAGCCCTGCATACTTGGATATGAGGTGTGATGCAAAGCTTGGACACTGCACAGGTCCCTGCATCACTACCTCAAGACGCGGCACTTATTCTGGGAGATATGGACATGGATAGAATGGGAGTGTGTTTGCAGTACTCTGGGCAGTTGGAAACCAATTGTGAAGATTGGACATGCAAATGTATTGATCCTGAGCAGGAATCGTTATCCTAGGACGTCCACTTATTGGCATATCTCGTTGATCCAGTGGCTTTATAACCTCTCCTGAGGTCATAAATAGTTCCTCTCCTCACGTTAAAGAGCTAATGGAAGACCTTGCTCGAAGGGGTCTAATGACTTGATTTCTCACATTTTCTGACAGATGTGGCATTGTAATGTATTGTTAAAGAATATAATCAGTGTGGATTTTGTTTTTTTGGATGAACCACATGCGGGTGTCTTGGAGAGATGGTTCCAAATTTGCTGAGAATGCGTCATGTCACCACTACAAAACCAAGGGTTGTGAAAACCTAAAGGTGTTTCACACGCTAAACAATTATTACACAAGACAATTACGTGCTTCTTGATTTGTTCATGATAAAAGGAGTATGTGTCAAGAAGCTGTTGCATAACCTAAATATGTGTTGAGAATGTTATCTCTTTCCGTCTACATGTTCTGATTTGTTGTGCACCAAATGTTTCTCGTTTTCCAACGACGTGATATATTGTTACAAATCTGGAAACCATGATCACACTTAACATTCAGGTCCTTTAGCTCAGTTATTTCGGTAAGTATGTGTTTTATAGATAGCCTTCCCTTGTCTAGTGGTAAATCAATGTAAATGCGCTGTGATTTATTTTAATAGTTAGGAGTTTTATCGGAATTATTTCAAGAGAAGAACAATGCTGCAGCGGAGGACGACCACCTCCCGACCCGAGATTCTGAGACGTAAACAAGAATGACGGTTAGAAAAAGGCTGCAGAGAACAACGATCCCCCGTCCTGAGATTCTCCGCGGGCTGAGGAGGGGGAGGGGGAGCGCATAAAAGGAGAGGAAGGAAGCCAAAGGGAGAAACGAAAAAAGCAGAAGAGAAAGGAGGGAGCAAGCGAGAGAGGAGCCAGCCAGCGAGAAGCAACGAAGGAGCACCCACCTTGTCCAACCGATGAACGCTCCAGCAAGCGTGGGTGCTCCTTCGTGCTTCTCGCTGGCTGGCTCCTCTCTCGCTTGCTCCCTCCTTTCTCTTCTGCTTTTTTTCGTTTCTCCCTTTGGCTTCCTTCCTCTCCTTTTATGCGCTTCCCCCTCCCCCTCCTCAGCCCGCGGAGAATCTCAGGACGGGGGATCGTTGCTCTCTCTGCAGCCTTTTTCTAAACCGTCATTCTTGTTACGTCTCAGAATCTCGGCGTCGGAGTGGTCGTCCTCCGCTGCAGCATTGTTCTTCTCTTGAAATAATTCCGATAAAACTCCTAAACTATTAAAATAAATCACAGCGCATTTACATTGATTTACCCACTAGACAAGGGAAGGGAGCTATTCTTATAAAACACATACTTACCGAAATAACTGAGCTAAAGGACCTGAATGTTTAAGTGTGATCATGGTTTCCAGATTTTGTAACAATATATCACGTCGTTGGAAAACGAGAAACATTGGTGCCACAACAAAATCAGAACATGTAGACGGAAAGAGATAACATTCTCAACACATATTTAGGTTATGCAACAGCTTCTTGACACATACCCTTTATCATGAACAATCAAGAAGCACGTAATGTCTTGTTAATAATCGTTAGCGTTGAAACACCTTTAGGTTTTCACAACCTTGTTTTGTAGTGGTGACATGACGCATTCTCACAAATTGAACCATCTCTCCAAACACCCGCATGTGGTTCATCCAAAAAAACAAAATCCACACTGATTATATTCTTTAACAATACATTACAATGCCACATCTGTTCAGAAAATGTGAGAAAATCAAGTCATTAGACCCCTTCGAGCAAGGTCTTCCATTAGCTCTTTAACGTGAGGAGAGGAACTATTTATGACCTCAGGAGAGGTTATAAAGCCACTGGATCAACGAGATATGCAATAAGTTGGACGCCTAGGATAACGATTCCTGCTCAGGATCAATACATTTGCATGCCAATCTTCACAATTGGTTTCCAACTGCCAGAGTACTTGCAAACACACTCCCATTCTATCCATGTCCATATCTCCCAGAATAAGTGCCGCCGTCTTGAGGTAGTGATGCAGGACCTGTGCAGTGTCCAAGCTTTGCATCACACCTCATATCCAAGTATGCAGGCTGAAATCAGCATGTCGGATGGACATGGGAAAGTGTCGTGTTTCAGTGTGAATTACAGGTTTCTCCTTGAAAGCATGATGGCTGTGGAAGGACATACAGAAGACGCAATGAGCGATGTGCCCCTGTGTGTACAAGACTGCAAATTTGTACATGGAAGTGTCATCATGGTGGGTGGTATTGCTGCAACCTTTCACACAAACTAATCCATACCCATGGCAGATCGATACATTCATGAGATCATACAGCAAACATGTGTTGCCTACCCTTAATATTAAAACAGTCCAGGAATCATATGTTTGCACGATAATGCTCCTACTCTCAGGCCATTGAACAAAGAATGTTCCTGTTGATGTCATGACACGCTGGCCTGCCATCTCGCTTGATTTAATCCGATTGAACTCTCAAGGATATCATTCATCAACATGTTCGAACTTTGCTAAGAACCACCGCAGACCCTCAGTTACCCAAGTGGACAACATGACTTCCCCTCTGTTCTATTCATTTTTAGCTCGCCTGTTCGAAGAACAGAGAGCTATAGCGATACCCCGGCGTGAGCGTCAGCTTTCAGCACGTGAGCGTGAAAATGTTAAAGTTTGGTTCGTTGCAATTGTTATTTAGAAGCTTGCCATTCATTTAATATGTGTACTAGGATGCTGATATTTGGCATGGAGGTTCCTTGGGTATACTATTGGTGTAGTGAAGTTGAAATTAAAAAAATAATTTCAAAATGTTTTTAATTTTTGACCTGTTTAACTTAATTTTTTTTGTAGCACATCAACGTTAAAGGTTTTTGGTGCAAGTTATTTTTAGAAGCTTGCCATTTCATTTAATATTGTGTACTAGGATGCTGATATTGGCATGGAGTTCCTTTGGGGTATACTATTGGTGTAGTGAAGTTGAAATTAACAAATGATAAAAAAAAAATATTTTCAACCTAAGATGTGTCAAAGCCACCCAATGCTCACCTGTTTATACTAGATGCTTGCCATTCATTTAATATGGTGTGACTAGTTTACGATACAATATACAAATACATATATTGCTTTAAAATTATTTGGATCAGACTTCACTGCAATGCTTTATAAATAAATATTATTAGACTAGTCTTTTAAAAACGATAAATGTATATAACAGGCGAGCATTGGGTTGGCTTTGACACCAACTCTGGTTAAAAGACTAGTCTTTATATGCAGCAACAGGTTATGCATCACTTTCTGAAGGGTGTGTGCATAACTCCTAAGATATAATATAATCTGAATAACTGCATCTTTCAAGTCGCAATTTGCTGTGGTTTCAACTGAAACACTCCTTTAATGAGTCGCCATCAAAAATAATCCAGCTGGTGACAAATCTGGGGTGTGGGGCAGAGCTTGGGAATTAAGCTTGGTGATTTTAGGAATTTTCCCCTCAGCCAAGTAGACCTTAATTGGAGGAGTGGGTGTGGCTCCATTTTCTTAAAGCCACAGAGTTTCATTTCTCACCCCGTTGAATAGGGTAAGTCTTCAGTATGTGAAGGTGGTGATATGTCCACAGTTACTGTCGTTTCCGGTATTAGGATCTTAAAAAAACAGGGAGCGTAGATTGTGACGAATTTCATCCAAACCCAGCCAGTGATTTTTCAAAAGTGAAGTGATGCTTCTTCATGTTCTGATGGCCTGCCAATCCCCAAAATCAACAATTATATTTGTTCATCATTCTGTTTTTTTAAATATGCACTCGTCAGAGAAAATTGATGTCTTCATTTTCCAGTGCTTGAGCAAAGCGATTATAAAATTCATACCATCTGTTGATAATGTTCAATAAGTGCCAGGAAAAGCTTGACTTTTAAAGAAAAAAAAAATCCAATGTCTTCCATCAGTAATTCGTTCCACTAATATGCGACTGATTCCTGTTCAGGAAGAGTCGTCTTGTTGATTTGTGTGACCTCTCTCTGTGCCGTTGCCTTTCGCTGTATTTCGTCTGGGACACGGACACTAAAACATGCCATCCTAAACAGCCATCCAAAAACAGTGTTCACATTTGTAATGAGTCGGTATGTTCCATCTTTTCGCACTTTATTGCTTTGCATCCTTTCATTGCTTTGCAAGCAGGCTACACAAGATACTGCAAATCTTCTCTGAAATTGCTTCTGCACTTTGGTGAGTTTGTGTCAATGCACAGGTCATAAAATATAAATATGCTGTAAAAAAATTATTTTACTGCAAAAAATGTTATTCAATGTTAAATTGCCCCATTATTTTTAATACCTGTAAAAAACGTGAAACTTTGTGTCACAGGACAAAGGAAATTGTTGAAATTTATTTCACAACGTATTACTAAGAAAATATCAGCATCATCAAATGTTGCCTTTTTTTTTTAAGTCACCATTATCATCATCATCATGTGTGTAGAAATAAAGGTTGTCATAGTCCTGTCGATCCTATGATGTCTACTAAATAATGTCCCATAATTATTTATCCCCTGTTGGACTTAGTCGAAACGGGGCTTATGGATTGTGTGTCAATTTCCGTGTCCATACGTGCGTGTGCCCGGCAACCATATCTCGAACATGTATGGACGATTTTATTCGTACTTGGCAGAAAGGTAACAAATGATGGGATACATATGCACGTCATTTGTTGTTTTGCGATGTCGATCAAAGATGGCTGACTGGTATCATTTTTAGTGTAAACAAAAACCCGGGGTCGAACACGTCCTCAACCATTTCTTCGACATGAATTTACGCATGTTGTTCAAACTTGACAGACAGATAATTATAATCAAAGATGGTGTACATATGCATATCATTTTATTTTTTCAAGATCAGATCCAAGATGGCTGACTGATGGCCATTTTATTACATAAATATGGCTAGCCCTTTAACTCCATACAGCAAAATTACTAAAACAAAGGGGGCTATGACATTTTATGTCTATTTTCTTGTTCTAAATGGTGACTGAGGAGATACATTTCTTCACATTGCATTTATGGCGAATTTCATTAGGTTGTGATGTTATTTCTTATGAAGTTATTCTTACATACTGAAGATGCACAATAATTTGAACTTTGACTTTGGTTTCCCTTTGTAGTTTTACATCATTGAGGAAGAGTTATTGGGTTTAGTATGTAAGAAGTGTGAGATGGAGAGAATAAAAAGACATTTCAATTACAACCTTCGCCAATTACGGCACTCTTACAATGTGGTTAGAGCACAAAATTACGAGTACAAATCAATTGTGGTAAAGAAAGGCAGTGTTACAAGCAACTATCATAAAAGACCCATCACTTTGCTAACGTTTAATCAAAAGGCAGTGTAGAAAATGTGAAGATAAATACAATTCCTACTCACTAATTATGATGTGGATTGAAGAACAATTGGAATTAATGTGCACTGGTGAAAATTTGGCTTCAAGTTCATAAAATCCCTCACCACTCGGGGATCACTATCATCAAACAAACAATGAGTCCAGAAAACTAAATCTGCGAAAAGTCCCTGATACTACATCTGAGGGCTTCAGAGACCAACTCCTCTGAGAGACATTAAATATCCGTGAGTAAAAGAAACAAACACCTTTGTACGAGCATAGGCATTGTTTGAAAAATTCAAGGAGAAAGGAAAATCCACAGCCATTGATGAAAAGACCTTCCCATGTATGGAAGTAAAATAATTCCGTCTTGTGAAATGTGCGCATCGAACATATATGGTGATAGAAAGCTCTGAATCACATTGACGAGCATAAAGCACTGGTGTTTCTTTATTGATCATGCTGAAACAAATTTTTTTTCATTTGAGATGTGTTTCTTGTCCACAAATATGTACTCATTTCTCTTTACTTGCTTTAAAATGCTTTTAAAGAATATGGAAGTATGAAATATTTTGTAAAGTATAGCTAAAATCACTCTGTAAGGAATGGTTCACGTGCACTGAGATAGAGTTGAGATAAAGATTTTAATTGTCTGCAGGATAAAATATGCTGATCAGGGCTCTCACAATGACGAGGTCAGAGCTCATTATATTTGCAGATTTGTTGAGCCAATACTGACAAGCCACAAGTGAGTGGAATAGAATCTCTGTTCAAATATACTGGGTCTTGTTAAATTCCCATTTAACTGTAATATATCTTTTAAAACCTTAGGATCATTGATTAATATATTGTTTGTGTTTTCAATGCTGAGAAAGTGCTCTCCTGAGTGCATTAGTAAATGCTGAATACCATCAATGTACCACTGAAAGTGGAACATTTCAAACCAGATGACTTTCAAAACCATGTAGCAATAATAATAACCAAATGTATAATCCCCATATTGCCCAAGCACATCTGGGCCTAAGTGAAAGATCTTATTAGTCATGCTTAGTTAAAATGAAATATGTACCCCTCTGTCATGTTTGCTTCTCTGATACTTTAAAATATACTTAATTAATGGATCATTTGCATACTGATGGTTATTTTATAAATGAATAGATATAGTGTGTAAGTTAACTGTGTAACAATATAATCTTTTCTTTATTTATTTAATTTGATTGGCAAGTTAAGCTGCTTCAGCTGCTGCAAGTGAGTCATGCACCAAAGGCATTGCGCGAGTCTCATTAACTTCTGGTTTCCCATTCAATTGTAAAATGTTTTACAAAACACGAAGGCTCATTTAACTCTGCCTTCCCATTGTTCCTCTTATTTTGATTGATAAAGCAGTGAGTCTCATAGAAACTGCTGAGGTCATGGACCTCATTGTTCTGCCAAAGCTGCTGCAAACAGATGCTCCAGCAGCATGCTGCAATAAATGCTTATCATTGCCTATGTAAATGAAGGTTTTCTATGCATGCCACACACCCTAAAGCAAGACACATTCTTTCACTATTGCTGTTCTTTGTTTATTATGCACATAATTGTTTTTTTCTTTGCTTGAAGGACCTTGTGTGTAAACAAAGCTTTCTTGCAGTCTGGTATTGATGAACCCACTATCTCTGATGCTCTGACCCCTCCCTATCTTCCAACCATTTAAAAGATAACCATTCTTGGATTCAATCACGAGATCTCGCTTTGTACCACTTGAAACAAGGCTTTTCTCCTCCACATGTGTTTTTCCAAAACGGTAAAACAGAATGGGTAGCAGGGTGGTCGGAACACTTAACAAACAGCATGTGCACTTCACAAACATTATATTTCTGGTTTAATCTTCTCGCAATAAGGATGTAGATTGAAGAAATGCAAAAAAAAAGGATATTTTATAACGTTGTTTCGGTCATTGTCACTACTCTTGCTGGCCAACACCGTGGCCGCAGCCCCGTTGTGTGCTCCTTGAATGTATTTTTAATATTTTTTATGCCTATGCTGATGAAGTCCACGGAGGGAATTTTTTTTGGGGGGGTGGGGTTGGGGTCCGTGCGTCCATTAATAGGTTTTCTTCCCTGGATAACTGAAGAATGCTGAAGGGATTCAAATCAAACTTGGTGCAAGCAGTATAATGATATAAAAGGTGAAACTGATTAGATTTTTGGGGCAAGAGGCCGAGCGTCCTGTGAGGTTAAAATATTCTTTACCGTGCTAACTTGCAACCAGTGATGGGATTTCAAACCAAAAACTTGGTACAAAGTAATCTATATAATACAATAGATGAACTGAATAGATTTTGGATCAATAATGTCAAAGGTAATGTCAGGGTAAAAATGTGATACTTGAACAGCTTGAAGGGATTTAAATCACACTTGGTACAAGTACTATAATGATTGTGGCAGAGGCACTCGGTGGTCATTTCTGTGTTTAAATCAGCCAAAAAAAATGAAATTCTGTTGGTGCACCCCCTCAGATTTTCCTTCGAAAAAAATTATCAAAGTACCTAACATATATGAGGAAGGTTTGCCAAGTTATAGCTCAAAAATTCCAAGTAGTGTCCGAGGATATGGCCCACAAACACCCAAGGGTGTTTCAGTTCTGGCAGTCGCGCGAGTTGCAGATTTTGTATCTGAAGAATTTTTTTGGAGGCTCTAAATTCCAGAGTTTACAAAACAGTGTTCTGAAAATTCACACAAATGGTTGTCTATTACTGAGGCTTCAGAATCTGACATTCAAAAATGTTTCTACTTTAAAAAACTTTTAAAATAAGTACTCTCAAAAGTAGTGATTTGTCACATGCAGTCAAAAAAAATTGAGTTTCAAATTGCTGCCAACAGTCATGTTTATTCATCATGAAGAATTTGTTGCCTGAGTTACATAATCTAGTGACGATTATTTACACATAGGAAACGAAACCTTTTGGAGCAAAATCTTGGGTACATAGGTGTCTGAACTTTGCATCCAGACATCAACGACACTAAAATTTACCCCAAGGTCCACCATGTTGACGATTACACAGCTATTTTTAAATTTTTGTCGCTTAAAGACACATACATAGGCCAAACTGTTGGTAGAAAATTCAAGAGGTTGTTCTTCAATCCCTTCTAGTTTTAAACGAAATTTTTTTAAAGTGCATCAATTTCTAATGATTCTGCGTCCCAAAGCTACTTTTTTTTTCAAATAATTTTTTTACTAACCAAAACATATAAAAAAAATAAAGATATTGTAAAGGGGAAAGTTATTGACTTTAAGTGGAACAATACAAAATTCCAGTTTAGATAATGCTTAAAGAAGTGCTACAAAATCATTTCCAAAGTTAGCGCATGAAGCACAACTCTATCTTATTTAGCTTTAACCTAATACACAGCCCCTGTAGTAACTGCCAATGTTCAATGTTACATTTTATTATATCCTGGCATTATAAACTAATCACTGTTCATTTGTACAATGGATCCAAGCTACATTTGTCCAAACAATTTGATATTGAAATATATGAAAAAAAAATGTTTGAATCAGATATTGTACCTACAATTACAAATGGATGTAACTTTTCGTACAATTGTACACTAGTAATAAACAATTAGATTATGCAATAATAATAAATGGTTGATTATTATGATTCACATTATGTGGTCTTAATTTGTGTAGTTGAGATGGCGGCGGCCTTAAACTAAAATATCCTTAAAAAAAATGTTGAGCCAAATTTAAAGTAACCACATACTTGTATCACCTATATAAACACAATTTGAATCTTGTGTGCCAACTATGAATGTTGTCATCCTAACTTCAAAAGACACCTAATTGCTTTTATTCTACATCTTCATAAACTTGTTTTTAAATAGTGGGCTCTTCTTATAAATAAATCGTTTTTAAAAATATGATAGAGAATACGAATTTCTACCACAGTTTGCCTATTGATCTCTCTCTT
>CM068954.1:87759550-87781551 GCA_035128595.1 Eptatretus atami | reverse complement strand
GGTATTATCGCGCAGTCCCTTGGACCCATCACTTTACGCCTATTTAAAAACCAACTATATCCGAATGCAAGATGGGCATCAATGAGGAAATGACGCAACGAACAGTTACTCACACAAGACATTTATTATAAAAAGCACGTATGCAATTAAACAGGCAAAACACGTAAGCAATTATACAACAACAAAAGCACACAAAAGAACTACAACCGTTCTACTATTATGTACAGTCACTTGCAACTTACAGCATTCCTACTTATTAGACGGCCCGCAGACACACTACGCACACATCACCACACCCAAGAAAAATGGTGGCAGAGGCCTTTAAACGAGCTCCAGCTCGGAGACAGGTGAGCTGAAAACCCAGAGCCTATCTCGAAACCCTCCACCTCGATTGTCTCAAATGTTCGGACCTGGCTCCAGCGAGAGCGAGCTGGATCCCAATCGCCAGCCGCGATCGCTTCCCGAGCTCCCGCCAATCCTCCCGCCGCTTCGCAACACGTGCTGGTGAGACCGAGGCCGATCAGCTTCCCGTCATGCGTCGCTTCCCCGAGGAACCACCTCCGCGCTTCTTCAGCACTGCTGGTGAGACGAGCGACCGAACCTTTCCCGCGATCGTCGCTCCCGAGGAACCACCTCCACGAAAGCAGGTCGATGAGCGCCACCAAGCCGGAACCAAAATTAGAAACAAAGAGCTCCACGAAACCAAGACGAAAACCACCACCGCGCTCGAACCGAGGCGACCGGCTTAACTGTCCTCCAAAACAGGGCAGCTTGAAGCAAAAACTCTCCCGAGCCAAAGCAGAAGCCAACTCACGTAACCTCCAAAGCAAAGTCCTCCAAAAAGCCTCCTCCCGCCAGCCTCAGCCGAAGCAAAAGCTTCCGCAGGCCTTCAACCTAACGCAGCCAAGCAGGACCGACGGTCTGCCTGAACGACTCCCCTCAACTCCCTTCTCCAACTCTGCCCTCTCCAAACTCTGCCCCTGAACAAAGAAAAAATCTCCGCTTATCCTTCTCCGCACCCCCCTCCTCCACGCCCGGCTGACTCATGCCCTCTGATCCATCCGCCCGCTCAACCACGCGGTGGGAGGGAGTTCGTTGACATCATGGAGTCACGGCGCAGGTTTCTCCTCTTCGCAAGGGGAGGCATGTCCATTGTTCGTCCCTAACATAAATCGATCCGCAGCGCCATCAATCGATTTCTGAACATTAAACAATGAAAGTGAGCTATCTACGGGAACAAGCACTTATCGACATAGCTGACTAAAGAAAACCTGTATTTGTGTGCAATCAAATTCCCAAAATTCGTAACAATATTGGTGGGTCCTCAAAATCCCAGGTTACCAGTTAAGGTTAAATAAGTGGTGTAGAAGAAGACTTCTGAAAAAAAAAAGTTTCTAAAGAATCTTTAAAAAAAACAAACTTTCACATACAGTAATTATTTACATGACTTGAACACGCAGAACACAAATGCCTTTTTCACACCTTCAAAGACAAAAATATTACAGCATTTTACTCATCACCCAAATCAAAATTATCTGCTCGTAAACCCCTGCCCATGCTTGTTTCTCAAGACAATGCATCTGCATGGTATGTTTCATGAAGCTATGAGCCAATGGGATTGGTCGCAGTCAGTCAGAGGGAGCAAGGCGAATTGTGATTCTAACAGGCTAGGGTCACTAGAGATGTAAAAGTGTTATAGTAGTGTGTATCGCTTTGCCATGATGTTTTATCACTAATATACAACCCTAACTCCTAAGGTCACCGTTTCCGATTTTTCATGCAAAATGTTATCGGTCATTGTCAGTTTATGGTGTACTAGTGGGTATGCTTACACATTGTCAGCAAAACAATCCGTGCATGCTCCCCATTGTCTTGGGTCGCCACCTGGATTTGTTTTTTCCCATTTATATTTTCATTTATTTATAGCTTCATTTGTTGGATGCTTTCTGGACAGGCTGTGAATTTTCCTGTGTATTCCGCTTTGATGTCCATCGATGCAAAATTCACTTTTCTACGTCACCCGATAAAGTACGAACTTTAATATCAGTCAGTATGAAGCAGTGGTAGAATGAGCTTATATATTAGATAAAGAATTAACAGTATTTTACACCAAGCGCTTTATATTACATCCTCAAAAATGTTATTATAGCCACCCTAATTCCTCTTTCAAAAATGTAGATAGAAATAACACCAAACTGCTAAAAACGAAGTGTCTCATCATTATAGTCTTACATTAAGTATTCCCAGACATCAGCACCCAACCAGATCATTTTATGATTTGTCCCAGGATCCTTTCATATACACAGTTGGTTGTGTACATTTCAATTGGTGCCAATTTGTTATACTTTTATTTTCATGAACTTTGTTCCATTACTTTTCAAACTAATGCAGTAGTGTAGTGTTTTTTTTTAATTTGTTTTGTAAAAATCTGGTTTCTAACCAATCATTTTGCCACTCTAATACGGGATCCTTGACCTCCCCTCGAGGAACGGGTTGAGAAGCGTTTTAACAGAAGGGTGACGACACTTCCCTGCTGGCGCTCGCTATTACCACCATGTGAAAACGAGTCACAGACTTAAGTTTCAACGGATTAAACAAAATTAACGAAGTTCAACCGCATTTTCCAGCTATCTTCCAGTGACGCATTTCCTCTCTACTCATGGAGTTTCGTACCACGTTGCAGCCCTATCTTCAGTGCTTTCTCCTTTCAACGCGCAGGACAACTATTCATCAAACCCCTTTTGGTGAGCAGTATTTCCACGGGCACTGACCATTTATACACCCGAGTTCACCGAGTGATCATATTATTCATGGGTACGACCCGAATTGGGCCACTGCTGATACACCATTCTTGTGTATGAACTTGACTGTATTTCCCACACTCAAGCCTTAACAGCTTTATGGGACAACTGCTGAACTGGAAGTCGTCAACCTTCCAGTGAGTAGAAGCATAACTCAAGTTTGTGTGTGTGTGTGTGTGTGTTGTGTGTGTGTGTGTGTGTTGCGCGCGCGTCGGGGCACCATACTTTCTTCTAAAACTAAAGGTTCCTGCTGTTTGTTAGTAATACAAATGCTATCGTTGGAAAGCTAATAATCATTATTGTGTTCAACAAAAAATAATAAAGTCATAAATGTGGTGTCCGTTTAATCAGCAAGACTTTTAGCATGCTTGGAGCTCAATGTGGTGTTCCACTGGTACCATTTCTGTTTTTGATTTCCACAACATGGGGAACCCTTAGGAATAAAGCGTGACGGACATGGAAGGAGCACACCAACTCATATATAGAATACTTCTCAAGCAAAGAGAAACTAGAATGGCACTCTTGACGTGACCGATGGCTCATTCCGTGTCATTTCAGCCGGGGGTTCGACCCCTCAGATTTTCTGAAAAAATTCTCAAAAGCTACCTTAACATATATGAGAAGGTTTGCCAATTATAGCTAAAATTCCAAGTAGTGTCCAAGATATGCCTACAAACACCCTAGGTTTATTCTGGCAGTCGCAGTTGCAAATTGTATGAAGCATTGTTATGCTTATATTCCAGTTACAAACAGAGTTCTAATATATATCACACAAATGGTGCCTTATGAGTCTTCAGAATTGTACATCAAAAATGACCGAACTTGAGAAATTATGTGTTTTAAGATGAAGTAGCTCTCAAAGTAGTGATTTGTAACATGCAGTCTAAAAAAATTTGATGTTTTCAAATTGCTGCAACAGTTCAGTTTATTCAGTCAGATTAAGATTTTGTTGGCGCTTGATTGACATAAGTCTTATGGACGGGATCTATTACATCAGTAAAATACTGAATCGCTTTGCAGCAAATATCTTGGGTCTATAGGTGTCGTGAACTTTCCTCCAGACGTAACGACACTGAAATACCCCAGTTTTACCCAAGTTTCACCATGTTGACAGGTTACACACTCTTTTAAAATTTGTCACTTAAAGACACATAATAGGCAACATTGTGAGAAAATCAAGAGTTGTTCTCAATCTCCTTCTATTTTTAAACGATTTTTTAAAAAGGCCCACTATTTAAAAAAAACAATTCCGTATGAAAGATGTGGTTAATAAAAAACAATAGTGTCTTTTGAAGTGGAAGCCATGCCAAACATTCATAATGTTGCACCCACAATATCAAATTGTTTTGTTCAGAACAAGTATGTGGTACTTTAATTTGGCTCACATTTTTTTAAAGGATTTAGTTTAAGCCGCCGCCAATCCTCAACTACAAATTAAGAAAACCATAATTGTGATCATAAAAATCACCATTTAAATATTCATTTGCATATCTAATTGTTTATTAACTAGTGTACATTGTTACGAAAGTCGACATTCCATTTGTAAAGTAGGTACAATATCTGATTTCAACAATTTTTCATAATTTCATACAAATTTGGGACAAATGTACTTGTGATCCATTGTACAAGGTGAACCATGATTAGTTTATAATTCCAGGATATAATAAAATGTAACAATGAACATTGGCAGTTACTACAGGGGCTGTGTATTTAGGTTAAAGCCTAAATAGATAGAGTTTTGCCCTTCATGCTAACTTTGAAATTATATTTTACACTCTTTAAGCTTACTAAAACTGATTTAGTATTGATTCCACTTAAGTCATACTCCTTACAATATCTTATTTTTGCCGATATGTTTGTTAGTAAAAAAATTACTTTGAAAAAAAATAGCTTTTTGGGACTGCAGAATCATTAGAAATTAGCATTTAAAAAAAAATTTCGTTTAAAAATAAAGGTTTGAGAAAGACTCTTGAATTTTCTTACCCACAGTTTGCCTATGTATGTGTCTTAAGCGACAAAAATTTTAAAATAGCTGCTTTGTGTAACGTCAAACATGGTGACACTTGGGGTAAATTGTGTCGTTGAGTCTGCGAGCAAATTCAAGACACCTATAGTTACCCAAGATTTGCTCCAAAAGTTCATTATTCTTGTGTAAATAATCGTCACTAGAATGTAACTCAGCAACAAAATCTTCATGATGAATAAAACTGAGTTGCAGCAATTTGAAAACTCAATTTTTTTGACTGATCTGTGACAAATCACTACTTTGAGATCTAATCTTTAAAAGTTTTTTTAAAGTAGAACATTTTGTTGATGTCAGATCTGAAAGCCTCAGTAATAGACCCATTTGGTGAATTTTCAGCAACACTGTTTGTAAAACTCGGAATTTAAGCCCTCCAAAATTCTTCAGATACAAACTGGCAACTCGCGACTGCCAAGAACTGAACACCCCTGGGTTTGTAGGGCCAATCTCGGACACTACTTGAATTGAGCTATAACTTGGGCAAACCTCCTCATATATGTTAAGGTTAGCTTTGAATAATTTTCAGAAAATCTAGAGGGGTCACCACAGAATTCATTTTTTGCTATTTAACCAGAATGACCCGCCGAGTGCCTCTGCCCACATCATATATACTTGTACCAAGTTGATTTAAAATCCCTTCAATCTGTCAAGTATCACATTTTTACTGACATTACCTTTGACTTATTGATGCCAAAATCTATTCAGTTCATCTTGTTATAAGATGTACTGTACCAAGTTTTGGTGAAATTCCATCACTGTTGCAAATTGCACGGACGTACAGAAATTTTTAAACCTCACAGACCTTCGGCCTCTTGCCCCCCAAAAACAAGCAGTTCCTTATATCATTATACATAGCTTGCACCAAGTTGATTTATCCCTTCAGCCATTCTCAGTTATCACGGAACGAAAAACCTATTATGGACGCACGCAACCCCCACCCCCCCCCCCCCCCCCCCAAAAAAAAATTCCCCCGGTACTTCATCAGCATAGGCATAAAATATTAAACAATACATTCAAGGAGCACACAACGGGCTGCGGCCACGTGTGCCACAAGAGTATTGAAATGACGACAACAACGTTATAAAATATCCTTGTTTGCATTTGTACTTCATCTTACATCCTATGCGAGATAGATAAACCAGAAATATAATGTTGTGAAGTGCAAACATGCTTTGTGTGTCTCCGACCACCTGCTACCCCATTCTTTTTACCGTTTTTGGAAAAACCACATCTTGGAGAGAAAAGCTTGTTCAAGTGTACAAGCAGACTCTGACTCTGATCCAGAAATGGTTAGTCTTTTAAATGGTTAAATAGGAGGTCAGGCATCAGAGTAGTGGTTCATCAATACCAGACTGCAAGAAAGCTTTGTTTACACACAAGGTCTTCAAGCAAAGAAAAAACATATGTGCATAATAAAACAAGACAGCAGAGTGAAAGAATGTGTTTGCTTAGGGTGTGCATGCATAGAAAAACCTTCATTACATAGCAATGATAAGCATTTATTGCAGCATGCTTGCTGGCAGCATCTTTTGCACAGCCTTTGCAGAACAATGAGTCCATGACCTTCAGCATTCTATGAGACTCACTGCTTTACAATCAAAATAAAGGACAATGGGAAGGCAGATGTTAATGATTCGTGTTTGTACAATTTTACAATTGGAATGGGAAACCAGAGTTAAATGAGGACTCCGCAATGCCTTTGGTGCATGACTCACTTGCACCAGCTGAGCAGCTTAACTTGCCAATCAAATTAAATAAATAAAGAAAAGATTATATTGTTACACAGTTAACTACACACTATATCTATCATTTATAAAATAACCATCAGTATGCAATATCCATTATAGTATATTTTAAAGTATCAGAGAAGCAAACATGACAGAGGGTACATATCATTTTAACTAAGCAATGGACTAAATAAATCTTCACTTAGGCCCGATGTGCTTGGCCAATATGGAATAACATTGTTATATTATTGCACATGGTTTGAAAGTTCATCTGTGAAATGTTCACTTCGTGTACATGATGGTTAGTCAGCTTTACTAATGCACTCAGGAGACTACTCTCAGCATTGAGAAACACAACAATATATAATTCAATAATCCTAAGGTTTAAAAATATATTACAGTAAATGGAATAACAAACCACAGATATTTGAACAGAGATTCTATTCCCACTCACTTGTGCTTGTCCAGTATTGGCTCACCAATCTCAAAAAATGACTCTGACCTCTCATGTGAAGCCTGATCAGCCATATTTATCCGCAGAACAATTAAAATTACTTATCTCAACTCTATCTCAGTGCACGTGAACCCATTCCTTACAGAGTGATTTTAGCCTTAACTTTACAAATATTTCATACTTCCAATCTTTAAAAGCATTTTAAAGCAAGTAAAAAGAGAAATGATTACATAATTGTGGACAAGAGAACACATCTCAAAATGAAAAAATATTTGTTTCAGCATGATTCATTAAAGAAAACACCATGCTTTATGCTCTCATGTGATCAAGCTTTCTATCACATATATGTCTAATGCAGCACATTTCACAAACGGAATTATTACTTCCATACATGGAAGTCTTTTCATCCAAATGGCTGTGATTTCCCCTTTCTCACTTGAATTTTCAACAATGCCTATGCTCGACAAAGTGTTTGTCTTTACTCACGATATTTAATGTCTTTCAGAGAGTTTGTTCTTCTAAGCCTTCAGATTAGGTATCAGGACTTTTCGCAATTTGTTTTTTGGACTCATGTTTGTTTATGATAGTGATCCGAGTGTAGGATTTATGAACTGAAGCCAAATTTTCACCCAGTCACATTAATTCCAATGTTCTTCAATCCACATCATAATTAGTGAGTAGAATTTATTATCTTCACATTTCTACACTGCCTTTATTAAACCAGTTAGCAAAGTAGGTCTTTATGATAGTTGCTTGGTAACACTCCTTTCTTACCCAATTATTGTACGTCGTAATTTTGAGTGCTCTAACCACATTGTTAAGATGCCGTAATTGCGAAGGTTGTAATTGAAAGTCTTTTTATTCTCCCATCTCACACTTCTACCCAACCCAATACTCCTTCCTCAATGATGTGAAAACTACAAAGAAACCAAAGTCAAATGTTCAAAATTATTGTCATTCTCAGTATGTAAAATAACTTTCATTAAGAATAACACATCACAACCTAATAAATTCGCCAAAATGCAAGTGAAGAAGTATCTCCTCATCACCATTTAGAACAAGAAAAATAGACATAAAATGTCATAAGCCCCCTTGTTTTAGAATTTTGCTGTATGGAGTTAAAGGCTAGCCCATATTTATGTACAAATAAAATGGCCATCAGTCAGCCATCTGGATCTGATCTTGAAAAAATAAAATGATATGCATATGTACACCATCTTGATTATAATTATCTGTCTGCAAGTGTGAACACATCGGTAAATTCATGTCGAAGAAATGGGAGACGTGTTCGACACCGGTTTTTTTACAACCAAAATGATTACCAGTCAGCCATCTTTGATCAATCGCAAAAACAAAATGACGTGCATATGTATCCCATCATGTTACCTTTCTGCCAAGTACGATAAAATCGGTCCATACATTTCGAAGATATGGTTGCGGCACACGCACGTATGGACACGAAATTGACCACCAAATCATAAGCCCCCGTTTCGGACTTAAGTCAACAGGGATATATAATATGGACATTTAAATTTAGTTAGACATCATAGATCGAACAGGACTATTACAACCTTATTCTACACACATGATGATGATGATAAATGCGTGACTTAAAAAAAAAAGGCAACATTTGATGATTGCTGATATTTTTCTTAGTAATACGGTGAATAAATTCACAATTCCTTTGTCTGTGACACAAAGTTTCACGTTTTACAGGATTAAAAAAATAATGGGGCAATTTAACTTGAATAACATTTTTGCAGTAAAATAATTTTTACAGCATATATATTTATGACCTGTGCATTGACACAAACTCACCAAAGTGCAGACATTTCAGAGAAGATTGCAACAGTATCTTGTGTAACCTGCTTGCAAGCAGATGAGATGCCAGAACAATAAATGCGAAAGTGAACATACGACTCATTACAAAATGTAACCTGTTTGGTATGGCTGTTAGAATGGCATGTTAGTGTCCGTGTCCCAGACAAATAAGCGAAAGGCAACGCCACAGAGAGAGGTCCCAACACAACATCAACAAAGACTCTTACCTGAAACAGGAATCAGTCGCATATTAGTGAACGAATACTGATGAAGACATTGATTTTTTTGCTTTAAAAAGTCAAGCTTCCTGGCACTTATTGAACAGTATCACAGTGTATGAATTTTACATCGCTTTGCTCAAGCCACTGGAAAATGAAGACTCAATTCTCTCCGATGCCATATTTACAAAACAGAATGATGAACAAATAAATGTGATTTTGGGATGGCCAGGCCATCAGAAAACATGAAGAAGCCATCACTTCACTTTTGGAAAAATCACTGGCTGGGTGGGAGGAAATTCGTCACAAATCTACGCTCCCTTTTTTTAAGATCCAATACCCGAAACACAGTAACTGTGACATATCACACCTCACATACTGAAGACTTACCTATTCAACGGTGAGAAATGAAACCTGGCTTAAGAAAAATGGAGCCACACCCACTCCTCCAATTAAGGTCTCACTTGGCTGAGGCGAAAAATTCCTAAATCACCAAACTTAATTCCCAAGCTCTGCCCCCACACCCAGATTTGCACCGCTGATTATTTGATGCACTCATTAAAGAGTGTTTCGTTGAAAACCAACCCACCAATTGCCGACTTGAAAGATGCAGTTATCACAATTATAGTATATCTTAGATATGCACACACCCTTCAAAAAGTGATGCATAACCTTGCGCAATAAAGACTAGTCTTTTAACCAGAGTTGTGTCAAACCACCCCATGACTCGCTGTTTATACAGTTATGCCGTTTTAAAAGATAGTTAATAATTATTTATTATAAAGCATTGCCAGTGAAGTCTGATCCAAATAATTTTAAAGCAATATATGTATTTGTATATTTGTAATCAGATAAACTAGACAACATATTAAATGAATGCAAGCATCTAGTTATAAACAAAGGGAGCATTGGGTGCTTTACACCATCTAGGTTGAAATATTTTTTTATCATTTGTTAATTTCAAACTTCACTACACCAATAGTACCCCAAAAAACCTCCATGCCCAAAATAAAGCATCCGGGAGTACACATATTAAATGAATGCAAGCTTCTAAAAAATAACTTGCACCAAAAACTTTAACGTTATGTGCTACAAAAATAAAGTTCAAAACAGGTCAAAAATTAAAACATTTGAAATTATTTTTAATTTCAAACTTCACTACACAAAGTATACCCCAAGAACCTCCAGCCAAAATCAGCATCTAGTACACATATTAAATGAATGGCAAGCTTCTAAAAATTGCACCAAAAAACTTAACATTCACGCTCACGCTGAAGCTTGACGTCACGCCGGGGTAGTCGCTATAGCTCTCTGTTCTCGAAACAGGCGAGCTAAAAAATGAATAGAACAGAGGGGAATCATGTTGTCCACTTGGTAAACTGAGGTCTATGGTGGTCTAGCAAAGTTTCAACTGTTGATGAATATATCCTTGAGATTTTCAATCGATTTAAATCAAGAGAGGCAGGCCAGCGTGTCATGACATCAACAGAACATTCTTTATTTGTCAAATGGCCTGAGAGTAGACATTTATCGTGCAAAACATATGATTCCGACTGTATTTAAGGGTAGGCAACACATGTTGCGGTATGATCTCATGAATGTATCATCTGCCATGGTATGATTAATTTGCTGTGAAAGGTTGCAGCAATACCAACCCCACCATGATGACACTTCCATGTACAAAATTTGCAGTCTTGTACACAACAGGGGCACATCGCTCATTGCTCTTCTGTAGTCCTTCACAGCCATCATGCCTTTCAAGGAGAAACCTGTATTCACCACTGAACCACGACACGTTTTCCCATTGTCCATCCGACATGGCTGATTTCAGCCCTGCATACTTGATATGAGGTTGATGCAAAGCTTGGGACATGCACATGTCCCTGCATCACTACCTCAAGACGCGCACTTATTCTGGGAATATGGACATGATAGACAGGGAGTTTTGCAGTACCTGGCATTGGAAACCAATTGTGAAGAGGACATGCAAATGTAGTGATCCTGACAAGTAATCGTTATCCCTAGGACGTCCACTTATGCATATCTCGTTGATCCAGTGGCTTTATAACCTCTCCGAGCATTAAATAGTTCCTCTCTCACGTAAAGAGCTAAGGAAACCTGCTCGAAGGGTCTAATGACTGATTCTCACATTTCTGACAGATGTGCATGTAATGTATTGTTAAAGAATATAATCAGTGGATTTGTTTTTTTGCATGACCACATGCGGCGTGTCTTGGAGAGATGCGTTCCAAACTTTGCTGAGAATGCGCATGTCACCACTACAATAACCAAGGTTGTGAAAACCTAAAGGTGTGTCACACGCTAAAAACAATTATTACACAAGACAATTACGTGCTTCTTGATTGTCATGATAAAAAGGCAGTATGTGTCAAAATCTGTTCATAACCTTAAATATGTGTTGAGAATTTATCTCTTTCGTCTACATTTCTGATTTGTTGTGCACCAAAATGTTTCCCGTTTTCCAACGACCGGATATATTGTTACAAATCTGGAAACCATGATCACACTTAACATTCAGTCCTTTAGCCTCAGTTATCGTAAGTATGTTTAAGATAGCTCCCTTCCCTGTCTAGTGGTTAAATCAATGTTTAAATGCGCTGAAGATTTATTTTAATATTAGGGTTTGTATCGGAATTATTTCAAGAGAAGAACCAATGCTGCACGAACACCAGCCTCCAACCGAACCCGAGATTCTGCAGACGTAAAACAAGAATGACGTAGAAAAAGGCTTGCAGAGAAGAGCAACGATCCCCCGTCCGAGATTCTCCGCGCTGAGGAGGGGAGGGAGCGCATAAAGAGAGGAAGAAGCCAAAGGAGAAACGGAAAAAAGCAGAAGAGAAAGAGGAGCAACCGAGAGAGGAGCCAGAAACCACAGGAAGCAACAAGAGCACCACCTTGCTGGACGTTCATCGTTGAGCGCTCGTGTTGTGGGAGCGCTCGCTCCGAAGGCCTCGGACTGGTCTTGCCCTGCCGTCTGGAATGTCTTCTTCCTCCTCCTCCTCCTCCTGAAAGATCGAGCTTGTGAAGACCCATCCGCCGCCAGAGCGGAAGGTGCGAGTCGAGGTTTTGTGCCGGGACGGCGCCGAACGAGTCATCTGAAGACCGCACGAGGCGGACCAGGTCCAAAATAACCCGCCTCGCTCCACTATCCTTTGAGCTGAAGCCGAAACTAAAGGCGTTAGCCACCACTTCGTGTGATTGTGTGGGTGTGTTGTTGTGTGTGTGGTGTGTTCCGTGGGCCCGTCTCTAAGTAGAGAACTGGTAAGTGCTTTTGCCTGTACATAGGCATAGTCTGATATTCGTTTATTTCTGCTTCTTACGGCTTCCCCTAATTCCCCCCCATATGTTGAATAAATACCCCGATGTTAAATGTATCAGCTCGTTTGTGTTTCTTTCATTGGTTCATATGACGCGTGTTGAGGATTAGTGTAGTAAATGTTCATTTGGTACCGGCCCGACTTTGGTAATTCCGCTCGCGTTAGCCGATCCAGCGGCCGATAGTACTCCATTCGACAAAGTCAGCGAGACGTGAATTCCGGTAGTTTGACCACTGGGGTATTTAGGTAATTGAAATTGGCAATCGACTCGACCCCACGTGATCTATCTATTGGGCGCGAGTTCGGGCCGAATAGAGACCGGTCGGCTCCGGAGTATCGGGGGACGAACCTATACATTCCGCCAATCGTCGGGCTGACTTGCAGCTCCATTCTAGCGGTCGTCTCGCATCCGATTACCCGGCCCCATAACAATATAACCAGATCAACTCTCCCCCAAAAGTTTTTATTCAAAATAGGGCATAAGCAGTAAAGAAGCACAATCTATAAATGCACGTCAAAACCACAGAGAAACTCACAAGGCAGCAAAGATCTTGCCCGTGATTTAAAAAAAACAGAACAAAAAACAAAAAAACCAAGAGAAAAATTACACGCTTTTCTTATTAAAAAAAAAAAAAACCCAACAAAAACAATAATACACAATCACAGACTATTCACAGTGACTGATAATTGAGAACACCGGACGAACGACGGATCGTGACAGGGCTTGTACAGTAAAAGAATCAAGGACAGAAAAACAAAAGTCGCTCTTCTCAAGACTTTGCGCTCGGCATCTCACCTTATTTTTATCCTCTTCTACACATTCAATCACGCCTGGGCACGTTGCTGCACTGCTCGAGCCATGGGATGTACAGTGCAGATCTTTTCTGCCACCATTAGCTTCAACTTTACTGACAGTTGGGAAGACGATTAACATGTTGACCTTTATGGATTAATGGCTCTTTGTGATAGAACTCGCAGTCTGATTACAGTGAGTCGGGGAAAGGGGAAACATATTACCAATCAAGCAATGCAATTGGCAAGTGTTGTATTGCCTGAATCTCAAAATTCAGTCCTTAAAATAAACTTGCATACCAATGATGCTTTCCCTTTTCATCTTCGACAACAAAAATACCTGCATTGGTAAGCCTTTCATGTGAAAGACAAAACGCCTATATATATATATTATAAATACTTTTGTTTTGAAAAAAAAACAAACCCCCCCCCCCCCTTTTTTTATTTTTTTTGCAACATCAAAGCGAAGATGCAAGACACGCAGCAGTAGAAATCCATCAAACACTAAAATTGCGAAAGCAGGTAAAAACGGATAGAGAAGAAACGTGGAAAGTGTATCGGAAAGCGGAATGAAGAGGACCAAATGTGTAAGTCCTGTTACCTAAGTGCTTGCAATTAACATAACTTACCAAAATGTAAAAACTTCCCTTAGAGACCGACACATTCTGTACACAGTCGCAGATCGCGTGATAAAACACCCTGATCCAGCACCCAGCCCAGTGGAAGTCACTGGCATTGACCACCACCACCTTTTACAAACACACACAAGTGCTATAGCAACTTGTATAAGTTCCTCATCCACGACAACAGAGCACAAATATGCTGTTAATGGGACAGTGCACTGCAGCAGCGCGTTAAAAATTGCATGTCCACACAAAACAAAGTTATTAAAAAAAAAAAAATCTTGCATACGCAAAGAGACAATCATTTCCTTTTCAAACAAAAAACCACTCAACCTTCTGATGCATGAGAAGACTTCAAATGCACATTGGTGCGTGCGAGAAGTTAGCAAGTCCAATCCAGCACCACCTGATTCCATTGGATTTCATTCGTGAGACAAGATTTTAGGCATCAAAAGAATGTAAAAAATAAAAAAAAGTAAATAAAATAATGCCCACAATGACAGATTTAATGCCTCATCTCGATGCAATAAAATAAAACAGATAAACAGGCTGGAAGGATGATGCTGGAAGGACCAGACATCAGACCGGCATCCGCTTTAGACTTCTTCACGCTCCACTAGGCCTTTCCTGTAAATAAGGCACACACCCAAAAGCATTATTGCATTCGGACAATAGGAGGATCCATAGGCTTAGTAAGCCATATATTTATGATGTAAAGCAATGTGTTTGATTGGTTACCCCCTCATTTGACCATATGTTTCGTTCCCCTTCTCTCCTCACTCCTTATTCTATCTACTCTAACCGCTCAACCTTCCCTCCTATCTACATTTCTCTCCACCTCTCTTCTACCACTTCCCCTTTATAAGTTATTTTATGTTTATCCTCCTCCCTACCACACTTGGAAACAGATGGTCTAATACTGATAAGCCAAACCTTTCAAATCAAATGGGCATATGACAAAATACGGAAAGCTGCATCAAAATTCACCTGCTTGTAAAAGCCACACATTTTTGTACTATTCATGTCTAGAAACAACAGATGGTTTCCCAAAGCCACCTAATGCTCGCCTGTTTATACATTTTCGTTTTTCGTTTTAAAGACGAGTTCTTAATAAATATTTTTTTATAAAGCATTGCAGTGAAGTCTGATCCAAAAATTTTAAAGCAATATATGTATTTGTATTATGTAATCATAAAAAAAGTTGTGGTAGAAAATAAAAACATTAGAAAGGAAAATAACTTGCACCAAAAACTTTAAACATTTTCACGCTCACGCGGACGCTGACGCTCAAAGACTAGCTAATAATATTTTTTATAAAGCAGTGCATGAAGCTGATCCCAAATAATATTAAAAGCAATAATTATTTGATATTTAATCAGTAAACTAGTCTAATAATATTTTTTTATAAAGCATTGCAGTGAAGTCTATCCAAAATTTATAAGGCAATATATTTATTTGTATATTGTAATCAGTAAACCAGAGTGGTGTCAAAAGCCACCCAATGCCTGTTTACATTTATCTTTTTAAAACACTCGTCTATAATTAATATTTTTATAAATCATTGCAGAAGTCTTATCCAAATAATTTTAAACAAATATTATTTGTATATTGTAACAGTAACAAGAGCGCACGGTGAGCACAATATATGCCGCGAAACAAAAGTATATACAGAATTTGCTACTACATTGTAAAACAGCATCCTGGTCCATGGCAACCACTTTAGATGAACGAACGTATTCGCGACACCACCGTCTCCACGACTTTACCTATGACCAAAATATGAAACGTGAAAGTTTGAAAAACTTTCGGAGTTAGATGCGGACAGGAACGGATGGAAAACCAGCATCCTGTTACCATGCAACCACTTAGATGACGAACGTATTCACGACACACCGTCTCCACAGCTACCTATGCTACCAAATAGAAACGTTGAAAGTGAAAACTTTGGTTAGAGTGCGACAGAACGGATGGAAAACAGCATTCCTGGTTACCATGGCAACCACTTTAGAACGAAACGTATGTCACGACACACCGTCCCACAGTCTGTACCTATGTACCAAATATGAAACTGAAAGTAAAACTCTGGAGTTTAGAGTGCCGCTAAGAAAGGACACGACGACGAAACGACGGACCGTTATCACAATGAACGCCCCGGTATATATATATATAAATATATATATAATATATATATATATGAATATAAATATATATATGTATATATGATATAATATATATATATATATATTATATATATATATGAATATTATTATATATATATATATGAATATATATATATATATATATATGAAATAATAATATAATATATATGAATATATAATATATATACATATAGTATATATATATATGAATCGCGTATAAAAAAAATATTGGGTAGATAAAAACAATTAGAAAGAAAAAAATAACTTGCCACCAAAAAACTTAACATTTTACGCTGACGCTCACGCTACGCTCACGCCGGGGGTATCGCTATAGCTCTCTGTTCTTCGAACACGAGCTTAAAAATGCAGATATTTCATCTCCTAACCCGCACTGCTCCCACCTGTCCCATTATGCACATGCATTAATTTTTTCCCCCCTCTCACCCCTTTCCCGAAAACTTTTACCTCTCCCTACTTTACACTCCACATACTTCACAATAAAACATGTATGAACACCATTTCTCTCCTCTATAATCAAACTGTCTTCCTTTATGAATTTACTTATTCGACCATATCTCCCAAACCCCAAACCCCTTTTCTAACGCTATAAACGATAAATATGTGCCTTGAGGGCTCGTAAAACTGTTATATCTGTCTATCTATAATTCCAAGCAATCTGTGTTTGTTGTGGGTGTGTTGTGTGTGTTGTGTGTGGTTGTCTGTGTGGCTGGTGTGGTTAATATATATGTATTATGTATTATTAAAAGTTATGTGATGTGTAGTTATGTGTAGTTGTGTGTGACTGGCATGGACCTGTTTCTCGACAACCACTGGTCCATCTAATTAGAAACTGCAGAAGGTTATATTGCGGACCGGTATTGCCTTTCAAGCGTTTGATATAATCGGACAAGTGGTTCCCAAGTTATGCCATTATTTACCAAACAAATGACAGGACACGTGCTCCAGCCATTTATTTATCCAAACCCATGACAGGACCTTTGCTTGCAGCCATTTATTTACCAAAACCATGAAGACCGTTCTGCGTAAGCGTGGCCGAGGGAAAGGCGCCTTAGTACCATGGCGTTGAGTGCAAATGTCAATAGCAGCGTAATCATGGCTAGCAAAACAGAGCGTAAACTTGATTTTAATTTGATTTAATAACTCTGTGTGTGAGTATCACGCAGTTTACTCCAATTAAAAGCGACATAATTCGTGAATGCATGTACATTCCGACGGGCAACGCACTACTCCGATAGATGATGACTTACTGCTGGTATTCTAATAATTTCTTGATTCTTATACACATTTATAATAAACACAATCCCCCAATCCAAGTCGTCGTTCGGAGCGAAGAACGGCCTTGTGTTGTAGTTTCTGTACCGTTGAACGTTTTTTTTTTAAATTTTTTTTGAACTACGGTCCACCACCGTACGCGCACGCGAGAGCAAGGAACGGCCTGTGTGGGTTGTTGTTTCTGGCACCGTTTGAAAGTTTTTTTTTTTTTGCACTACGCAACGCACATACGGGCATGTACTCGATATTATGAAAAAAGCATACTGGTTTAAATAATCCATTAATTTCTAATTTAAAACTCATATCCACCAAGGGGCAAATCCATCGGTAACAGACATTACAAAATTCCAATTTGCAAACTTAAGTTCATTCAAGCTAAGTAATTAAGATGACAGGGCTATTTTCCTCTTTATCCCTATAAACGCCTGTGTGTCCATAATTGAAAGGGTTGTAGCTTCACCACAGACTTTATCTCCTTCTGCATAGTGGGCAAAAACTGATGAACTACGTTACACAAAAGAGACGCCGAAAGCTCTCCGCTACTATAATCGCATTCTGATATGTCATTCCCTGAGTATTGGCGTGAAGTTTTATGGTTTCCAACCTAGCCTCCAAAGCGCCAGTCGCCGACTGGCATCCTCCGTCGTCAAATCCTTTTCGGCCCAACTTAGCTCCGACCAAAAAACAAAAGCTTTCATCCGCAGCATGAGGATACTGCTTCCCCTCTGGCTGGTGCTCCTGACTCTCACCTTTTCTCGCCTTCATGCTGGGGAAACCAAAAGCATTTAACAATCATTGTATCTCCCATCGTGAGGCTGTCTTGGCAACTCACCGCAGCAGCGGTGCTTCTAGTCTTCTACTGTCTTCTCTCGAGCTTGCCCCCCCCCCATAATTTCCACAGGTGATCAAGTCCACCAGCAACCCCCTTTTGGCAAAACTACCAAATCATGAATCACTGCTCACCTCACTTGTTTCAATTCCTCTTTCCACTTGGAACAAACTCCCACCACTCTCTTCATCCCACCTTCCCCCATGTCTCAAAACACTGTCACCACCACCTCTTCAATCTTCCCCCATCAAAACCACAATATTTTCCACCTCCTTCAAATTCCCGTTTTTTCCTTCCCGAAAGTTCCTCCATGTAAGGCTCCTGAAAGTCCCTGAGTTCCATCTTGTTTACCCGTTACCCCGCCCCATCCCTCTCCCTTTCAACAGATCTTCCTCATATCTCTATGCCCCACGTTTGCCTTCCCTCTCCCACCCCTCTGTCTCCTGCCCCCCCCTCCGTTGCCCGTTGTTGTGCTCCTACGAACCTCGACAAGATACAAAAAAAAATAAATTAAATCTATTTGATATGAGTACTGCTGTGCAAAATATAAATAAGCAGGTATGTTATAATTAATGCCACTTTAACATGAACATGCTGGGGACTGACGTTACATCAGGTCAGTCATGGCAGCATGCGCACAGCAGCACTCGCTGCATCCACTTTCCGCCGTACTCCAGGGCCTGAGTCTGCCCACCCCCCCAGCCAGATGCCGGCCCATCCCCATCTCCTTGAGATGCCGATCAACTGCTCAACCACGAGCATGTGTCGGCCCAGGGCCTCATCCACTCACGAGACTCCCTCGCTGAGAATCTGTGAGCAGGACAGCTCAGAAAACGAGCCACAGTCCATACAGCCACAGCGACACCTCACGGACAATGCAGTAACAAATCTCATTTGAGTCTCTCAACAACCGCTCGTTGACACAAAGTCCCACCAGCGAAAGCCAAATTCTCCAAAGAACTGTACCAAAGGAATTAGTCTCCGTCTCAATGCTTTGTCAAGTCCAAGTCTCGCATCCATAGAGCAAGACGAAGCACCAAGACCAAAGACTCGGACTTTCGGTACCTCCCCACAGTACCGGCAGCGCCACACCCCATATCCAGTGAATCCATGACTCCCCCTGCCCGACCCAGACGTCTACTGACTTCTGACTCACAGCGCAAACATTGAAATCATGCGTAAGTAATCTCTCCACAACCTCAACAATCCTCACAAACAAACAGCACAACAGGACAGCAGCATCCAAGATGTCATTGAAAGCCGATCTTAGTTTGACCCAGGAAACCCGTAATCCCAGCGGCTCCGCACTCCTCATCAGCCACCCCGAGGGCCCCCGAAAGGATATCTAAAGTCTCCAAATGACTGCATCATCTGCGAAATCAATCGAAGATCTTGACATCCCCAAACGATTGCCACCGCCAGCTTGATCTCTCTACATCCTCCCTAGAAGCCAGTCCATACAAGTGCTAAAATTGGCCATACACACCCCTAGACTAAACTCCAGGAACAACTCGAAAAATCAAGATGACCACCACATCCACAGCCACTCTCAACCAGAGTAAGAGTCAGACATCAGACATTAAGGTTTTTTGAGTGCACCCCACGAAAGACAAGAATCCTCCAGAGGCATCCCATTCACTGAATCAAACGCTTACAGAGATTCAACATAGCGCAAGCAGCCCCCTGCAGAAACTCCTCTGCATTCTTGAGACCCGAAAAGACAAGGATACGTCAATCGTTGACCCTCTTGTTAAAGCCTGACTCTCGGACGCTGATGCTTCAGCAGGATTCGTGCAAACCCGATTCAAGAATTATCCGACAAAAAGACCTTGCCCGCACTGAGAGGCACATCACCCCTCGTAGTTGTTGCAAGTCTTTCGATCACCCTTCCCTTTCCCAAGAAAGACAACAAGCCCATCTTCCAGTCAGTTGGGATGATGCCTGTGTTCCAGCAGATCACAAACTGCGGACACCACACGAGGCAGATTCCACCAGCCTTGAGAAGTTCAGCGATGCCACAGATCCCTGGAGCTTTTACCCCATGTCAACCGGTTCACCGCAGCCTGTTTCCACAAGCGAAGTGACCAAACAGTTGATGAGTCAGCAACAGGATCAACAACCCCTGACGCCAACCCCCCACAGCTGTGATCAGCCTGCTACAACCGCCCAAAGTAACCGCCCAGCGGCCTTTCACTTCCGGACTCCTCTGCAAGAGCCTACCACCCTCTGCTCTAACTGCATACACCGAGGACGGCTTGGAGAACACAATGCGCGAATTCCCTTAAGCAGACGAGAATCACTTGACCACAGTGATGTCTACCCCTCACAGATTCCTCGCCACATCGGCCTCCTTTCCACCTTATAGGCACTACAGTTACACATCAGCCCGAAACACTCAGCTCTGCCATTCAGCCTGGCCCTGCGACTCTGAGCAATGTATCCAGGTCTTGAGAACAAAATATTCTTCCCTATGGGAGTCCATGACATCCACCCACATCAAGACCTGTCTTGAAGCACTCCACACTCTTCACGAACTCCAAAGCCCCACCCAGACCCCCCAAATCCCACTCAGCTTGTTCCCAAACTCCTCACTACCCTCTCATTCCTTGACTTGCCAACATCCAGCCTAGTCGGGATGTTACCATTCTCCTGGATTTAAGTCAACTGCAGATCTACAACAAGCCGGTGTCAGTATTGCAGAAACTAAGCACCTGGTCACCCTGCATCTGGATCATCCTCCAGTACCATCAACGAGAACATGCAATCTCCTTTGCCACACCTGCCAGCGTTGGAATACCAAGCCACCGATGAAGCTTCGTGCCGCTGAAACCATGAACTGGCCACCCTAAGTCCATACTTCTTGCAAATCAAGAACTTAGTGCTATTTCTGCCTTCATAGTCCTGACCCATGGACCAACACACGCTCATAAACCATCCCTATCAGTTAGTCAAGCATTAAAATCCCCCAAGATAGAAGTACTCTCTGGCTCTGATAAACCACAACATCGAGCGCTGGATAGAATGCTTCCTCACATAGATCACCCCCCAGTCGGAGCACAACCAGAACCAGAAAATGACCCAAGAGACGAATCTTAGCTCAATAATACGCTGTTGACAGATTTCCCTTCAATATCATTGGATCAGCTATTGACACAGCTGCAGCAACTCCTGGAATGGTAACCATCAGAGCGACCAGACCAAGTAGGTGTAACCACCCACCAATTCTCGCATCAATCCATCTCCGAACCTCCATGAGTGGCATACCAGTCAAAACATGAGCTCAATAACAGAGACATGATCATCCCTTCTAGGGATAGACATTCAGCACCCACCCAAGACCACCCAGGAACCCAAAGAGACCCCTCTGGGATACACCTCAGCACTACTCCGACACCACTCTATCACAATCTGACCCTGGAATGTTACCCCGTGTTCCCTCCATCATCAAAATTGTGTACGAAGCTTTGCCCAATCCCGTCTTCCGTGACTGCCCTGCAAGGAAGCTGCACAAGCTACTCCCATGAGTAGGTTTCAATTCTTTGCTGTTGTGTTTCCGGAATTGAACTTTACGTGGACGACGCTTGCAAATCCTGCACCACCTCCTAATAAGAAGTAAACACCAACTGCAGGAACGTCCCAGACACAGTGGCACAGATATGATGCCGTTGCTCACAAGGACTCCTCCGCCTTTGACAGGTTTTGTTTTAATCGCGGATTCCATATCCAAACCACCCTCCTCAACCAAAAAAACCTGGTGAGGAACGTTTCGTCGCCCCAACCGAACCATTGAACAATGGAACAGGTTAGTACAGGTTTACATGATACCTGTAACAAGTCACAGATCTAATCTGGCCTGACCTGACTGAAGACGTTACATTCCTTTTTAGCTCGCCTATTCGAAGAACAGAGAGCTATAGCGATAC
>CM068954.1:87739958-87756222 GCA_035128595.1 Eptatretus atami | reverse complement strand
CCAGCGGCCACAACGAGAAGCGAAGGATGGATGGTGCGGAGGGGTTACACTTCCTAATCTACCCTAACCATTTAACTGTTAACTACCCCGGGGCTTTCAACAAGCGCCTCTCGCTTAATCTATTTGGTTCTAAAACCCAGAGATTCCCGCTCGCCTGTGTTGGTGTTCGCACACAATTTCGGGCCTCGCCCTTCAAATTTTCCCTCGTGCCCTTGCACGGTTTTCGTGGCTGGGACGCGTGGCTCCCTTTGGCAGGCACGACCTCTGCCGATCCCTACAATGGCACCCCGGGCACTACACTGCTCCGAGCCTACCAGCTCCCTAAACCCGGGAGTGCCCCATGGCAAACTCCCCTGAAACGCACACGTGGCAGGCTGGCCGCCCGGGCCGCTTTCCGAGGGTCACCCGTGCCCAACGACACTGCCCACGCGGGCCAACGGCGCTCCGGGCCCCGCACCAAGCGGGGCGCACCGTGCCACTACGCTACCCGGCCCCCATGGGCCCTTGGCTACCACGGCCGAACTAGCCCGGTCCCGGGGTACCACTCAGCGGATACTCACCTTTCGCAGCCACGCTCCCAGCCCGTCAACAGGGCTCCTGCACCCCTCCAAACAGGTTTCGAGCCTACACTCCCACCAACAACAAAACGACCTCCATTTTTCATTTAACTAACCCAGCTAACTCACTCTACACTGGACCCCGGGTCCTTGGGCAGGAGTCACTCTCCCCCAATCACTCATCGCACCATGCATTCCACATTTCATCCACTCACAGAGCCGCTGGCCTCACTCACTCAAACACGTTTTCACACAAACTCACCAACTCTTCAACACGCACAGCCGCTGAACTCTGCCATCCTTCTATCTACCTCCCCTAACTACCTCAGTGCTCTCCACGTCATCCCTTAACTACAAGCACGTTCCTTTTAAACACTACGTAGCTAAGCTACGTCCCCTCTACACATTCAAAGTCTGTCACTGTCCTCATAATCCTAAAAAAAAATCCATTTCCCAACCTAACTCTGCACTAACATCCCTCTAACTATCCATTCCACGGGCCCCTGAGGACTTACCCCTGCCCATGGAGCCGGTCTAACTTAACACTAAACCCTTCCCCTAACTAGTGTTATCCTGTGCCCAGGCAAGGGGGTCTTCACCCTTGCCCAGGGATCCTGTTCACCCGAAAGCCGAGGCTTGCTTTCGTTAATTTTGTATTTCAATTATCGCAGCCAGCGCGAAACTCACAGCTCGCGCACTGTTGCACCTTGCCACGTGACGTCATGCAGCTGCACGTGTACCTCGTCCTCTTGGACGGTACCATCGCGCAGGGATTCACCCTCCTGCCGGATTCCAACCCACGCTGCAGCCATGACGTCACCTGCGCACCCAAAAGCAAACTCGCACTCCGAGGGGCTCCCCACAGCGAACACATGTGGCTCTGCCCGTTGGAGCTTACACAAGCTCGTCGGAGAACACGTCGGTCCAAATCGCGTTCTCCTGCCTAAACTTTGTTCTCGTCCGCCGGGATCGGCAAATCCACCGCTGGCGTTTCCGGAGCCAGGGCTTCACTCCCGCAAGCGAGCACGTGGGGTCTCGTGCGTTGCACAGCACGGACCGCGGCGCTCGCTGCTGGGTGAACTCCGGCACGGTTCCCATTAGCAACTACGGCGCTACCCGGCTCTGTCCCTCTGTCGCCGTCGTCTCCAATTCCACCCGCACACCTTGCGTGTCACGACGCACAGACTACCACTCATTTACACTCACATTCACACCGGGGAGGACGCGGCTGCGAATGCTCCCGCATTGCCGATCCGACATCTCCCTCACATACAGAGACCTTACACACACGGTCCTCGTCTCACACTCGGCTGTCACTCACTCGTGCCATTCCCTCACACAAACCATACCACTACAAACGCGGGGCACTTGCCCGCGGTGGGCTCATCCACACAACGGCGTATCTGGGAAGCACGCATCCTGGCACACTCGCGAACCTACACCACTCGATCAGCACGGGGGCCGCACTCACAACTGGGGTTCCATCCATAACACGGGGTCGCACTCACGCTTGCACCACACACACCGGGACAACACAACGGGGATTTGTGCCACCACAAGGGGTTCCGGGGCCTCTTATACCCCCCAAGCTGCACGTGCACCTGTCCACAGCACTCGTCCCTTCAACTCGCGAAGACAACGACCGGACCCACCTGGTCGTGATTCGCTTTCAAGGGGGCATACTCCCTCCCCTCGTCCTGGAGGCGCCATTCAGCTCTCACACCGGGTCACAACACATTCTGCGAGCTCACCCCATTATCCTCCATACCTCTGTGGTGTGTGTGTTCTGTTCCTTTAACCCCGTCATTATCATGCAGTCTCTCCTCTACTTTTTCTGTCTCCCGCGCCGTCCTATACATTATTAGTTTCTGTTGTCTCCTCGTGTCTATTAGACTCTGCTTCTTTCTGGCGTCTTTCCCTTATCCTTACGTAGTCAACCTTGCTTTCTCCGTAAGTCGCTCCCGTCCTTCCTCTGTTTCACTCCTTCTCTTTCAGGATCTCCGCGTACCTCATCCTTGCTTCCGTCTTAATTGCTTCTTTCTCTCCCTCCCAATTCCTTTCACCTCGTGTCCTTATACATTTATTAGTTTCTGTTTCTTTCTGGAGTTTTTCCATCTCTCTGGATTTCAATTTTACTCTCTCCTTCAGTTCATTAATTTTCAAACTCGTATAGTTTTTTGTTTTCTCTCCCACAGTTTCTTCCTGCTCTTCATTTTTCCAATCTCATAGTTCTTTCAATTGGCCCATTTCCTTCCTGTGTTTCATTCGCTGTTCTTTGTCTATCTCCTCACACTCCCAGCTCTCTGCCTTTTCTTTCAATTGGTCAACCTCAGCTTCATGTTCTTTTTGTTTTCTATCCCATTGTTCCTCTCGTTCTTCCCTCTCCATCTCGTTGTGTCCTTCAATCTCCTCATTTCTCCTTCTTGCTTCAATTCGTTGCTCCTTCAACTTCTCTCGTATTCCAACTTATTTTTTTCCTTTTGTCGTTCAATTTCAAATTCATACACTTTCAGTTTTCTATTCCACTGTCTTCTCTTGTTCCTCATTCTGTAATCTTGTTATTTCTTTTCAACTGACAGATTTCTTCTCCTGTCTCATTCCTTGTTCTTCCAGTACTCTTTCTTGTTCCTCTTTTAACCCTCAGTTCGTTTTGTAGTTCTGTCCTCTTTGTATTTGCCAAAACGAAGTTTTTGCAAGATACGTTAGTCAGTCTGTATGTTTTTTTTTTTTTTTTTTTGGCTTGTTTGTTTTGTCTGTAATCACGAAAAAAAAAATTCTGCAGACCACAGTTTTCTTGGAAATTTTTGTAACTTCACATATCAGAGGCCTATGGAGGTCCCTTTCAGGCCATAAATTTTGAAGGTCAAGGTCAAAGGTCAGGTCACTTTTTCGCAAAATCAGGGTAAGACAAAAACCCTTATTTTTTGAGTAATTTTGATCGATCGTCTTCAAACTTCATGGGATATAGTTCATGGTCTGGCGCTCAAGCTGATTAATTTTTTGGTGGCGATTGGCCTTGCCTTCATGTGTTTTTTTTTTGTTGTTGTTGTTTTTTTTTTTTTTCTTGTAATCACGTATAAATCACTCTGCAGAGCACAGTTTTCATTGGAAATTTTGTAACTTCGCATATCAGAGGCCTATAGAGTCCCTTTCAGCGCATAAAAATTTTGAAGGTGCAAGGTCAAAGGTCAAGGGTCCATTTTTCGCAAATCAGGGTAATCGACATAACCCTCATTTTTTGAGTAATTTTGATCGGATCGTCTTCAAACTTCATGGGAATATATAGTTCATGGTCTGGCATTCAGCTGATTAATTTTTGGTGGCGATTGGCCTTGACCTTCATGGTTAACGCCTAAGGTCAAACATATTTGACCCCAAGGTCAAATTTTCAAAATTTTAGGAACCATATCGTGTAGTACCTCAAATGAACCCTCGATGAGTGCTTTCTAGATATATCAAGCTTGAGACATTATGACGTCATTTGGTGACGTTATGAGGCAAACGCATATTTTTTCATGGTTACTCTGTAGAACGATTTCTCATCGGAATCTCTCGTAGGCAGATATTCCTCAAGGAGTCGCTCCTGGTGGATAGCAGCTCTGTTCACCTCAGTGTGACCTTAAAGAAGTCACACGTGGTCACCTTTTGGCAAGATACGGATCACCCTACGGGTGACATTGGTTTTTTTGGTGTTTCAGTATCTCAGAAGTTTTTGTTTCTAATTCCTCCTCAATTTGCATGCTTCTCACTCATTTCATCTCTTTCACTGCTTTCCTCCTCAATTCGTCCCTTTTTTTGCTGTATTTCTTTAGTTTTTTCTGCCATTCCTTTCCCATTCTTATCTCCCCTTTCCAGGATTCTATTTCAAAGTGGACTTTCCCTTACCTCTTGCTTCAGTAGTTCCAATTCCTCATCTTGTTTGCGTTTTTCCTTTTCTAGCTTTGTTTTCTTTCTCCTTCCTCCTCAATTCTCCCTGCAGTTCTTTGAACTGTTCAGACTTTTCCAGCAATTCTTCCGTCCTTTCCTCCAGCTGTCTCTCTCCTCTTTTTATCTTCCATTCTAGGCTTTCCCTTTCCTGATTGCCTGTTCTTATCTCTTCCTTCAATTGTTCCAACTCCCATCATGTTCACATTTTTTCTCTTCCAACTGTTTTGAAGCCGCTAATGTCCGCCTGCTTCACCTGCCATAACACGTGGCTTGAAGCGATGGCTGCTGGGAGCGCTCGCTTCGTGTTGCGCCATTCGCAGAGCCATAATTAGCCGCTCCTCCGTGCTGCGCTGAGGGGCGATCGCGCCGCATTATGCGACCCAGTTTGCCGGCAAAGTCCGTGCTCAGAGTTATGAGGGTGAGCCCTCGTGATTCAACATTACAAGTAGTACCATCCCGGGCCATGGATCCTAACTACTACACACATACATTTCTACCCCGGCACCCGCTCGCCTTGAGACGCCATCTTATCCCACGTAAGGGGTTAATTTTACCGCTCGTAATTTGGAGGGAAACGGGGGTCGCTCCTCTCACCCCTGACCGATTCCCTTGAATTTAGCTTGGAGACGGGAGGGTTCGGTATCCCACTCCTGACACAGTGTTGCGAATTCGCGCCCGTCGGCGTGCGATCGGCACGTGACTCGAATCGCGGCCGCCTCGCCCACCGGACGGACAATTCAGTCGTGACCCTCCCGGCTAACGCCGGGATCCAGTCACGGGTGGACCTTTTGGCCTCACCACAACCCAGTCCGCATTCTACCCGCGCGGAATAGGGTCAATCGCCGAAAGTCGATATACCTAAATACCCGCACGGGTAACCTACCGAGGGTTGTACCTCGCCACAGGCCGACTTCGGATACGGGCCGCTTAAGCGACCCGTTCCATGCTAACGGGTAAACCGAGCGGTGTTATCGTCGGCCTTGACGGTTCAGATTAATTTATCGGGCGTCTCGCGCCCACTCAAACCCTTTACGTGAAACAAGATGGAGACCCAACGAAGGAAGGACGCAGCGAGACGGGGAAGAATTCAACAAGCACACGTATTTATTACACAGACGGACGAGTAGCACACATATAGCAACAGTCAGAAATGCACATATATCACATAGAACAAAGAAGCAATGAGCAGAGCTACGACCGAATTACGCGACACACGGACCACTTACACAATTTACTTCACGGCTTGGCGCCGACACACACACGTTCACACAAAACCCAAAAGAAATGGAAGTCGACTTCCCTGCGGTGTTGAGTCCTCGGCGACCGTCCTCTGCCGTGACTCCCCCTCGAGCGTGGTCGGCGAGGCCTCTCCGGCGCGCCTCGCGCCTGCTCGTGCTGGCCTCTCGACGCCTTGGACCGAGCACCGACCGCAGGGAGAGCACACGCCAACCCGGAGCAGCAGGACGAGCGAGCACCGAACCAGAAGAAATCAACGAACCCCGGAGAGAGCAGAAAGCATCGACGACGAAGAGGAGAGAGACGCAGCCTCAGCCGCCTCCGCGTCTTATACGCCCGGCGCCCCGCCCCGTTCTCGGCTCCAACCTTCCTTCGAGGCGCTTCGAGAAGGGGGGCGTTCCCTCTCGTTCCTCCCACCTGCGGCTTGTGGGGACGAGGCGAAGCCGTTCGACGGCCTTCAACGCGCAAACCGTCGTACGTAGACCGCTGAGGATGGCGTTCGTTGCTGTGGGTAGCGTGGTTGAGATGGTGGCGTGGTTGTGAGGTGGCGGGGCTGGCGTTGTTAGAGTGGTGGCGTGGTTAGCGTTGTTGACGTTGAAGTGTGGTTGGTTCGAAAATAAAGCAGAACAGAAAAACGCCTAACTCAAAGCATCGCAGCCCGAATGAATCACATTAATTCCCTCTATACAATGGGTTTGGGCTAACTACACATGTACTTAAGAAATATATCTCACCTACGGGACCTTTATGGTGTAATGCGAATTCCACAGCCGTAACAATTTAAGTAGTACGGGAGTAAGAAATGGAGAATCCATCGTCATATAAGCGAAATACCCTTGAGTATGGCATTGACACCAATCAAACATAAAAACAATGACCGTTTAATGTTGAAAAAAATAATCTGTGATCACCAAAGTCATGTAATGTATGCTATAACCAACAAGCATGAATTTGCTACACATCCTGGGTTAAATTGCATGGCATTATGAAACAAGGGAATAACCAGTGATGTCAGTTTGCAACATTGATTCGTTCTTTGCTCTTAAATTAAATAACACAGAAGCTTGGCAAATGCTACATGCTTAATTTGATCGGCCAATGAATCACTCTTCCTTTTACTGGAAAATAAATCTATATGACAGTTATTAAACAGTCACCAAAGTCTTGAAACTGTTTTTTCAGTTTCTTCAAAATTGACTTATCCTGACATCTCTGTTTTCCCTTGTGGTCTTCATATGTATATATATATACATTATATATTTACACACACATAACACATCATATGAAGATTCCCAATGCATTTGAAAGTGCACTGTTGCCGTTATTTTGTCATATCACTGTGAGAAAACAAATAAAATTCAGAAGTAAAGGTCAAGACCGAGTTGGTATCAGAAAGTTGTATTATTTGAAGGATGTTAATTTGTTCATGGGAGAAATTTGGTTATAAAGTTCTGTCTTCACTGCAATCATATCTGGCCCGGCGATGTAGACGTGGTGAATCTTCCCGATCCCAGGTGAGAGTCGGTTTGAGCAGCTCCTGCCAGGCACTGCATACAAGTTCCGTGTCGCTGGAATCAACGCCTGTGGCCGAGGGGCCTTCGGGGAAGTGTCTGCCTTTCAAGACCTGCCTGCCTGGCTTTCCTGGTGCTCCCTCGGCAATCAAAATTGGCAAGGTTTGTCCAGCTGTTTGTTATTTTCGTGTATGAGAAGAGTGTCCTTTTTATCGGAGAGGTTCTGAGTCATTGGTTTAACAGGCATTGTTACTCATAGGTAGTTGTCTTTTGATTTCCTTGATTACTGTGATGAGATATCTCGATGCAAAAACAAAATGACATCCACTCCAGTATGCTCGGCATGAAAATGCAGAAACCCTAGTATCGGGGTTATCAGGGCAGCAAACGTATATAGGTGTGTCAAGATGAGGGTTGTGATCTAAATAGCTCGCAAGCTTCTAAAATAATCCGAAAATACTTGGAAACTTGTTGAAAGGGTTGTGCCTCTGCACAACGAAGAGTTGGAGAACTTTCTGAACTTGCCCAAAAAGCTGACAGCTTGCAATCTCCATAGGCCGTGTAGATCAGTGTAAAGGCCGAAGGCTCATCGACTGGTGTGTTATACCCAAAACCTTCGACCATCGCTGCCAGTGAGTGGACTGTATTCCTTACGGATTACCTCATGTGAACATGGCAGGCTTTGTGTTTATTTAATGGAGTCTGCGATCGGAAGACTATGCCGTCGCTCCCAACATTCAGGCCCGACTTTATCTGGTTTGGCTGCTTCTTTCCACCGATGGAAGTTCTATCTGGGGTTGTGAATGCACAGGGAAAGTTTTAAAATTATGATATTTAATATTAATCATGTTGGGGAGAAGGGGGTGGGAGTGGTGCTGTGAGAGCCACAAGATAAATTATGATAGATTTATGTATCTATTGGTAAAAGGAGAAGTTTGTTTGTTCATATCAAAAAGTTATTGGACCAAATTTATTCTTACAAAATGAAAGGACAAGTTAATCAAATGTATTCCTCTTCAAAATAGTCCTTGATTGAACAAAATGATTCCAGCGGTCCTTCCATTTGTTGAAGCATCTCTGGTACTCATCATTTATGATGGCTTTCAGTTCAGGTCGCATTTGAATAATGTCGGTGCATGTTGAAATCTTTCCTTTTCGGGTGCGTTTCAGTCGGTGCAACAGAAAAAAAAAAAATCATTTGATGCCATATCTGGTGAATCCTGTGGGTGGGGAACCAGTGGAATGTTGTGCTTGGCTAAATATTCTCATGTGCTCAGCATTACTCAGCATTGTTTAATGATCAGCATTGTTGTGACGCAACATCCACAAACCTGCCTCATTTTTCAGGCCACTTCTGTTGAACTGCATCTTTTAGGCATTCAGAATGACCAAATAAAACCACCAATCCCCATCAGACCTTGTAGAACGAACTCTGTACACAACACCTTCACTGTCAAAAACCACAATAAACATCGCCTTCACATTTGAGCGCACCTGTCTTGCTTTTTTTGGTTGAGGTGACGACGGGGTCTTCCACTGAGATGGCTGATGCTTAGTCTCGGGGTCGTGGCCAATAACCCAGGTCTCGTCACCTGTAATGATGCTAGGCAGGAAGTTATCATCATTTCCTGCACGATCAATGAATTCCTGAGAGACTGTGAGGCAATGTTCCTTCCTTCTATTCCGAAGTGAGAACCTGCGGACGAACTTTTCGAGACCCATCTCGTTCCCAATCTTGAGTCCTAATTGTTTGGCATGTGCTTTCGAAGATGCCAACTTCTTCCACCACTTCATGAAACGTCATTCATCTGTTAACATGAATTGTCATGAACACAAGTGACTGATTCTGCACTGTGTGATGTTGATGGACAGCCGAAGTGTGGATCATCATCAATGGAGGTTCAAGCACTTTAAACTGAGCAAACCACTCAAATGTTAAGGCTGATAGCTTCATCCTCAAATGCGTTTTTTTTTTGGACACCGCTCCTTCCCAATTCTATATCCAGGCAATGCATAACATCATCGCCAGGTGCCGAAGGAAGGGAGTACTCAGTTTTTACTCCGTTTTGTTTGTTTCCTTGGTTGGTTGTTTTCTTGTTTGTCCGGGCGATATCTCAGCCATTCTTTTGCCTTGAAAGCTGAACAAGTAGTGGCAAAAATTTTATTTTTTGTTTTTTGATTACTTACTTCATTTTACCGATTTAATTACTTATTTATTTTCTTCTGATGAAGGTCAAGCTTTGCTGATCCATTTATATCCTTGGTTCTGCGATCAGATAAGTTGTGCTCTCTGGTTTCTGATCATTAAAACATTGTAAATGTTTGGTGCTCATTACTTACCTGTTGATTTAGTCTGGTGTCCAGCGTTGATGATGACGTTTGGTATCGTACGTATTAATTTCTGCCATGCAGGACTTGTTGAATTTGGAGGAAAGGGCAGTTAGGGATCGACAGAGCTGCTGTAAGTCATTTTTGGCACCCTATACACATTATTTTGTGATTACAGGAAATTATGTGCAGGAGGAGGCCATTTGGCCCCTCATGCCAGCGCCACACCAATACCAGATTTAATAAATCCGTCACTACCCCTTTCCTTCGTCTGCAGCCTTTTGGCTGCTACACTGGTACTCATTTCACCGACCTGGTACTCAGGATGACAGGCTGAGTCAACCCCCTGGTGTTAATTCAGCGCCAACGTGGCTTGAACTCAGGACCCTAGGATCCCAAGCCACCACCCTAACCGTTAAGCCAACACCAGGTTTATCTTATATTTTTATGTAACCATGGAAGTAAAAGGAATTTGAGTGTTTTGAGTTTGAGTGGAAGTATTTGAGTGAGGGAGATGGCAGAGACCAAGAATGAGGATCAAGAGTGGAATTGAATAGAGCAGAACAATGAACGGTATGGGCAGGTCGCATGTATGACTTGCCTGAACATGTGACACAAACGCAGATATACAACACTTATGGAACTTGCGGGTACAATAATACACACTCTTTGAAAATGGTTTAATGATCAGAAACATTATGCACAATTTATCTCATTGGTAGAACTAAGCTTGAAATGAGTCGGCAACATCGAGTTTTCCACACAGGCGTTAACCTAGCTGGATCAGTGGTTTTAAACACCAAAAAAAACCCCCGAGGGTTTGAGCGTACTTTCACAAGGTAATGGAACCTGATTCTGACATTGTTCATTCTTTTTTAACACAGCAACACTAACAGCAACAACTTGATCCTCAGGGCTGGCTTGATATCTAAAGAGCAGCATAAACAAAATGTCAACGTGATTCTATTAATTATATGCAAACCAAAGAACCATGTATCACATGCCTAGGCGACTGCTCTTTAGTCATATTCCACCTCATAGAAATGTCCTCAGCAAAGATGATCTCATAATGTCATAACTTCTAATCAGAGTTTTATTTAACCCATTTTGCCCACTTTAGACTCCTGAAGGTGCACACCTTACATGGGAGCCACCAGCAATGACTTCTGGACGTATTCTCGAGTACTCTGTTTACCTTGCGGTTCGGGGTGGAGGGGGAGGAGGACCTTCAGGTAGCAGCGCCAAACCCCCTGCTCCTGGTACTGGAACACCAATGGCGTTCGTCCGTGTATATTGTGGTCCGTCTCCATCATGCCTTGTGGCAAGTTCAAGTCTCGCCGGTGCTCATATCGACACGACAAGCAAGCCAGCCATCATCTTCCGCATCGCCGCACGCAATGACAAGGTTATGGGCCTGCCACACAAGTCCGGTGGCTTCAAGGTCAGTATAAATGAGAGTCAAAGGGAGAAATGGGGCAAATGTACATAATGCAGAATGTTGGCAAAAATTAGCTTTGTATTGAGTTTCATTTTTCTTTTTGGTGTTAATTGTGCATTTTAGTGTGGCTCTGGAATCTGTTATCGCATTAATTTTTTTTGAACAATCATCTTTTCACAGACACCAGTAAGGATTCGCAGGGGATAAAAAGCACAGTAAAGAGGGCCTTATCTTCCCCTGAGGGGTAGGTTGGTTTGGTTCTCTTGTTTCCCCAAGTCCTTGCTTTGTTGTATAGTTTCATATTGGAGAAAATCCACCACAATGGAACACCAATGCCCAATTTAAAATTGGTCTGCAAATCGAATGCCTCGTCGGGAGCATTCGGGGAGTTTTTTGAAGTTTTCAGAATTTGAACTTGCCTGATGTAAGGTGGCCATTTTGGTTGTAAAGTGACTGCCAATTATGCATGTATTGTAATAGCGTGAACAACAGCATTGACAGAATGCTTGCTTCCTGTATTTCTACAAGCACATATATCTGAATGATTAACTTGTATATGATTTAGTGATTTTTGTACGACAGGTTATCAAACAAATACAAAAATCAGCTGATTTTATTTGCTTGATTAAAAAAGAACCCTTGATGAAATTTGTCTGTATTGATGAAACATCAGTTACCAGAAACATCGTGTCTTTATATTTACATCACAGCCATGAAGATATATTTGATAGTGGTTGATATTTTTCCTCTATGGTCAAGTCCCTCCCAAACCAGCTTGAATTTGGTGTGGAGTTTTTTGTTTAAAAACAAAAAAAAAAATTGGTTGAATATAAACGTGTAACATCAGTTACCCATAGCATCCGTTACTAAAGATACCTTGCCTATTATTCAGAGTGGTCTTCATCTTCTCATTTTTGACTCTCTCATCCTTTACCATTATGAGTAGGCAGTAGTCACTTCCTTTAGGAGTTCATGAGGTCACCCTAGGGTCACCTTCACCCATGTGCTTTTGTTCATCTCAACAAATTCATCACATCTATCGAAGAGGATGAATTGCCAGCACAGTCCACTTCAGGAGCCGTCTTCAAGTATCTGTGCATTGTCTGAAGACACCATAAAGCCTATTGAGAATTTTTATCTCAGAGAAGACATCAGTACACAAGTAGACCGGCAGCCCAGAGACATTTGGTTAGACGAACTAGGTACCAATATCTGACTATGGGAGTGTGTAAGGGGTCACTGACATGAATGGAAATGGGAGTCTGCCGGGTACCCCCACTGCGTGTAGACCTGGGGGACCCCCAAGGCCAAAAAATGGGTGCTACATAGATGAGTGAGGTACCACTTAAATCCACCACCATGGTGTGCTCACTGCCACGCCTATATCAACAACACAAACGGCAGACATTTTTCCCACTGCAAAGGCCTGCCAGACCCCCACAAAGGCCAAAAAATTGGGCTCGCATAGACGAGCGAAGTACCACTCAAAATAATGCCAAATGAACAAGTTGAGTTCGTAGAGTACAAAATGGGTTACGCCAGACAAATAGTCCGCTGCACTACTGTGTACCAGACACCCCAAAAATGGACCCCTAGACACTGCGGTCCAACTAAGCTAGCCTAGATATTGTAGGTACCAGCTGAAACCAGGTTTAGATGATCAATCACAGCCTAGGGAATACAAAATGACCCATGCCAGAATATAATCCATTGCCTTGTCCTACCAGACTCCCCAAATAGTCCCTTAATTGTGTCAAACTGGGGGGGGGGGGTCTGGTAGCCATAAGGCAGCGGATAATTGTTCTGTCATAGGTCATTTTGTATACCCAAGGGTGTGATTGATCATTTAAAGCAACATTTAGCCCGAAGGCAAACATGTGGTCCAAAATTGACATTTTTGATCCCTAGCTCATTGTTTCTGGCCCAATGTATTTTTAATTGTACTTAGGCCTATAATAGCATGTTTTATTGCATAGATTCCACAGTGCTTTTTAAATATATGCAGTTGTTGATACTTGATCCTAACCACATCATGTCACTCACGGGACCTCTCTGCAGGCCATGTGCTCTGGGCTTGCCCCCAGGGCATTGGTTTAACCTAAATTATCAACTGAGCACTAATAACTGAATCATGCATGATATCCCTGCATTATAATAGCCAACTATATTATATAGCAAAGTAAAACAACTTACCCCAAACAGCCGTAAACAGTGATTCTTGACTGCACAAAACTTCCATCCAATCCAGTGTTGATATATGTTTGGCTGCAGCTAAAGAGAGCTTGTCACCAAATTCAGCAAATGGCCAAATATATAGAAAGCCCAATAGGACACTCCAACTGTTTATACCTACTATTAGCCTCTTGTCTCTCTTTTCTCATTGAAATGGGTGTTATGGAAATGGCCAATGCAGTGGTTAATTTTTTGACATGAGTCACTTTGTATTCATTAGCCGAAGTTTGTGTTGATCATATAAACCTGGTTCAGCTGATATCTTTAATATCTAGACTAGCCTACTTGGGCCCAAGGGCTTAGGCCAAAAAAAAAAAACATTTGTTTCTATTGCATGGCCAAAAAGATTGGGTAGGTAGGTAGGGAATTTTTTTTTTTGACAATTTTTTTGCCATGAATACATTCATATAACTCGATTAAAAATGTTTATTTTCCTTGGTGGTAGTGGTGGTGGTAGTGGGGTGGTGGTGGTAGTGTGGTGTGGTGTAATGGTGGTGGTAGTGTGGTGGTAGTGTGGTGGTGGTGATGGGGGGTGGTGGTGGTGGGTGCACTCAACTTGCTAAAATGCACTTTATTCTGTCTTAAATTTCTCTACATATTTAACAGTGCATGCATGCTGAAAATATGCATTGTTTATTAAACATTATATATATATATATATATATATATATTATATATATATATATATATATTAAAGTTTAACAGCAAGTCTAGTGCATTTTTGCAAGTCTATTGCACACCACTACCACCACCACACCACCAAATCACCACTGTCACCATCACCAATGTCACCATCATCACCACATCACCACCACAATAGGTGAAACTAACCGTGAAAAGACCGATCCACAAAGCAGTCCTCGTGCGCGTTTGACTTGGGCGCCGCCATTTTGAAACTCTCACTGACGTAACACGCGGGATTCAAAATGGCGGTGCCCGAGTCCAAATTGTCAACAAAAATCGTAGGGTCACATATAAAAGCAATGGGTCTGGAGGAAACCGGAAACAAACTCCTTTTTTGTTTGGCTTTATTAGGGGTCTGTAGGGCCAAGGCAATGGATATATCATTATTCTGGCATGGGTCATTTTGTATTCCGAGGCTGTGATTGATCATCTAAACCTGGTTTTAGCTGGTGCCTTTAATATCTAGGCTAGCCTAGATGGGCAAGGGCTCATGTGTGGTGGGGGGGGGGGGGTCTGGTAGACCCAAGGCAGCAGATAATTGTTCTGTCATAGGTCATTTTATATTTCTAAGGTGTGATAGATCATTTAAACTTGTTTCAGCTGGTACCTACAAGATCTAGTGAGCCTAGTTGGACCGCAGTGTCTAGGGGGTCCATTTTTGGGGTGTCTGGTACCGTAGTGCAGTGGACTATTGGTCTGGCGTAAACCCATTTGTGTACTCTACGAACTCAACTTGTTCATTTGGCATTAAGAGTGGTACTTGCTCGTCTATGCTAGCCCAATTTTTTTAGGCCCTTTGTGGGGGGTCTGGCGGGCCTTTTGCAGTTGGAAAAATGTCTGCCGTTTGTGTTGTTGATATAGGCGTGGCAGTGGAGCACACCATGGTGGTGGATTTAGTGGTCCTCACTCATCTATGTAGCACCCATTTTTTGGCCCCTTTGGGGTCCCCATGTCTGCACGCAGCGGGTGGTACCCGGCAGACTCCCATTTCCGTTCATTTCAGGTGACCCCCTACACACTCCATAGTCAGATATTGGTACCTAGTTCGTCTAACCAAATGTTCTGGGCTGCTGGTCTAAAGCTCCAGGAAAGATAATGGCATCACCAGGGGTTCCTTAGAAGCCGGTTACCGGCGACCCGCAGCCGTCTACTCAGAGAAAAAATGTCAAAGGTCGCCGCCTACTTCAGCGCCGATTTTTCTATTTTTTTTATTATATTATTTTTTTTGTCACCACGAATCTATACACCCCCTGTTTTGAAATCCGAGACGAAAAAACATGAGTATTTCGATAAAAGCGGGCTTACTTTTACTGTTTGTACTCTCTCGCCAGGTCTAGCACAACACTGAACAAAAAATAACACAAGCAGCTAAACCGCCTCCTGCAATGGAGAGTTCTCTGCTTTAGCCTCGTTTTGGACTGTTGGCCTGATACCCTGATACCATACAGCAATGACCTCAAGAAATAAACTTTGTAGGCCTCGCAGTTTCGGTGCCGAAACGATGGCATCGAAACGAAAATCCCTGTTTGACTTTGGATTTTCGAAGAAGGTCCAAAGACATGGAGGTAAACTTCTGGCCATCAGTAATGGGTCTAAACTTGCACTTCTCGCGGTGTGACGTTGTTGTTGTTTCACGAAACACGTGTTTCACCTCGTCCATTTTGAGCTTTTGTCAAGTGATGCGGCTCCAAAACACGGTACCGTTGTGCCTTTTTAATTTATAAAGTAATTAGCCTATAAGCTTAAAGCAGCTTTTGTACATCTTATTATTCGTGGTTATTTGCACTGAAATCGCCGTTTATTCACTGAAATGAAGGCCAAGTATTGAGCAGCTTGTGAACTGGCAACTGATATGGTACGCAGGTACTGCATGTACATAGACTTGCGAGCTTTTCTTGACGTATAACAACACGATATTTATGGATAATTGTAGGTGATAGTTTAACAAATGGGATTGGACTTGGACGCAGTATTTCACACTTAGACTGTTATTGGTGTTGACTTGATTGAAGCTAGCTGACATCGAATAAAGAAAATTATCAGAAAACGAGTGAAGTTAAATACATGTTTATCATTCATTTTCAAACAATATTACTAGTCTAAAGTTATTCGTTTGAGCTGTTTATTAAATCAAAACAAAACACAACTAAATAATAATAAACAATATTTACCAAAGTAAAACTGATCGGAAGTTTGACATTTTTTCTCTGAGTAGACGGCTGCGGGTCGCCGGTAACCGGCTTCTAAGGAAACCCCTGGTGATGCCATTATTCTTTCCTGGAGCTTTAGACCAGCAGCCCAGAACATTTGGTTAGACGAACTAGGTACCAATATCTGACTATGGGAGTGTG
>CM068954.1:87716841-87735209 GCA_035128595.1 Eptatretus atami | reverse complement strand
ATGAGCCCTTGGGCCCATCTAGGCTAGCCTAGATATTAAAGGCACCAGCTAAAACCAGGTTTAGATGATCAATCACAGCCTCGGGAATACAAAATGACCCATGCCAGAATAATGATATATCCATTGCCTTGGCCCTACCAGACCCCTAATAAAGCCAAACAAAAAAGGAGTTTGTTTCCGGTTTCCTCCAGACCCATTGCTTTTATATGTGACCCTACGATTTTTGTTGACAATTTGGACTCGGGCACCGCCATTTTGAATCCCGCGTGTTACGTCAGTGAGAGTTTCAAAATGGCGGCGCCCAAGTCAAACGCGCACGAGGACTGCTTTGTGGATCGGTCTTTTCACGGTTAGTTTCACCTATTGTGGTGGTGATGGTGGTGATGATGTGACATTGGTGATGGTGACAGTGGTGATTTGGTGGTGTGGTGGTGGTAGTGGTGGTGCAATAGACTTGCAAAAATGCACTAGACTTGCTGTTAAACTTTTAATATATATATATATATATATATATATATATATATATATATATATATATATATGTTAATAAACAATGCATATTTTCAGCATGCATGCACTGTTAAATATGTAGAGAAATTTAAGACAGAATAAATGCATTTTAGCAAGTTGGTGCACCACCACCACCACCCCCCATCACCACCACACACTAACCACACTACCACCACCATTACCACCACACCACTACCACCACCACCCCACTACCACCACCCACCACCAAGGAAAATAAACATTTTTAATCGATTATATGAATGTATTCATGGCAAAAAAATTGTCAAAAAAAAAAATTCCCTACCTACCTACCCAATCTTTTTTGGCCATGCAATAGGAAACAAATGTTTTTTTTTTTTTGGCCTAAGCCCTTGGCCCAAGTAGGCTAGTCTAGATATTAAAGATATCAGCTGAACCAGGTTTATATGATCAACCACAAACTTCGGCTAATGAATACAAAGTGACTCATGTCAAAAATTAACCACTGCATTGGCCATTTCCATAACAACCCATTTCAATGAGAAAAGAGAGACAAGAGGCTAATAGTAGGTATAAACAGTTGGAGTGTCCTATTGGCTTTCTATATATTTGGCCATTTGGCTGAATTTGGTGACAAGCTTCTTTAGCTGCAGCCAAACAATATATCAACACTGGATTGGATGGAAGTTTGTGCAGTCAAGAATCACTGTTTACGGCTGTTTGGGGTAAGTTGTTTTACTTTGCTATATAATATAGTTTGCTATTATATGCAGGGATATCATGCATGATTCAGTTATTAGTGCTCAGTTGATAATTTAGGTTAAAACAATGCCCTGGGGGCATGCCCAGAGCACATGGCCTGCAGAGAGGTCCCGTGAGTGACATGATGTGGTTAGGATCAAGTATCAAACAACTGCATATATTTAAAAAGCACTGTGGAATCTATGCAATAAACTATGCTATTATAGGCCTAAGTACAATTAAAAATACATTGGGCCAGAAACAATGAGCTAGGGATCAAAATGTCAATTTTGGACCACATGTTTGCCTTCGGGCTAAATGTTTGCTTTAAATGATCAATCACACCTTGGGGTATACAAAATGACCTATGACAGAACAATTATCCGCTGCCTTATGGCTACCAGACCCCCCCCCCCAGTTTGACACAATTAAGGGACTATTTGGGGAGTCTGGTAGGACCAAGGCAATGGATTATTATTCTGGCATGGGTCATTTTGTATTCCCTAGGCTGTGATTGATCATCTAAACCTGGTTTCAGCTGGTACCTACAATATCTAGGCTAGCTTAGTTGGACCGCAGTGTCTAGGGGGTCCATTTTTGGGGTGTCTGGTACCAGTAGTGCAGCGGACTATTTGTCTGGCGTAACCCATTTTGTACTCTACGAACTCAACTTGTTCATTTGGCATTATTTTTGAGTGGTACCTCGCTCGTCTATGCGAGCCCAATTTTTTTGGCCCTTTGTGGGGGGTCTGGCAGGCCTTTTGCAGTGGGAAAAATGTCTGCCGTTTGTGTTGTTGATATAGGCGTGGCAGTGAGCACACCATGGTGGTGGATTTAAGTGGTACCTCACTCATCTATGTAGCACCCATTTTTTGGCCCCTTGGGGGGTCCCCCAGGTCTACACGCAGTGGGTGGTACCCGGCAGACTCCCATTTCCATTCATGTCAGGTGACCCCTTACACACTCCCATAGTCAGATATTGGTACCTAGTTCGTCTAACCAAATGTCTCTGGGCTGCCGGTCTACTTGTGTACTGATGTCTTCTCTGAGATAAAAATTCTCAATAGGCTTTATGGTGTCTTCAGACAATGCACAGATACTTGAAGACGGCTCCTGAAGTGGACTGTGCTGGCAATTCATCCTCTTCGATGAGATGTGATGAATTTGTTGAGATGAACAAAAGCACATGGGTGAAGGTGACCCTAGGGTGACCTCATGAACTCCTAAAGGAAGTGACTACTGCCTACTCATAATGGTAAAGGATGAGAGAGTCAAAAATGAGAAGATGAAGACCACTCTGAATAATAGGCAAGGTATCTTTAGTAACGGATGCTATGGGTAACTGATGTTACACGTTTTATTCAACCAATTTTTTTTTTGTTGTTTTAAACAAAAAACTCCACACCAAATTCAAGCTGGTTTGGGAGGGACTTGACCATAGAGGAAAAATATCAACCACTATCAAATATATCTTCATGGCTGTGATGTAAATATAAAGACACGATGTTTCTGGTAACTGATGTTTCATCAATACAGACAAATTTCATCAAGGGTTCTTTTTTAATCAAGCAAATAAAATCAGCTGATTTTTGTTATTTGTTTGATAACCTGTCGTACAAAAATACTAAATCATATACAAGTTAATCATTCAGATATATGTGCTTGTAGAAATACAGGAAGCAAGCATTCTGTCAATGCTGTTGTTCACGCTATTACAATACATGCATAATTTGGCAGTCACTTTGACAACCAAAATGGCCACCTTACATCAGGCAAGTTCAAATTCTGAAAACTTCAAAAACTCCCGAATGCTCCCGACGAGGCATTCGATTTGCAGACCAATTTTAAATTTGGGCATTGGTGTTCCATTTGTGGTGGATTTTCTCCAATATGAAACTATACAACAAAGCCAAGGACTTGGGGAAACAAGAGAACCAAACCAACCTACCCCTCAGGGGAAGATAAGGCCCTCTTTACTGTGCTTTTTATCCCCTGCGAATCCTTACTGGTGTCTGTGAAAAGATGATTGTTCAAAAAAAAATTAATGCGATAACAGATTCCAGAGCCACACTAAAATGCACAATTAACACCAAAAAGAAAAATGAAACTCAATACAAAGCTAATTTTTGCCAACATTCTGCATTTATGTACATTTGCCCATTTCTCCCTTTGACTCTCATTTATACTGACCTTGAAGCCACCGGACTTGTGTGGCAGGCCCATAACCCTTGTCATTGCGTGCGGCGATGCGGAAGATGATGGCTGGCTTGCTTGTCGTGTCGATATGAGCACCGGCGAGACTTGAACTTGCCACAAGGCATGATGGAGACGGACCACAATATACACGGACGAACGCCATTGGTGTTCCAGTACCAGGAGCAGGGGGTTTGGCGCTGCTACCTGAAGGTCCTCCTCCCCCTCCACCCCGAACCGCAAGGTAAACAGAGTACTCGAGAATACGTCCAGAAGTCATTGCTGGTGGCTCCCATGTAAGGTGTGCACCTTCAGGAGTCTAAAGTGGGCAAAATGGGTTAAATAAAACTCTGATTAGAAGTTATGACATTTATGAGATCATCTTTGCTGAGGACATTTCTATGAGGTGGAATATGACTAAAGAGCAGTCGCCTAGGCATGTGATACATGGTTCTTTGGTTTGCATATTATGTAATGAGATCACGTTGACATTTTGTTTATGCTGCTCTTTAGATATCAAGCCAGCCCTGAGGATCAAGTTGTTGCTGTTAGTGTTGCTGTTGTTAAAAAAGAATGAACAATGTCAGAATCAGGTTCCATTACCTTGTGAAAGTACGCTCAAACCCTCGGGGGTTTTTTTTGGTGTTTTAAAACCACTGATCCCAGCTAGGTTAACGCCTGTGTGGAAAACTCGATGTTTGCCGACTCATTTACAAGCTTAGTTCTACCAATGAGATAAATTGTGCATAATTGTTTCTGATCATTAAACCATTTTCAAAGAGTGTGTATTATTGTACCCGCAAGTTCCATAAGTGTTGTATATCTGCGTTTGTGTCACATGTTCAGGCAAGTCATACATGCGACCTGCCCATACCGTTCATTGTTCTGCTCTATTCAATTCCACTCTTGATCCTCATTCTTGGTCTCTGCCCATCTCCCTCACTCAAATACTTCCACTCAAACTCAAAACACTCAAATTCCTTTTACTTCCATTGGTTACATAAAAAATATAAGATAAACCTGGTGTTGGCTTAACGGTTAGGGTGGTGGCTTGGGATCCTAGGGTCCTGAGTTCAAGCCACGTTGGCGCTGAATTAACACCAGGGGGTTGACTCAGCCTGTCATCCTGAGTACCAGGTCGGTGAAATGAGTACCAGTGTAGCAGCCAAAAGGCTGCAGACGAAGGAAAGGGGTAGTGACGGATTTATTAAATCTGGTATTGGTGTGGCGCTGGCATGATGGGCCAAATGGCCTCCTCCTGCACATAATTTCCTTGTAATCACAAAATAATGTGTATAGGGTGCCAAAATGAGCTTACAGCAGCTCTGTCGATCCCTAACTGCCCCTTTCCTCCAAATTCAACAGTCTGCATGGCAGAAATTAATACGTACGATACCAAACGTCAATCATCAACGCTGGACACCAGACTAAATCAACAGGTAAGTAATGAGCACCAACATTTTACAATGTTTTAATGATCAGAAACCAGAGAGCACAACTTATCTGATCGGCAGAACCAAGGATATAAATGGATCAGCAAAGCTTGACCTTCATCAGAAGAAAATAAATAAGTAATTAAATCGGTAATAATGAAGTAAGTAATCAAAAAACAAAAAATAAAATTTTTGCCAACTACTTGTTCAGCTTTCAAGGCCAAAGAATGGCTGAGATATCGCCCGGACAAACAAGAAAACAACCAACCAAGGAAACAAACAAACGGAGTAAAAACTGAGTACTCCCTTCCTTCGGCACCTGGCGATGATGTTATGCATTGCCTGGATATAGAATTGGGAAGGAGCGGTGTCCAAAAAAAAAAACGCATTTGAGGATGAAGCTATCAGCCTTAACATTTGAGTGGTTTGCTCAGTTTAAAAGTGCTTGAACCTCCATTGATGATGATCCACACTTCGGCTGTCCATCAACATCACACAGTGCAGAATCAGTCACTTGTGTTCATGACAATTCATGTTAACAGATGAATGACGTTTCATGAAGTGGTGGAAGAAGTTGGCATCTTCGAAAGCACATGCCAAACAATTAGGACTCAAGATTTGGGAACGAGATGGGTCTCGGAAAAGTTCGTCCGCAGGTTCTCACTTCGGAATAGAAGGAAGGAACATTGCCTCACAGTCTCTCAGGAATTCATTGATCGTGCAGGAAATGATGATAACTTCCTGCCTAGCATCATTACAGGTGACGAGACCTGGGTTTATGGCCACGACCCCGAGACTAAGCATCAGCCATCTCAGTGGAAGACCCCGTCGTCACCTCAACCAAATAAAAGCAAGACAGGTGCGCTCAAATGTGAAGGCGATGTTTATTGTGGTTTTTGACAGTGAAGGTGTTGTGTACAGAGTTCGTTCTACAAGGTCTGATGGGGAATTGGTGGTTTTATTTGGTCATTCTGAAATGCCTAAAAGATGCAGTTCAACAGAAGTGGCCTGAAAAATGAGGCAGGTTTGTGGATGTTGCGTCACAACAATGCTGATCATTAAACAATGCTGAGTAATGCTGAGCACATGAGAATATTTAGCCAAGCACAACATTCCACTGGTTCCCCACCCACAGGATTCACCAGATATGGCATCAAATGATTTTTTTTTTTCTGTTGCACCGACTGAAACGCACCCGAAAAGGAAAGATTTCAACATGCACCGACCATTATTCAAAATGCGACCTGAACTGAAAGCCATCATAAATGATGAGTACCAGAGATGCTTCAACAAATGGAAGGACCGCTGGAATCATTTTGTTCAATCAAGGAGACTATTTTGAAGAGGAATACATTTGATTAACTTGTCCTTTCATTTTGTAAGAATAAATTTGGTCCAATAACTTTTTGATATGAACAAACAAACTTCTCCTTTTACCAATAGATACATAAATCTATCATAATTTATCTTGTGGCTCTCACAGCACCCACTCCCACCCCCTTCTCCCCAACATGATTAATATTAAATATCATAATTTTAAACTTTCCCTGTGCATTCACAAGCCCCAGATATGAACTTCCCATCGGTGGAAAGAAGCAGCCAAACCAGATAAGTCGGCCTGAATGTTGGGAGCGACGGCATAGTCTTTCCGATCGCAGACTCCATTAAATAAACCACCAAGCCTGCCATGTTCACATGAGGTAATCCCGTAAGGAATACAGTCCACTCACTGGCAGCGATGGTCGAAGGTTTGGGTATAACACACCAGTCGATGAGCCTTCGGCCTTTACACTGATCTACACGGCCTATGGAGATTGCAAGCTGTCAGCTTTTTGGGCAAGTTCAGAAAGTTCTCCAACTCTTTCGTTGTGCAGAGGCACAACCCTTTCACAAGTTTCCAAGTATTTTCGGATTATTTTAGAAGCTTTGCGAGCTATTTTAGATCACAACCCTCATCTTGCACACACTATATACGTTTGGCTGCCCTGATAACCCCCGATACTAGGGGTTTCTGCATTTTCATGCCGAGCATACTGGAGTGGATGTCATTTCTGTTTTTGCATCGAGATATCTCATCACAGTAATCAAAGGAAATCAAAGACAACTACCTATGAGTAACAATGCCTGTTAAAACCAATGAACTCAGAACCTCTCCGATAAAAAGGACACTCTTCTCATACACGAAAATAACAAACAGCTGGACAAACCTTGCCAATTTTGATTGCCGAGGGAGCACCAGGAAAGCCAGGCAGGCAGGTCTTGAAGGCAGACACTTCCCCGAAGGGCCCTCGGCCACAGGCGTTGATTCCAGCGACACGGAACTTGTATGCAGTGCCTGGCAGGAGCTGCTCAAACCGACTCTCACTGGGATCGGGAAGATTCACCACGTCTACATCCTGCCGGGCCAGATATGATTGCAGTGAAGACAGAACTTTATAACCAAATTTCTCCCATGAACAAATTAACATTCCTTCAAATAATACAACTTTCTGATACCAACTCGGTCTTGACCCTTTTACTTCTGAATTTTATTTGTTTTCTCACAGTGATATGACAAAATAACGGCAACAGTGCACTTTCAAATGCATTGGGAATCTTCATATGATGTGTGTATGTGTGTGTAATATATATATGTATATATATATACATATGAAGACCACAAGGGGAAAACCAGAGATGTCAGGATAAGTCAATTTTTGAAGAAACTGAAAAACAAAGTTTCAAGACTTTGGTGGACTGTTTAATAACTGTCATATAGATTTATTTTCCAGTAAAAGGAAGAGTGATCATTGGCCGATCAAATTAAGCATGTAGCATTTGCCAAGCTTCTGTGTTATTTAATTTAAGAGCAAAGAACGAATCAATGTTGCAAACTGACATCACTGGTTATTCCCTTGTTTCATAATTGCCATGCAATTTTAACCCAGGATGTGTAGCAAATTCATGCTTGTTGGTTATTAGCATAATTACATGACTTTGGTGATCACAGATTATTTTTTTCAACATTAAACGGTCATTGTTTTTATGTTTGATTGGTGTTCAATGCCATACTCAAGGGTATTCGCTTATATGACGATGGATTCTCCATTTCTTACTCCGTACTACTTAATATTGTTACGGCTGTGGAAATTCGCATTACACCATAAAGGTCCCGTAGGTGAGATATATTTCTTAAGTACATGTGTAGTTAGCCCAAACCCATTGTATAGAGGGAATTAATGTGATTCATTCGGGCTGCGATGCTTTGAGTTAGGCGTTTTTCTGTTCTGCTTTATTTTCGAACCAACCACACTTCAACGTCAACAACGCTAACCACCCACCACTCTAACAACGCCAGCCCCGCCACCCTCACAACCACGCCACCATCTCAACCACGCTACCCACAGAACGAACGCCATCCTCAGCGGTCTACGTACGACGGTTTGCGCGTTGAAGGCCGTCGAACGGCTTCGCCTCGTCCCCCACAAGCCGCAGGTGGGAGGGAACGAGAGGGAACGCCCCCCTTCTCGAAGCGCCTCGAAGGAAGGTGGAGCCGAGAACGGGGCGGGGGCCGCGGCGTATAAGACGCGGAGGCGGCTGAGGCTGCGTCTCTCTCCTCTTCGTCGTCGATGCTTCTGCTCTCTCGGGGTTCGTTGATTTCTTCTGGTTCGGTGCTCGCTCGTCCTGCTGCTCCGGGTTTGGTGTGCTCTCCCTGTCGGTCGGTGCTCGGTCCAAGGCGTCGAGGCCAGCACGAGCAGGCGCGAGGCGCGCCGGAGAGGCCTCGCCGACCACGCTCGAGCGGGGAGTCACGGCAGAGGACGGTCGCCGAGGACTCAACACCGCAGGGAAGTCGACTTCCATTTCTTTTGGGGTTTTGTGTGAACGTGTGTGTGTCGGCGCCAAGTCCGTGAAGTAGAATTGTGTAAGTGGTCCGTGTCGCGTAATCGGTCGTAGCTCTGCATTGCTTCTTTTGTTCTATGTGATATATGTGCATTTCTGACTGTTGCTATAGTGTGCTACTCGCTCCGTCTGTGTAATAAATACGTGTGCTTGATTTCTTCCCCCGTCTCGCTGCGTCCTTCCTTCGTTGGGTCTCCATCTTGTTTCACGTAAAGGGTTTGAGTGGGCGCGAGACGCCCGATAAATTAATCTGAACCGTCAAGGCCGACGATAACACCGCTCGGTTATCCCGTTAGCATGGAACGGGTCGCTTAAGCGGCCCGTATCCGAAGTCGGCCTGTGGCGAGGTACAACCCCTCGGTAGGTTACCCGTGCGGGTATTTAGGTATATCGACTTTCGGCGATTGACCCTATTCCGCGCGGGTAGAATGCGGACTGGGTTGTGGTGAGGCCAAAAGGTCCACCCGTGACTGGATCCCGGCGTTAGCCGGGAGGGTCACGACTGAATTGTCCGTCCGGTGGGCGAGGCGGTCGCGATTCGAGTCACGTGGCCGATCGCACGCCGACGGGCGCGAATTCGCAACACTGGTGTCAGGAGTGGGATAACGAACCCTCCGTCTCCAAGCTAAATTCATAGGGAATCGGTCCAGGGGTGAGAGGAGCGACCCCCGTTTCCCTCCAAATTACGAGCGAGTAAAATTAACCCCTTACGTGGGATAAGATGGCGTCTCAAGGCGAGCGGGTGCGCGGGGTAGAAATGTATGTGTGTAGTAATGTAGGATCCATGGCCCGGGATGGTACTACTTGTAATGTTGAATCACGAGGGAGCTCACCCTCATACTCTGAGCACGGACTTTGCCGCGAAACTGGGTCGCATAATGGGCGGCGGATCGCCCTCAGCGCAGCAGCGAGCGAGCGGCTAATTATGGCTCTGCGAATGGCGCAACACGAAGCGAGCGCTCCAGCAGCCATCGCTTCAAGCCACGTGGTATGGCAGGTGAAGCAGGCGGACATTAGCGGCTTCAAAAACAGTTGGAGAGAAAAAATGTGAACATGATGGGGAGTTGGAACAATTGAAGGAAGAGATAAGAACAGGCAATCAGGAAAGGGAAAGCCTAGAAGGAAGATAAAAAGAGGAGAGAGACAGCTGGAGGAAAGGACGGAAGAATTGCTGGAAAAGTCTGAACAGTTCAAAGAACTGCAGGGAGAATTGAGGGAGGAAGGAGAAAGGAAAACAAGCTAGAAAGGAAAAACGCAAACAAGATGAGGAATTGGAACTACTGAAGCAAGAGGTAAGGGAAAGTCACTTTGAAATAGAAATCCTGGAAGGGGAGATAAGAATGGGAAAGGAATGGCAGAAAAAACTAAAGAAATACAGCAAAAAAAGGGACGAATTGAGGAGGGAAGATGAGTGAAATGGAGTGAAGAAGCATGCAAATTGAGGGAGGAATTAGAAACAAAAACTTCTGAGATACTGAAACACCAAAATAAACCAATGTCACCCGTAGGGTGATCCGTATCTTGCCAAAAGGTGACCACGTGACTTCTTTAAGGTCACACTGAGGTGAACAGAGCTGCTATCCACCAGGAGCGACTCCTTGAGGAATATCTGCCTACGAGAGATTCCGATGAGAATCGTTCTACAGAGTAACCATGAAAAATATGCGTTTGCCTCATAACGTCACCAAATGACGTCATAATGTCTCAAGCTTGATATATCTAGAAAGCACTCATCGAGGTGTTCAATTTGAGGTACTACACGATATGGTTCCTAAAATTGAAAATTTGACCTTGGGGTCAAATATGTTTGACCTTAGGCGTTAACCATGAAGGTCAAGGCCAATCGCCACCAAAAATTAATCAGCTGAATGCCAGACCATGAACTATATTCCATGAAGTTTGAAGACGATCCGATCAAATTACTCAAAAAATGATTATGTCGATTACCCTGATTGCGAAAAATGGACCTTGACCTTGACCTTGACCTTCAAAATTTTATGCGCTGAAAGGGACTCTATAGCCTCTGATATGCGAAGTTACAAAATTTCCAATGAAAACTGTGCTCTGCAGAGTATTTTACGTGATTACAAGAAAAAAAAAAAAAACACAACAACAACAAAAAAAAACACATGAAGGTCAAGGCCAATCGCCACCAAAAATTAATCAGCTGAGCGCCAGACCATGAACTATATTCCCATGAAGTTTGAAGACGATCCGATCAAAATTACTCAAAAAATAAGGGTTTTGTCGATTACCCTGATTTGCGAAAAAGTGACCTTGACCTTTGACCTTGACCTTCAAAATTTATGGCCTGAAAGGGACCTCCATAGGCCTCTGATATGTGAAGTTACAAAAATTTCCAATGAAAACTGTGGTCTGCAGAATTTTTTTTTCGTGATTACAGACAAACAAACAACAAAAAAAAAAAAAAAAAAAAAAACCATACAGACTGACTAACATATCTTGCAAAAACTTCGTTTTGGCAAGATAACAAAGAGACAGAACTACAAAACGAACTGAGAGTGTTAAAAGAGAACAAGAAAGAGTCAAGAACAAGGAATGAGACAGGAGAAAGAAATCTGTCAGTTGAAAGAAATAACAAGATTACAGAATGAGGAACAAGAGAGACAGTGGAATAGAAAACTGAAAGAGTATGAATTTGAAATTGAACGACAGAAAAAAATAAGTTGGAATACGAGAAAGATTGAAGGAACACGAATGAAGAGAGAAGGAAAATGAGAGGAAGATTAAGGACACAACGAGATTGGAGAGGGAAGAACGAGAGGAACAATGGGATAGAAAACAAAAAGAACATGAAGCTGAGGTTGACCAATTGAAAGAAAAGGCGAGGCTGGAGTGTGAGGAGATAGACAAAGAACCGAATGAAACACAGGAAGGAAATGGGCCAATTGAAAGAAACTATGAGATTGGAAAATGAAGAGCAGGAGAAACTGTGGGAGAGAAAACAAAAACTATACGAGTTTGAAATTATAGAACTGAGGAGAGAGTAAAATTGAAATCCAGAGAGATGGAAAAACTCCAGAAAGAAACAGAAACTAATAAATGTATAAGACACGAGGTGAAAGGAATTGGGAGGGAGAGAAAAGAGCAATTAAGACGGAAAGCAAGGATGAGGTACGCGGAGATCCTGAAAGAGCAAGGAGTGAAACAGAGGGAAGGACGGGAGCGACTTAAGGAGAAGCAAGGTTGACCTACGTAAGGATAAGGGAAAGACGCCAGAAAGAAGCAGAGTCTAATAGACACGAGGAGACAACAGAAACTAATAAATGTATAGAGACGCGGGAGACGAAAAAGTAGAGGAGAGACTGCATGATAATGACGGGGTTAAAGAACAAGAACACACACACAAGAGGTAGGAGGATAATGGGGTGAGCTCGCAGAATGTGTTGTGACCCGGTGTGAGCAGCTGGATGGCGCCTCCAGGAACGAGGGGAGGGAGTATCCCCCTTGAAGCAATCCGACCAGTGGGTCCGGTCGTGCTTCGCCGAGTTGAAGGGACGAGTGCTGTGGACAGGTGCACGTGCAGCTTGGGGGGTATAGAGGCCCGGAACCCTTGTGGTGGCACAAATCCCCGTTGTGGTTGTCCCGGTGTGTGTTGGTGCAAGTCTCGGTAGGGTAGCGACCCCGTGTTGTATGGTGACCCAGGTGTGGAGTGCGGTACCCCGACTGTGCGAGTGGATTGGTCGCGAGTGTCAGGATGCCGTGCTTCCAGTAGCCGTGATCTCCCGTTTAGCTCAACCGTGATGCGCACTGGTTCAGAGTGGTTCCAAAGAGCCCTTCCCAGATGTGGTGGATTGAGCCACCGCGGGCAAGATAGCGCCCCCGCGTTGTGAGTGGTATGGTTTGTGTTGAGGGAAATGGCATCAAGTAGTGCATGCGGCCGGTGTGGACGACGACCGTGTGTGTAAGTCTCTGTAGTGAGGGAGAAGTGTCGGCGGCTGACGGAGCATGCAAGCCGCGTCTCCCAGCCCGTGTGAATTTCGAGTGTCAGAGTGGAGTCTGTGCGTCGTGACACGCAGTGGCGTCGGGTGGAATGGAGACGACAGGCGACAGAGGGACAGAGGGCGGGTAGCGCCGTAGTTGCAATGGGAAACCGTGCCGGGTTCACCCAGCACCGAGCGCGCGGTCCGTGCTGTGCAACGCACGAGACCCCACGTGCTCGCTTGCGGGAGTGAAGCCCGGTCCGGAAACGCCAGCCGGTGATTTGCCGATCCGCGGACGAAACAAAGTTTAGGCAGGAGAACGGATTTGGACCGGAGCGGGTTCTCCACGCGAGCTTGTGTTAAGCCCAACGGCAGAGCACATGTGTCGCTCTGTGGGAGCCCCTCGGAGTGCGAGGTTTGCTTTTGGGGGTGCGCAGGGTGACGTCATGGCTGCACGTGGGGTTGGAATCCGCAGGAGGGTGAATCCCTGGTGCATGTACCGTCCAAGAGGGACGGATACACGTGCAGCTGCATGACGTCACGGGCAAGGTGCAAAGTGCGCGAGCTGTGAGTTTCCGCGCTGTGCTGCCATAATTGGAAATACAAAATTAACGAAAGCAAGCCTCGCTTTCGGTCGTGAACAGGATCCTGGGCAAGGGGTGGAAGACCCCCTTGCCTGGGCACAGGATAACACTAGTTAGGGGAGAGGTTTATGTAGTTAGACCGGCTCCATGGGCAGGGGTAAGTCCTCATGGGCCCGTGGAATGGATAGTTAGAGGGATGTTAGTGCCGAGAGTTAGGTTGAATGGATTTTTTTTTAGGATTTGGAGGACAGTGACAGACTTTGAATGTGTAGAGGGGACGTAGCTTAGCTACGTAGTGTTAAAAGGAACGTGCTTATGTTTAAGGGATGACGTGGGAGCACAGGTAGTTAGGGGAGGTAGATAGAAGGATGGCAGAGTTCAGCGGCGTGGTGGTGTTGGAGAGTTGGTGAGTTGTGTGAAAACGTGTGAGTGAGTGAGGCCAGCGGTCTGTTGAGTGGAGCGAAGTGGAATGCATGGTGCGATGAGTGATTGGGGGAGGAGTGACTCCTGCCCAAGGGACCCCGGGGTCAGTGTAGAGTGAGTTTAGCTGGTTAGTTAAATTGAAAAATGGAGGTCGTTTTGTTGTTGGTGGGAGTGTAGGCTCGAAACCTGTTGGAGGGGTGCAGGGAGCCCTGTTGACGGGTGCTGAGGACGTGGCTGCGAAAGGTGAGTATCGCTGCAGTGTGGTACCCCGGCACCGGGCTAGTTCGGCCGTGGTAGGCCAAGGGCCCATGGGGGGCGGCGTTAGCGTAGTGGGCACGGGAGGTGCGCCCGCTTGGTGCGGGGCCCGGAGCGCCGTTGGCCGCGTGGGCAGTGTCGTTGGCAGAGGTGACCCTCGGGAAAGGGCCCGGGGCGCCAGCCTGCCACGTTGTGCGTTCAGGGAGTTGCCATGGGGCACTCCCGGTGTTTAGGAGCTGGTAGGCTCGAGGAGCAGTGTAGTGCCCGGGGGTGCCATTGTAGGGGATTCGGCAGAGGTCGTGCCTGCCAAAGGGAGCCACGCGTCCCAGCCACGAAAACCGTGCAAGGGCACGAGGGAAAATTTGAGGCGAGGGCCCGAAATTGTGTGGAACACCAACACAGGCGACGGGAATCTGGGTTTTTAGAACCAATAAGATTAAGCGAGAGGCGCTTGTTGAAAGCCCCGGGGTAGTTTAACAGTTAAATGGTTAGGGTAGATTTAGGAAGTGTACCCCTCCGCACCATCCATCCCTTCGCTCTCGTTGTGGGCGCTGGACCCACTTTGGTTAGATCGCTTGAGATCTGGGGAGGCCATCCTGAGGCTTCATTGGGCCTCTGCACAGGACGCTAGCTCTCCCTTATTCCCTCCGGGAAGGGAACGTAGGGGTTGGGGTAGGCTAGGAGAGATAGGTTAGCCGAACAAGGACGATAAAGGGGTTTGGGGACGAATTATAGAGGGGATGAAAATAAAAATAAAACATAAAAATGGGGCCTGTGCCGGCCAACTCTCGAGCGGGTTTTTTGCAAGCCTGGCCGGCCGGATTGTCTGCTGTGTTTTGACTGCCAAGGCCTGTGCCGGCCGGATCTGTCCCGGCGTGTTTTTCACTTGCGGCCTCTCGTGTCCGCGCGGGGCGCCGGTTGTTTCTTCGCCGGCTGCTGCTTTGCCTGCAACGGCCTTTTCTGCAGGCTATGTTTGCCTTTACCTTTGCCATGTCATGCCACTGCCCCTGTTCACCAGCCCCGTTAAATTTTGCTTTGCACCCCCCTGTTTCATTTCAATGCGCGCCAGGATCGTCACAACAGTTTGCAAGCTGCAGGAACTGTTGTTGGCAGCTGCAACACGGGGCCTGCAGTGGCGGCCCGTGCACCGGTTTTCTTTGACTCTCACCTTTTTCCCTGCAGAGTCCTTGATCCTGGCCATGGAGTAGTGTAAATATATAAGGCTAAGTTGTGTATTGTAAATATGAGGCTGCGCCCCCGCATGTCTGTCTAGCGCCGGCAATTTTATTTAAGCCGTCGTATGAGTGAGTTTGTTTAGTTAGTTACTTAGCCCTCAGGTTATTTATTTGGGGACACGAATACCATGAATGTCGCACTCAGGGATCCGTAGGTATAAAACGCTACTAGGGAGAACTACACATGATGGCACACGATAATTTGACGACTCGGGACGAGTCTGTAAAAAGGGGAGGGTAGTGTTATAGCTGTGGAAACTTCTCGCATTCACATCCATAAAAGTCCCAGTAGTGAGAATATATTTTTAAGTACATGTGTAGTTAGCCCCAAACCCATTGGTATAAGGGAATTAATGTATTCATTCGGGCTTGCGATGCTTTGAGTTAGCGTTTTCTGTTTCTGCTTTATTTTCGAACCACACCACACTTCAACGTCAAACAACCGCTAACCACGCCACCACTCTAACAACGCCAGCCCGCCACCCTCACAACCAACGCCACCATCTCAACCACGCTCACCCACAGCAACGAACGCCATCCTCAGCGCGTCTACGTACGACGGTTTCGCGTTGAAGGCCGTCGAACGGCTTCGCCTCGTCCCCACAAGCCGCAGGTGGGAGGGAACGAGAGGAACGCCCCCCTTCTCGAAGCGCCTCGAAGGAAGGTGGAGCGAACGGGCGGGGCGCCGGGCGTATAAGACGCGGGAGGCGGCTGCAGGCTGCGTCTCTCTCCTCTTCGTCGTCGATGCTTCTGCTCTCTCCGGGGTTCGTTGATTTCTTCTGGTTCGGCGCTCGCTCGTCCTGCTGCTCCGGGTTCGGCGTGTGCTTCCCTGTTCGGTCGGGTGCTCGGTCCAAGGCTCGAAGCCAAGCACACAGGCGCGAAGGCGCGCCGGAGAGGCCTCGCCACCACGCTCGAGCGGGGAAGTCACGGGCAGAGGACGGTCGCCGAGGACTCAAACACCGCAGGGAAGTCGACTTCCATATTCTTTTGGGGTTTTGTGGAACGTGGTCAGTGTTCGCGCCAAGTCCTGTTGAAGTAGAATTGTATAAGTGGTCGCTGTTGCGTGCTGTCGTCGTAATCGGCGTAGCTCTGCGTCATTCCTTCTTTTTTTATGTGATATATGTGCATTTCTGACTGTTGCTATATGTGTGCTACTCGTCCGTCTGTGTAATAAAACGTGTGCTTTGTGAATCTTCCCCCGTCTCGCTGCGTCCTTCCTTCGTTGGTCTCCATCTTGTTTCACGTTAAAGGGTTTGAGTAGAGAGCGCGACCAGACGCCCGATAAATTAATCTGAAACCTCAAGGCCCCCGTACATAACACCGCTCTTATCCCGTTAGCATGGAACGGGTCGCTTAAGCGGCCCGTATCCGAAGTCGGCTGTGGCGAGGTACAACCCCTCTGGTACCGTGATACCCGTGCGGGGTATTTATATACGACTTTCGGCGTGACCCTATTCCGCAGCGGTAGAATGCGGACTGGGTTGTGGTGAGCCCAAAAGTCCACCCGTGACTGGATCCCGGCTAGCGCGGGGTTCACGGACTGAATTGTCCGTCCGGTGGCGAGGGCGGTCGCGATTCGAGTCACGTGGCCGATCGCAGCGCGCGCGGGCGCGAATTCGCAACAATATGATGGAAAAACAGGGAGGAAAACAAGGTAAACCACCCCCGCGATAGTGAAGTCACCCTCATGTGACTCCCTTCATTACCTAAGCAGAGTTGATTGGGCGGTGGGTACATCGAATGAGGATGGGTATCAGACGCGCTAACCATTAAGCCATGCGTGGTCCCATAAAAGTCACAATAAAGGTTTGACCAGGCTTGAAACTTACGATATTGCACCAACTACGGAGCCCATGATATAACCAAATAGGCCATTGTAGTGCTTCAGAGTTTATGCTGTGAAAGTTTTACAACCTTTCATTTTTTAGTTTCTAAAGCTTCTGAATATTATGGTGGAAAAGTTAACATGAATGAAAGGGAGATAACCAGGAGATAAAGTACTGACAACTCTGGGTTTTTCTACGTTCAGCTTTGACAACACTTTGTTTTTTCATGCACGGCATAAACTTATTATACCTATATTGAAAATTATGTGCACCCTGAGTTATGTTGTTAAAGTAATATTGTGAGAGGAAACCTATTGTTGCCAACTATTGGCAGGTGCAATAACCCTGAAATTTATAAAAAGTGACATCTCTGTGTTTTCCCTTGTTGGTCTTCATATATATATGCAAATACAACCCGTCGATTGCTTCAGGGGTGTTTAAGGGGCGGGGTGGAGGGGGGAGGGTGGAGAAGAGAAAGGGGGAGAGGAGAGAGAGAAAAGAGAGAGAGAGAAGAGAGAGAGAGAGAGAGAGAGAAGAGAGAGAGAGAACGCAGAGGGAAGGAAGGGAAGCGAGAGTGAGTGAGAGAGGGGGGGGGGGGGGGCGGAGCAGCGAAAAACAAAACAAAACAGAAAGGTAAGGGGTGGAGGTGGTGTTAGCAAAGAGAGCAATATGTTACGCTTAATGACCTGACATAAGTGTTTCTTTTTTTTGTGTCCAAACAGCTGTACACAACACAAAGTTTGTAAAGTAAACCGCTAGCGCATCTGCAAAAACTTTGATGTTCCAGTTCCAGAAAATTAGTGGGAACATTCATCAAAAGCAATCACTGAAAATATAGCAGTACCTACCGCTCGCGTACGACCTAATGATCCCATCGAGCGTGAACATTGTAAACAAAACATTGCAACCAGATATCAAACTGAGGTACAAAAAAAAGAGAAGGCGGCATTGCTAATTGAGGTGGTAATACCAATGGCCGTCTGCTAAACGATGCAGATTTTGTACTAAACGATGCAGAAATCAAGAAAATGAACATATACCAAGACCTAAGAATTAAGTGAAAAGATCCTGGAAGCTGAAGAACGCCAAAGTTGTACCAGTGATAGTTGGAGCTACGGGAATGATGACGAAGAACCTCAGAGAGATATTAAAAACCATCCCTGGGAATATTACTCCAAAAGGACTACAGTTGGAAGCTGTCCAGGGCTCAGTGATGATTGTGAAGAGAGCCTTCGGAACAAAACTTTGAGAACAGAAAACTTCACAGCTTGGTCCATGAATCGTGACCCCTTACTGAAATGACTGTTTTCAGAATGCTGGAATGGCAGTCCTCCCAGGGTGCCGCTCAAAGATTATCCAACCTTCA
>CM068954.1:87664315-87688510 GCA_035128595.1 Eptatretus atami | reverse complement strand
GCTTCCGAACGGCAAACAAAGGCGCCAAGGAGGGAACTGCGAGGATGCGCAGGTTTCCCCACCTGTTTCTCCCGTTTGACTTCCCCGCGCTTTGGAGTGGAGGAGGGGCGATGCAGGTCAAAGCTCAGAGGTCATGTAAAGGAGGGGTCTCATTTTGGGGGAATAATTCTCTGGCCCAGAGCCAAAAACTAGCATAACAACCCGGCTCAACCCCCGCACGGAGCGGGGTGGAGGAAAGCGTGAGGGAACGCCCCTTTTCGGAACCCTCTCGAAGGAAGGTGGAGCCGAGAACGGGCGGGGCGAAGCCCCCCCGCTATAAAAGACGGACACGGCGCGGCGCGCTTGCGCTTTCTCTTCGTCTTGGCTGGTGGTTCTGGTTGGTCTTCGGGAAGAGGTCCTGCGCCCGCGCCTTGGCGAGCGGCCCTGTCACGAAGGCACGGACGGGAGAGAGCGGGAGCGCCAGTAGTGAGGTGGACTGCGCGTCCGGACGGGGAGTGCCGGAGAGGGTTCGCCGGCCGCGAGAGAGGTCGGGCCAGGCGCGACCACCGCTGACGGTCGCGGGAGAGGACTCACCAGCCATAAAAGGGAAGTCGCGACTTCTTTCTTTCTTTTCCTTCCTTTGCTTTTTGTATAAATGTGTGTGTTGGCGCCTGTCCGACAAGTAGAACTGTTTAAGTGTTGCTGTGTGTACGCGTATTCGGTTGTAGCTCTACATTGTTTTTGTGTTTTAACTGTTATATGTGCATTTTTATTGTGACTGTAATATACGTGCTTACTTTGTGTCTGTGTCTGTGTGAATAAAGAGCTTGTGTTAACTTGTTCCCCGTTTCGCTGCGTCCTTTCCTTCGTTGAATTTCCATCTTGCTTCACGTAAGGGGTTCGTAGTGGGTTCAACATCCCGGTAATTAACGAACCGTCAAGGCCGACGATAACACCGCTATACATATTAGCACGAACGACCGCTTAAGCGGTTCGTGTCGGTCCGGTGGCCGTGGCTGACGATCGCCCGGTCGACCATCCGCGCAGGTACTTAGGTAGATCGAATTTGGCGAGCAACCCTATCCTGCGCGGGTGGGCAATTGCACGGTTGTGGTGGGGTTAAACCCCCACCCGTGACTAGCTCCCGGCGTTGTTCCGAGAGGGTCACGACAGAATTGTCCGTCCGGTGGGCGACGTGCCGCGATTCGAGTTACGTGGCCGTTCGCACGCCGGCGGGCGCGAATTCGCACAATATAATAGTATAAATAAATATTGAAAACATGCATGGCTTGGTTTAGAGTAATTTAGCATCTTTGTCCGACTGCACTTCACACTTTTTTGAATTTGATTAAAAAATTAATTTTCTTTAAAAAAAAATTAAATCTTGTTCCAGGTATTTAAAAAAATATATTAATTTAGAAGGCAGTTAAAACAGTTTTGGAGAATTTAGAGAGCTTTTTGTTACTCCCAGAATTGATTGAATTGAAAATTACGTCCAAGAATTTGTTCGATAAATCTTCTCTCTTTTAGTGCTTTTCAGCATCTGACAGTCACTGAATAGAGCAGTAATAAAAAATAGGTATGTATTATTTCTTAATAATCCCAGAAATTGGTACTTTGATTATTAGATTAGTTGCTAGAATAAGTTACATACTATGACCTTCATTTATTTTGCCAAAAAGGAAAAAAAAGAAAAATTAGGTAATTTCATTGAAAACTCGCAAAACCATCAGAATAGGTATCCCTTCTTCAAAGTATCATATTTCAGTATATATATATATATATATATATTATTATAATATATATATATATTATATATATATAATTATATATATATATATATGTAATTAAGCTATACGGTTTTTTGCTCCGAACTCAGTTAGACTTACACTTTCAGGAAATATATAGTGAGAAGGCAATGGAACAAGCTTCATTTTTTGACATTTTTGAAACAGAGTGGAAACACATACATGCGCTTAGCCATATGCATTTTCTCTTGTAAAATTTAACTTCAGAAACCAATCGCTGAAACCATCAGGAAAGGTGTGTCTGAAGCAATGATCATGAAGAGAAGATCAAAAAATGAAGGACAATGGTGAAATATTCCACATTCACATCCAATTATGCAATGAATTGGGTCAAAAGCTCAACTCGAATTCTGTTGCAGTGATTTACAGATCCCACGCGCCCTTCGTGAAGAGAAGGAGAGTTATCGCCGGCACCACGGCCAAATTCAAAATTCATGCACAAACTACTGCTGGGAAGGCAATGGCAAATCACCCAGTAGAACCCTTACCAAGAAACTGCACTCGGTAACGGAGTACAGTAGGGTATATCAGAATAAAGAAAGTGCAATCTATATGGAACTGGTGCGTAAATGCCTTCTAGGGGTTAACTTTGCATAGTGTTACGACAGATATTTTCATAGTGCATGTTCAGTGCGATAGTGAGGTAAAATTACCATATTCGGAAATGTGTCGTTATTCGTGCAGCACGATGCTGTCAGACTTCCCAATGTGTGTGTCGAAAACCGCTTTCCCCCTAACCTGCTTTTCTGTTTTATCCATCTGTAATCTGTCTTATATGTTCCTTATGAGGATGGGTTAGGCCGCAGGCATGAGTCTTGGCGGGAAATGCCACAACAACCCCCAACACCATTTATCTAGCCCAGAGGTCATGGCAGGTTGCCCCACCCACTAGCTGATCTCGCCAGCCAATAGCAGCCGTGCGGGGTGGGGGGCAACAACGTCACGGGGTGAAGCGAGATCTGAGACAATAAAGGGGAGGTGCCATACTACTCTCTCTCTCTCTCTCGAGTGCAGCCTGTGGCTGCTGGTTGCATCATTGGTTGGGACGCGGCTATGCCGCTGATGCAGTGTCCCCCTCACCAGTACACTGGTGCTCATTTTGCCGACCTCGGAAGGATGACAGGCTGAGTCAACCTCCTGGTGTATTTTTAATTCAGCGGCCAACGGGGCTTGAACTCAGGACCCTAGGATCCCAAGCCACCACCCTAACCACTAAGCCAACACCAGGCTGCCGTACTACTGAGGAAGAGAGATGCACTGTAATTCGGACATGCTTTTCCGCTCAATAGCCAATTTATGTAAAAGTTAAAACTATACACCATTCCTGAAAAGAAAACTTCATTATGTGTTTTTTATGCCTCCGCTGACAAAGTCGCCGGAGGCATTCTTTTTTCGTGTTGTCTGTCTGACTGCCCGTCCGTGATAGGTTTTGGTCACCGTGCTAACTGAAGAACGGCTGTAGGGATCTAAATCAAACTAGGTACACGTCTGTGTGATGATGTAAAGATGAACCGATTACATTTATGGTGGCAAGAGGTCAGTCAGAGGTCCGGTTCGGTAAAAATTCTGTGACCACGCTCACCTGTGAACCAGTGATGGGATTTTGACCAAAATTGGTATTAGTACATATTATGATGCAAAGATGAACTGATTCGATTTTGGCATCAAGAAGTCAAAGGCCAGAGGTCACATCAGGTAAAAATGCGATACTTGAGAACAGCTGAAGGGATTTAGATCATATCCAATTCACACAAGTATGCATAACGATGTAATAATGTAGGCAGAGGAATATATCGGTCGACATCGCAGAGTACCATTCTAGTTATTAATATGTTCTTTGTTTGCCCTTAAGTTTGGTTTTTATGGATGTGCAAATGACCGTTTAAAACTGCTTTACTCTGCATTTTTCATTTGAATGAATAGGATGATCATGTGATCTGTACAGAGTTGATCCAATCATTTTCTACATAGGAGCATCCAATCTGTGAACCAAACTAACAACCATAATAAGATGCCTTGCCAAAGGATGCAGAAAGCAGCTGAAGGTCAGCACAGATGCTCAAAATCAGCCAGACAGGGAATCAGATGCTCGGTGTGGGTTTGACATTTGATTGTTGAAAGGTGGTTAGGAGGGGTAAGGTGTAGTGCTTAATACTTGTGAAATTACTCCTTAACGACATGTTTGTGCCACACACCCTGTGTTGCTCCCATATTGGCTGCAGTTGTTGTGGTTGTACCAGTAGTACCCGTTATGGCTGTTTCTCCATGCACGCTATCCGGAATAGCGTCTCCGCTACCTTCAGCATCCCCTGCCAACCAACAAAAGAGCTTCTTGAAGACAAATATGGTGAATAAACACTCCCACTTGTAACTATTTAGTGCCACTGTTGCAATGTGATAGCAGCAAAATGATGCCAGAAATTAATACCAAGAGCTGGAGTGACTGTAGGAACCACCACTTTTGCTTGTCCGTCACAGTTTTCACTCGACTGTCCTTGTTCATCAGCCTTCAACTCCGTGGCAATAGAACAAGGCGTGTTGCACAAAGGCCCGATAGCCGGCTAAACATGGAGAGGAGAGAACAAATAAATCGTAATCCAAAGATGTTGAATGATGGATATTCGTGGATGATTTTTTTTTTCCCTTTACAGGAGCGAAGCTCATGGTAAAGCAAGATGGAACCGACACATGGGACAAACATCAAGAGAATGAACGAACAGGTAAAGAGGAGAGCGAGGAAGAGACTAAGCAAACTAGCAAGTAAGATCGTTGCATTAGGAAAGGTTATTGGCGGTAATAAGGATCATGGATCACAATTGGGGATGACAAGAGATGGTGGTGCAACTGCTTGCTTGAAGCCCTGGAGACAACAATGAGATTGGAACCACCTTCCAGAAGCTATTCTAAGACAAACATGCGAGAGTGAGTGATGAAGAAATAGATTCACATTTTAGAGAGTTTTCCTTTCGTTTTTTTACCTCCACCACCAAAGGTGGACAGAGGTTATGTTTTCAGCTCTGTCTGTCTGTCTGTTTATTTGTCAGTTTGTGAGCAGGATATCTCAAAAAGTTATGGACGGATTCAGACGAAATATGATGGACAGGTTGATTGTGCAACAAGGACAAATTGATTAGATTTAACTGAAGATCCGGATCCGGATCCTCAAATTTTAAAGTGATTCTTCACGATTGAGAGATAGGGCTAAAAACAAAACGACATCCATGGCACGGTATCTCAAAATGGAGTGGACGGATTATGACAAAACTTGGTGGATGAGTTGGGTGGGTGACAAGAACAAACCGATTCGATTTTGGTTCAGGCCTGGATGCAGATCCGGCCCATCAGTGGGATCCAAAACAAACTGTTCAGCCTGGCAGGAGTATGCGCTGGACCGAGTGCCATTCTAGTTTGCCTCTTTGTTTGTGAGCAGGATATCTCAAAAAGTTATGGGTGAATTTGGACGAAACTTGATGGACAGGTTGGGTGTATGACAAGGACAAATTAATAAGATTTTGGTGAAGATCCAAATCCGGGCTATTAGTGGGATACAGAACGTAAACTGTTCAGCCTGTCGGAGTGAGGTATGCGCTCCACCGAGTGCTCTAGTTTTAAGATAAGCCGAATTAATTTCTGAGAATGGACCTTTATTTTACAGCTATTTTAAACAAGTGATTACATTGGGAATGGCCTAAGCAAAAGGGGAAATGAGTTCAAGAGGTAGTCAGCCTGGATTTATGATGGTGACAAGTTCTTCTGATACCAAACTGTTGACACTATTGATCTGTTTTGCCACTGACCTTCGCACATGCTTGCTGCATTTTTGTAGCCATGCTAAGTGTGACAGCAGCTTGGTTGGGCACTGGGCTTGGGACGAGGCTGGCGAGTGTAGCACCAGGTGTTAGAGCAGTCACTGGGGTAACGACAACTGCATTTCCTGGCCCTGCAGGGGACCTAGCAATTGTGTTTGACACAGAAGCCAATGCACTTACACCTTTGGAAGACAAAAGGAGACAAAGCAGGAGATAATATAAGAATTAATAAAATTACCCCGTGCGGGAGTAACGGTCATCTCTGCGAGAAAATATATAGCCTCCTGAAGGTAGGGCGTTTTTGCAAACTTTGAAGTCACGTGACGCGAAAACGAAAGCGAATATCGAAAATCCGGCCCGACAAATTTAGATATTGTCCATAGATTTATATGCCACAATCAAATTCAAGATCGCTTGAGAAATGTAGGAGATAGATTTGAAATGTCATCGCATTCGTCATTTTCGCATTTTTGCCAACTTTGAAGTCACGTGACACGAAAACGAAAAATCGAAAATCCGTCCGACCAAATTTAGATATTGTCCCATAGATTATATGCCACAATAAAATTCAAGATGCTTGAGAAATGTAGGAGAATAGATTTTGAAAATCGTCATTTTCGCATTTTTGCCAACTTTGAAGTCACGTGACACGAAAACGAAAATCGAAAATCCGCCCGACCAAATTTAGATATTGTCCCATACATTCATATGCCACAATAAAATTCAAGATTGCTTAGAGAATGTAGGGGAGATAGATTTTGAAAATCGTCATTTTCGCAGTTTTTGCCAACTTTGAAGTCACGTGACACGAAAACGAAACGAATATCGAAAATCCGGCCGACCAAATTTAGATATTGTCCAATATTCATATGCCACAATAAATTCAAGATTGCTTGAGAAATGTAGGAGGAGATAGATTTTGAAAATCGTCATTTTCGCAGAAAATCGTCATTTTCGCATTTTTTGCCACTTTGAAGTCATGTGACAGAAAAGAAAGCGAATATCGAAATCCGGCCCGATCAAAATTTAGATATTGTCCCATAGATTCATATGCCACAATCAAATTCAAGATCGCTTGAGAAATGGGAGGGAGATAGAATTTGAAAATCGTCATTTTCGCAACGGACGGACGGACGGACGGATCGAAGGACATCTACACCAATATTATTAGGTCATGCTCGAAGAGATGACCTAATAAAAGAATGGAGCAAAAAAAAAGGGGAGGATCAATCAACCAGAGATGCCCCAACCACCTTTCAGGTGTTTCCTCCCCACCAACCTACAAAGTAGAATTCCTGAAAATTTAGCACTTTTCTATTAAATTTAGACCAATTGCAGAAGCAACATTATTATTCATAAAGGACGATATATGTATAGCAGACAGTACCATGCAAAGCCACCAAGAGCAAGCTTAGGTGAGGAAGAAAATAAATACATACATATATACATTCATACACCCAACCCCTACATGCATGAGCAAGCTTCTATGTCAAATCTTTAAATAATGAAAGTAGTTTGATAACCCTCATCATTTGAAATATAAGGCTGACGAATGACTTTAGATGTACTTAATGGAAGTGTTCCATTTAAATTATTCAGAAGAGGAATCAAATGCAAAGTGGAGTGAAACACAGGCAGAAAAACACCAACAACAATGATGCACACAAACCAAAGTATTATCGAGATGGTCAGAGTTCATTTGCAAGAGTTAGATTTCAGAGGTGTTAATGATAATCTGTAACAGGAAGTATTTCTGTTTCACATTCCTTTCTCAAACACACCAGTGGATCCCTTGACAAGGAGTGTAGTCATCGCAGGTTTTCCAGTGGCCGAACCACCAGGCTGCAAGAGCCGTACACCACCCATCACAGCTCCAGTCCCAATATGACCACCACTCACCGCTCGGAGAATGGTACTCGAAGTCCCAGGACCTTTTAGCACAACCTATTCAGTGGGTGGAGGGGATACCAAGGAGTTGGAAGAGCAGGTTGAATACAGATTGTGAAGATTGTAGTGAGATGGTAAAGACAAGTCTGTACCCAATATTCCTGTCCTTACAGTACACACTGTATATCCTAGTGTTGAACTCTTGAGTAAAGCCTGAGCTCAAGAGGAGCTATACCAGGTTGGGACTGCCCGTGGCCAAGCTTGGAACAGCGGTGATGACCTTGGCAGGACTTCCTGTAACCGGTGACATCACCTTCGTCGCAACAATTTTGATGGGTGACTTGAAGGCAGTGCTGCCTGCAAAGATCACCGCAAGTAGTTTGCATCATGAACAATTGGAGAGAAACATGCCATAACAACTTCACTCATTAACCTTGTCTGTTCATTCATATTCCAAATAGCATTCCATTATCAGTATACAATCTTACATTTGTTGTTTAGCTCTTCCACAAGTGTCAATCTATGTAAAGGAGATGGATTAAACTAACTCCTCCAAAGTTTGTTTTACCTCGACGTCTAAAATAAGCTTGAAATGATATAAAGTATTTTTCTGCCAATAAGTCGATGTGGAGTACAAGTCCATTTGGCTAATTTTCCCATTTTTCTTTCCTTCATTCATAGATAACTCGATTTGGAGTACAAGACGAAGCAAAATCAACTGTGGTAGTTTGCAAAACTGTCAGTAAGAACACAAGAGGTGTTAATTTCTCCCTGACACTCAATTCATCGCTGCATCACTGCCCACGTACTTGCAGGGTCCAGAATATTAATGAGCTGTTTTGTGCATATTATTTGAATTACTTTGTGGGACGACCTTTTGGATAAATTAGGAATGTAAATACTGTTACAACATGTTTGCTATCATATGGAGGTACAGTATTTAAAACGAGGACACTCGGTAGAGCGCATACCTCCACCATGCAAAGCCTGATCCACAAGAACATATCAGACCAAATAAATTTTTGAAATATCGTGCTATATATAGTTTTTGGCCCTATCTCTCAATGGTGATGAATCACTTAAAAAACCGGAATCACTCACCGGATTAGGATCTTCACCAAAATCGAATTAGTTTGTCGTGGTCACACACCCAACCTGTCCACCAAGCTTCGTCCGAATCCGTCCACAACGTTTTGAGATATCCTGTTATATATTGGTTTAACCCCATCTCTCAATGGTGATGAATCATAAAAAAAATTCTAGTCGTCGGATCCGGATCCGGATCTTCACCAAATCTAATCAGTTCGTCCTTGTCACACACCCAACCTGTCCACAAAATTTCAACCGAATCCATCCACTACTTTTGGATATCCTGCACACAGACAAACAACAAACAAGCAGTCATAGACTGGTACTTACGAAATCGTCAACTTGACCTCTGACCTTGTCTAATAAAAGCTGTCTCTAGAGGAAGGTAGCGACGCAAAACCAGAAGTTTCTACGATGATTCTGTACAAACCATCAAAAATCGAATGTTTGACCTCACCGTGACCTTGACCTTTGACCGATTTTGACCAAAATCTAATCAGCACTAGCCATCACCCTCCTGAATCACGTGGTGTACTTTGACATTGGTAGCTTCTTCCGTTCTCCGATTATCTGTACCAACCATCAAAATCGAATATTTGACCTCACTGTGACCTTGGCCTTTGACCGATTTGACCAAAATCTAATCAGCGCTAGCCATCACCCTCCTGAATCACGTGGTGTAAATTGACATTGGTACCTTCTTCTGTTGTCGAGTTATCTGTACCAAACCATCAAAATCGAATATTTGACCTCACTGTGACCTTGACCTTTGACCGATTGACCAAAATCTAATCAGCACTAGCCATCACCCTCCTGAAGCACGTGGTGTAATTTGACATTGGTAGCTTCTTCCGTCTCGAGTTATCGTGCCTATAACACACAACACAACAAAACAAGCAGTCATTAGACTGGTACTTACGAAATCGTCAACTTGACCTCTGACCTTGTCTAATAAAAGCTGTCTCTAGAGAAGGTAGCGACGCAAACCAGAAAGTTTATACGATGATTCTGTACCAAACCATCAAAATCGAATGTTTGGATGTTTGACCTCACTGTGACCTTGACCTTTGACCGATTTCACCGAAATCTAATCAGCGCTAGCCACCACCCCTCCTGAATCACGTGTTGTAATTTGACATTGGTAGCTTCTTCCGTTCTCGAGTTAAAATTTTGGATTTTGACCTCACTGTGACCTTGACCTTTGACCGATTTGACCAAAATCTAATCAGCACTAGCCATCACCCTCCTGAATCACGTGGTGTAACTTGACATTGGTAGCTTTTCCGTCTCGAGGTTATCGTACCAACCATCAAAAATCGAATATTTGACCTCACTGACCTTGACCTTTGACCGATTTTGACCAAAATCTAATCAGCACGAGCCATCACCCTCCTGAATCACGGGTGTATTTGAAATGGTAGCTTCTTCCGTTCTCGAGTTATCGTGCCTACAAACAAACAAACACACAAACAACAAGAAACGGAAGTCATCATATACTACGAAATCTTTAGAATTCGTAAGTAACAAACAGAACGGAAGTCATCATATACTTACGAAATCTTTTGATTTCGAGTAACAAGCAGTCCATAGACTGGTACTTACGAAATCGTCAACTTGACCTCTGACCTTGTCTAATAAAAGCTGTCTCTAGAGAAGGTAGCGACGCAAAACCAGAAGTTTCTACGATGATCTGTACCAAACCGTCAAAAATCGAATGTTTTGGATTTTGACCTCACTGTGACCTTGACCTTTGACCGATTTGACCAAAATCTAATCAGCGCTAGTCATCACCCTCCTGAATCAAGGGTGTAATTTGACATTGTAGCTCTCCGTTCTCGAGTTATCTGTACCAAACCATCAAAATCGAATATTTGACTCACTGTGACCTTGACCTTTGACCGATTTTGACCAAAATCTAATCAGCGCTAGCCATCACCCTCCTGAATCACGTGGTGCAATTTGACATTGGTAGCTTCTTCCGTTTCCGAGTTATCGTGCCTACAAACAAACAAACAAGCAGTCATAGACTGGTACTACGAAATCGTCAACTTGACCTCTGACCTTGTCTAATTAAGAGCTGTCTCTAGAGAAGTAGCGACGCAAACCAGAAGTTTCTACGATGATTCTGTACAAACCATCATAAATTCGAATGTTTGACACTCACTGTGACCTTTGACCGATTTGACCAAAATCTAATCAGCGCTCGCCATCACCTCCTGAATCACGTGGTGTATTGACATTGGTAGCTTCTTCCGTTCGCGAGTTATAATTTTTTTGATGTTTGACCTCACTGTGACCTTGAACCTTGACAGATTTTGACCAAAATCTAATCAGCGCTAGCCATCACCCCTGAATCACGTGGCTAATTTGACATTGGTAGCTTCTTCCGTCTCGAGTTATTAACTTTTTTGGAGTTTGACCTCACTGTGACCTTGGCCTTTGACCGATTTGACCAAAATCTAATCAGCACTAGCCATCACCCTCCTGAATCACCGTGGTGTAATTTGACATTTGTAGCTTCTTCCGTTCTCGAGTTATCGTGCCTACAAACAAAACAAACAAGCAGTCATAGACTGGTACTTACGAAATCGTCAATTGACCTCTGACCTTGTCTAATAAGACTGTCTCTAGAGAAGGTAGCGACGCAAACCAGAAGTTTCTACGATGATTCTATGTACCAACCATCATAAATTCGAATGTTTGACCTCACTGTGACCTTGACCTTTGACCGATTTGACCAAAATCTAATCAGCGCTCGCCATTCCCTCCTGAATCACGTGGTGTATTTGACATTGTAGCTTCTTCCGTTCGCGAGTTATAATTTTTTTTGATGTTTGACCTCACGTGACCTTGACCTTGACAGATTTTGACAAAATCTAATCAGCGCTAGCCATCACCCTCCTGAATCACGTGGTTAATTTACATTGGTAGCTTCTTCCGTTCTCGAGTTATAACTTTTTTTTGTTTGACCTCACTGTGACCTTGACCTTTGACCGATTTTGACCAAAATCTAATCAGCACTAGCCATCACCCTCCTGAATCACGTGGTGTAATTTGACATTGGTAGCTTCTTCCGTTCTCGAGTTATCGTGCCTACAAACAAACAAAAACAAACAAACCAAAAACAAGCAGTCATAGACTGGTACTTACGAAATCGTAAATTGACCTCTGACCTTGTCTAATAAAAGCTGTCTCAGAGAAGGTAGCGACGCAAACCAGAAAGTTTCTACGATGATCTTGTACCAAACCGTCAAAAATGAATTTGGATTTTGACCTCACGTGACCTTGACCTGACCGATTGACAAAATCTCATACTAAGCATCCACCCTCCTGAATCACGTGGGAATTTGAAATTGTAGCTTCTTCCGTTCTCGAGTTATCGTTACCAAACATCAAAAATCGAATATGACCTCACTGTGACCTTGACCTTTGACCGATTTTGACCAAAATCTAATCAGCATAGCCATCACCCTCCTGAATCACGTGGTAATTTGACATTGGTAGCTTCTTCCGTTCTCGAGTTATCGTGCAGCACAATACCAAACAAAAACAAACAAGCCAGTCATAGACTGGTACTTACGAAATCGTCAACTTGACCTCTGACCTTGTCTTAATAAAGCTGTCTCTAGAGAAGGTGACGCAAACAGAGTTCTACGATGATCTGTACAAAACATCAAATTCGAATTTTGACCTCACTGACCTTGACCTTTGACCGATTGACCAAAATCTAATCCAGGCTGCCATCACCCTCCTGAATACGTGGGTAATTGAATTGTAGCTCTTCATCCGAGTTTTAATTTTTGATGTTTGACCTCACTGTGACCTTGACCTTTGACCGATTTTGACCAAAATCTAATCAGCACTAGCCATCACCCTCCTGAATCAGTGGTGTAATTTGACATTGGTAGCTTCTTCCGTTCTCGAGTTATCGTGCCTACAACAAAACAAATACCAACAAACAACAAACAAGCAGTCATAGGACTGGTACTACGGAAATTCGTAAACTTTGACCTCTGACCATTTCTAATTAAAAAGCTGTCTCTGGAGGAAGGTAGCGACGCAAACCAGAGTTTTACGATTGATCTGTACAAACTATCAAAAATCGAATTTTGACCTCGCTGTGACCTTGACCTTTGACCGATTTGACCAAAATCTAATCAGCACTAGCCATCACCCTCCTGAATCACTTGTGTAATTTGAATTGGTAGCTTCTTCCGTTCTCGAGTTATCTGTACCAAACCATCAAAAATCGAAGTTTGACCTCACCGTGACCTTGACCGTTGACCGATTTTTGACCAAAATCTAATCAGCACTTAGCCATCACCCTCCTGAATCACTTGTGTAATTTGACATTGGTAGCTTTTCCGTTCTGAGTTATCGTGCCTACAAACAAACAAACAAACAAACAGAAACGGAAGTCATCAATAACTTACGAAATCTTTAGATTTCGTAAGTAACAAACACACAAACAACAACAAAAACGGAACTGATCAATATACTTACGAAATCTTAGTAACAAGCAGTCATAGACTGGTACTACGAAATCGTCAACTTGACCTCTGACCTTGTCTAATAAAAGCTGTCTCTAGAGAAGGTAGCGACGCAAACCAGAAGTTTCTACGATGATTCTGTACCAAACCATCAAAAATCGAATGTTTGACCTCACTGTGACCTTGACCTTTGACCGATTTTGACCAAAATCTAATCAGCGCTAGCCATCCACCTCCTGAATCACGTGGTGTAATTTGACATTGGTAGCTTCTTCCGTTCTCGAGTTATAACTTTTTTTTTGGATGTTTGACCTCACTGTGACCTTGACCTTTGACCGATTTTGACCAAAAAACGTAATCAGCGCTAGCCATCACCTCCTGATCTCGTAGTGTAATTTGACATTGGTAGCTTCTTCCGTTCTCGAGTTATCGTGGCCTACAAACAAACAAACACAAAACAGAGGACGGAAGTGATCAATATACTTACAAACTTTAGATTTCTAAGTAACTAGAACAAGCCGATAAATTTTAGTTCAGCTCAAATCTCGATCCAGCCTATCAGTGGGATATAAAACGTAAACTAATCAGCCTGGCGGAGGTATGCTCTCTACCAAGTGCCCTTCTAGTTAGTTTATGTTCTGTATCCCACTGATAGGATTTGGACCTGAACTAAAATTTAATCGGCTTGTTCTCACCTAACCAACTCACCCACAAAGTTTCGTCATAATCCATCCATAACTTTATGAAATATTCTGCTATATATCGTTTTATCCCTGCCACTCAATGGTGAAGAATCACATATAAAACAAGTGGTGCCAGGCACAACAAATCCCGCCCATTTAAGGCATAAAGTTATTTTGGGGATCAAATTTAAATTTGATACATCCTTTACCTGAATGTTGTTATAAGGAATAGAATAAGGAATATTTAGTCTTAGTTTGAAGTCAATTAAACCATTTTTGACGAAGTTATGACGTAAAATGATTTTGACCTTTCAAGGCCACGTAAGGTCATAGGTCATGGTGTCAAATGAAAGCCAATAAAGGACTTGATATATGTCTTCCATAGTAAACATGCATATTCCTAACCTTTTTTATTTATAATGGAAAATATGTAATTTTGACCGATGACATCATAATGTTGAATGTGATTACTTTGTTTAAATCACAGTACTTGAAACTTGTAAATTGTTAGTCTAGAGCTGGCTGCGTATGTCTGTAGAGTGTAGATATTGCCTGTAGAATTAATATTTATTATCCATCTACCCACACCTATCAAACATGTGTTATAATTATCAAATTAACATAATTTACAAGCTTCAAGTACCCGTGGTTTAAATAGTGCGTGGTGCACTTGATAATAAACATCAGACTACACATACAATAAGACAAACGAACATGTTTTTTTTACATTTTATTCATCTTAAAAAATCTCCCAAATAGAGTCTTTGATAATACCATGTGGGCAAACGGATTTGTCCAAGCCTCTTTGAATAGTATTGTTTATATAGAGATAGAGATATGGAAGAGCAGAAGTGAAACGTGGTGAACATCATTATATCGATCAACTAGAAGGAATGCTTCAGAAAAAATATCAATTAAAAATGCCATTTATTATGAAGATAATTATGGTGTGTTGCACATCGCGAAAAACAAAACATGACGAGTTGCGTTATGATGTTATCATGAAAACGTATCACTGACATTAGCTGAGTTCGCATTGTTTATGTACACAGTCGCTAGGTGTCAGGATGAGGGACACCATATGTGTGCCTATACCAAAATATTGTACATAAAGACAAATGAAAACTATAACATATACTTCATAAGGTTGCAAATACACTATGACAATACTTTACATGGAGTTTGATAAATATCACACCGGATGGTGCTCTAGCTGATACATTTCAGTTACAATGAACACAGAAAAATTCCTTGCAATAAAGTTGAAGAATTTATCAATAATTCGATTTGTGAATGTAATGGATGTTCGTTGTCTCATTGGTAATCACTAGAATGTGCAACACAGTGAATTACAGGACAGGTGCATAAACAGAATAATTGAAAAGGAAACAAAACAACAAGCAGTCATAGACTGGTACTTACGAAATCGTCAACTTGACCTCTGACCTTGTCTATAAAAAGCTGTCTCTAGAGAGGTAGCGACGCAAACCAGAAGTTTCTACGATGATTCTGTACCAAACCATCATAAATTCGAATGTTTGACCTCACTGTGACCTTGACCTTTGACCGATTTTGACCAAAATCTAATCAGCGCTAGCCATCACCCTCCGAATCACGTGTGTTAATTTGACATTGGTAGCTTCTTCCGTTCTCGAGTTATCGTGCCTACAAAACAAACACACAAACACACACACAAACAAACACAAAACAAACAAAACACAAACAGAGACGGAAGTCATCAATATACTTACGAAAATCGATATAAACATTATGATTGGTTACATATAATAAGCACTATCAGGAGACGTACTTAAAACGTGGATGAATGAAAATGCGAACTCAGCTAACGTCAGTGATAGTTTCAAGAACGTCGTCAAATCGATAATTAGTAAACACCATTATCAAGGTCATTAAAAAGGGATAATAAACTTCAACATAGATATATGGATCATTCAGAGAGACAGCGCTAAGATAGAAAGATCTTTATTGGTTTTCAAAGAAGCAAATATACTGCCAGCATCAATGCTAATAAGAGAAGAAGCGGCTAAATATATAGTAAGAAAAGCCACGAAAGAAAATACAACGGAAGCAGTCAAGAGTATTGAAAGAACTTAGTCAAAGACCCAGAAGTCTTTCCAGCAATAACCTGGACAATTGCCATGGCCAGAATACGAAATGAATATAAGGTTCACTATAAGCTTAGTTGAAGTAAATCGGATCATTTTTGACGAAGTTATGAGCGAAAAACGATTTTGACCTTTTCGTGACCTGACCTTGACCTTTGACCTAATTGGACCCAAAAGTTAATGGGTCGTTCGAGGTTCATTACCCACCTGTGGATATAATTGACAGGTTTGAGCCAGCCGTTTTCCCGTAAAGTTGTATTTTCGTAACCATGTTTTAGTTTTAATGGAAATTTGTAATTTTGACCTATGACCATGACCCCAAAAACTTCGGACCCTACCGATCTTCACAAATATGCATTTTTTACTATAGGAATGGGTTGATTATAAGTGACAAATAGAATAAGGTTCACTATAAGCTTAGTTTGAAGTAAATCAGATCATTTTTGAGGAAGTTATGAGCGAAAAACGATTTTGATCTTTTCGTGACCTTGACCTTTGATCCAATTGGACCCAAAAGTTAATGGGGTCGTCCAAGGTTCATTGCCCACCTGTGGATAAATTTGATAGTGTTTGCTAAAGCCGTTTTGCCGTAAAGTTGCTAAAGGGGCTGTCACACCTTGACGATTTAGCGAACGTATGCCGTTTTTTTACAAATTTGCCGAATACGCTGGCACACGTCGAATACGTTATTGGTAAGTTTTGTATACGTTAGGATACCCTGAAAAACACTGCCATAAGTCGTTGTACGCTGGCTTTAATCGTTGACTTTTGTGCTTGTTCTCTCTTTTTCGAATGCTTAAAATTTTACGACGTACTCGGCGTTTGGCTCACACGTTCCGCTACGCCGGCCATAAGGTTTAGGCACGTTATGCGATCGTTGACACACGTTAATTGTATGTTTTATCATAAGTCGAAACACGTAGAGGTAACATTCGCGTCCCGAAACTTATTTCTAACCTATGAGTAACGTTTTGTAAGCACGCTACACAACGTTGTTCACACTTCGCAACACGCTACTTGAAAGTTCCTCATACGTCGAAACACATCAAAGTAATGTTTAGGGTACCCGTGACTTATTTATAACCTATGAATAACGTGCTTGGGAATTATTACGCTATGCATACGCTGGACTATCGTTGGGCATAGGTTGTGGACGCCTAAAACACGATAACAAATCGTTGGTATAACTTATGTATAGTTCTCGAAGCGTTCTGTGTTCATTACTAGTACATTATGCATTTGTCAAAGTCGTTTTTAATACTTTAAAAAAGTAAAACAAAGAAATAATTCATCGTGGGAATGAGGAAAAAAAAATTAGCCGAAAAAGAACAATCGAACAATTGTGCAAAGTAGTCTCCTATTCGTGGACGATAAGAGATCCATCATCACCCACACCCTCCCCATCACGCTCACCTACTACTACTGACATGGACCTACTACTACTACCAATACTACTACTACAATACTGACATAGACATACTACTACTACTACTACACTGACATAGACATACTACTACTACTACTGACATAGACATACCAACACTACTTACTTATGTAGACATTCTATATACCAATGCTACTACTACAACTACTACTACTATTACTACTGTCACGCACACAACTACTGCTAATAGTATTACTACTACTGATACTACTGCATTGACATCTACTCAACATGGAGTCTGGGAACAATGATGGGTTCCTCTTGTGAAGCCCATTTGTATGTACCAATTCCCCTAAACGCTGCCAATACGTCAGTACACGGTAGATGTAAGTTAGAACAATTTCAGTAAGTTCTGTGGTTGTCCGGAAGACGTCAATTTAATTCATCTACATACGACAATGTGGGTTATACATACGTTACAAATAGGTTCATAGCATGTTATTCAATGGTTAGATGCACGTTTTACCTAGGTTCAAAACATGCTTCACATAGGTTAAACGCACGTTACTCTTACGTTCATAGCACGGTAGCCATTGGTTCAAGGCCAGTTATACATAGTTTCAATGCACGTTACTCATACTTTTCCAAGCACGTTAAACATAGGCTAAGCTGACGTTACTCATTTGTTCAAAGCACGTTACTCAACGGTTATAAATTGGGTTTCAATTGGTTGCCATTAACTTGACGTGCTTCGACTTATGACTAACCTACAAGTAACGTGTGTTCGCCGTGTTTAAACGATCGCGGAACGTGCAAGAACAGATGCCAACGCATGCAAACGTGTGAGCCTTACGTCGAGTACGTCTTAAAATTTTCAGCATGCTTGAAATTTCACGACGTATCGAACGACTAGGTAATATGCCAGCGTACTTCAATGATTTCGAGCATAATCTTAACGTATACTCAACTTACCTATAGCGTATTTGACGTGTGCCTAGCGTTGTAAACACATTTTTCATAGAATGGCATACGCTGGCAAAATCGTCAAGGTGTGACTGCAATGTTGACAATTCAAAATCTCGGGCAGTTTTTGATTTCAATCGGCGTCGGCAAGTTCTCAAACAGGCTACGCCACGAGTTCGCCGGCGATACGTATAGCGCAAAGGGTAAGTTGAACTATCGCTTGTCTCAGGTTTGAACGCGATCACAAGTAAGCATTCGTTGGTAAAAGTTATGTATAACACAACGAAACGTTCTGTGCCCGTTACTAATATGTTATGCAAACGACCAACACGTTTTGAATACGCCAAAAACTCAAAAAAAACAATCAAAATTTCAGCGTACGTCAACGTTTTAGATCAATTTTTATACGTTGCCATTGCTGGCTTAAACGTCAAGGTGGACAGGGCCCTAACAGACCAGACAGACAGACAAATAAATCAAACAAACAAACCGGACGATTACAATATCCCGCTCCCTCCCTCCGGGGGGCGGGATAATTATGAGATCCAGATTCGGATTCAGATCTTCACCAAAATCTAATCATTTCGTCCAAATCCGTCCACAACTTTTTGAGATATTTTGTTCACAAAGAAAAAGAGGCCATGCAGAGCACAATACTTGCAACATCTACCCCTCTCTAAAGGTTGCCATGGATATATCAAACTATCCATTTCATTAAGTTAAAATGACAATCTTAATCGAAGCTCAGGTCAATCAGATGAAAATTGATTGTAGAAGTTTGACCTTTGACCTCAAAAAGAGCTGCTTTCCCAATTCAATGATGGACTCTGCAAATCCTGTTCGACTTTCAAGTTAATTGGATGTAAATTGATAATTTTGCAGTTGAAAATTGATTTTAGAAGTTTGACCTTGAGTAGACCTTTGACCGTTTGACCTCAAAAAGTTCCCAATCCATTGACACAATATGCAAATCTTGTTCAAATTTCAAGTCAATTGGATTTGAAATTTGACCTCAAGATGACCTTTGACCTCAAAATCGATAGGTTTCTCAGTTGAGACTACCTGTACAACTTGGGAAAAAAGTTTCATGACAATTGCTTTAGAATTGTGACCTGGAGGTGATAAACAGACAGAGACAGAGACAGAATCACAAAATTGACTGACCAATATACTTGAAAAAGCTTCAACTTTGCAAGTAACAAACAAACAGACAGACAGGGGTAAAAACATAACCTCCATCCACCTTCAGTGATGGAGGTAATAAAGCTGACAAAAACAACTGAAATTTTTACAAACAAGAGTTTTATTACCTGATGGCTCACTTTGCTCTGAACAGGTGACGAAAGTAACTACGTCATGGGATCTCCTGGAACTCGCTTTGCGTAAGTTTTCCACATGTTTTGCTCCAGCCACGTGGCTCTTTATAGTGGCTTCACCCGTATTTCGTCTATCAAACCTATGTTTGCACACTCGATAATATGCTACAAACGGGAGCACGCAATGTCTAGTGGCTGCACCCACCTCACATGCATGCATTGGCCAATTCTCGAGACAGTACGATCACCCTTTAATTGAATAAGAGATAGACAAGGGACATTCTTACAGGAAAACTTACATCATTCTCCTTTTGGGTCTGAATAAAAACGGAGTAGTAAACCGAATAATAACGTGCTGCAGGAGCATGTCGATGTGGATGGTACATTTGAGGAACCAACAAAAATTCAAGAATGAAGGCAAGCACTTCCCCCCTTCTTCGGTGATATCCTTGGTGGTGTATTTCACTATTAATCCTGTGTCAGAATCGGTTTTCCGTTTCAATTCCATCCAATTTCCACGATCATGCAAAATCATTGCCTCCAGAATTTAAACCATGAAAAAGTCATGAATATTTCCCTTTTTCATTTCCCATGCCTTTGCCAGGCTCTTTTGAGGGGAAATTACAAAAAACGTATGCTTTCAAGGCCTTGGATTTGAGGGAACAAAATTCCATGCTATTCAAGGATTTCCAGGCCACGTAAGAACCCTGTTTGAAGTGTCAGGTTTTTTTTGTTTTTTAAAAAAGATTGTCTGGGCTCGTGGAAGAGCTCGGACGTAGTTTGTCGTTTTACTTTCCTTCTTTCTTCTCAGTCACTCAAAGGACACGTACGCACACGGAAATATATGTGCTTGAAAACATGTTAACAAGCATGAATAGTGGGGTTGAAAATAAATTAGAAGTGCAACCTCAACAGCTCATCTGGCAACACAGATTGATAAAAACAGAAGTCGCACTCATCCAAGGTTTGCACAATGCAATTTTTTTTTAAAACAAAAAAAACCTTACCTGCTGTACCTGTCTGTGACAGCAACGCAGATACCGGGATGGTCTTGATGATTGTTGGACTGCCGACCTTCACTGCTTGACCTGCGCCACCACCACCAACTGCTACCGACCCACCCGTACCAAGCCCCAACAGGTTTTGTTGTCTCGGCCCAACTCCTAGCGCTTGCGTGGTGCTCAGAATAGTCGCTAGTTTTCCATCTGCTGATGTCACGAGCTTCAGGATTGTAGTGCCAGCAGGAAGGGTGCCCTTAGTCTATAATGAGGCAAGATAACCCCTCACTCAAGTAAATATTGTGAAATTTTAAATCGTTTCTTATGGCAGTGCACATGCGACTGTTTCCCCAGTCCTATGAAACTAATGAAAATAATTTATGCTATACTTCAACCTTGTTGTACATCAGTGGCACTGGAATAACAAAGGGGAAGTCCTAAAGTTTGAATGCATCTATTCTTTTTTCAAAAGGCTTGAATCAAACCATGACTTATATTCCATTGACATCAGGAAACTCACCCATCACTGGGAAGAATGTGAAACACTGGATGGTAACTACATAGAAAAGGACCAATTGTCAAATTTCATTGGTGCAAGACCATTTTTGCACAACTGAAAAACCTTTTGCCTCCCCCCCCCCCTCCGTATGATAATTGGGTTGATTAAAATTTATTGATCACGTTTGACCAATAAAAGAAGGAATAACAAGTTACAAGAGTGAGAAATGTGGAAGCAAACACCAAGAGCAGGTCACCTGGAGAAACTGAGCGACAGAGCCAGTCGATGTTTGGCCAGACATCAGCGAGGGCACTGACTTTGCGTGTACCAAGGACATCACCTTGCCAAGGTTCGAAATCTGTCAAAGGAACTTTTTTTATATATTTTATCATTAGATGCAACTTCTGGATTTAACGCACACACACACACACACTTCACCAAACCACCTACCAGTGTGCCTCCACCAGCAACTGAAAGTGGACTTTTCACCAGTGTGATGGTCTTTGTCACGCCACCCACGACGGTCGTCACGACCGTAGTTACCAGATGTGCATTCTGAGTCACTGTCCCAGCACCCGCCTTGTGCACTGCAATTATTGGACGCGACGGAGACAGCGTTGTGACTGCTGCCCCCTGCATCAGGCCAGAGCTGGCGGTCACAGCTTGGGCGACTGCAGTCTTCAGCATCTTTGTGGCCTGCAATAGGAACACAAAATTATCACAAAGTTGCAGAGGCAATGACATCCTGATATGCATGTTCTCATAGGTGGCACACATCAAAGAAACACAAAATGCTATTGCAACGGTGGTGTGTGTGTGTGTCAATGAGTGAACGAGTCCACACTGGTTTTCAGATCTACTGTAATCTACACACTCTGGCAAAACTCGGCCTTGTTGAATTCTCTCTCTCTCTCTTGTTAGGTTTTCAAATGTTGCATGCGGTTAACATCTCAAAACACCTTGTGTAGGTTAGAAACAAGGAATATTTACCAGCACAAGCAGAAACCCAACAAATTAATATAAAAGTACTCAGACCAAGGTTCCTTAAAATATTTTGTGCAATTATCTGCTGGACTTCACACAATGAGTGCTATCTTTTTGTCTGCCCCCATTTATGCATGCTTTTTCTGAATGGCTATCGGGGGTAACCTGCGTAATGACCTGAATGGCGTTTTCTGAAAAAACTAGAATGGCACGCGGTAGAGCGCATAACTCCACCAAGCTGAAGTTTATGTTTTGTATCCCACCCCAGGCCTGATCTGGATCAGGACCCCCAAAATATAATCAGCTTGATGTCAACTATCCAACTCATCTACCAAGTTTCTTCTGAATCAGTCCACAACTTTTTGAGATTTTTATTCCATATTTTTTTGCATACATGACATCTAACATGTCGAGGCTCGTGTTAGAGCTAATACACAGAAACATAAAACAAGGCAGGAGACAAGAGAAGTGGTAGAGGGAAGCACAAAATAGTGTGGAACAAAGACAATAGGAGATCTGTGGAAGGAAGAGGGATGGGGTGGGTACATGGGGTAAACAAGATGGTACTATAGGGACTTTCAAGAAGGAAAACAGGGAATTTGAAGGAGGTGGGTTTGGGGTTGATTAATGGGGGTAGTAAGGATCAAGATTTTGGATGGGGAAAGAGATGAGATTGTGGTGAACAGTTGTTTTGAAGACTGGAGGGAGGAGTGGGATTGAAGAGAGTGTGGGACTTTGTTCCACAGGCAGGAAAAAAGAGAGGAATGAAAGAATTAAGATGAGCAGTGATTCGTGATTTTGGCAGTTTCACCAGAAGGGGTTTTTTAGTGGACCTTGACACCCTGAGGAAATCTAGGGGGGACAGATCACAGACAGCGCAAAGGTAGAGGCGGGGGAATTCCAGAGAGGAGACAGTACAAGACAGAAAGACCACTGATCTGCCTCCGGGTAGACATTGAGAGACCCAAAGACTCAGTTTCATCGTGGGAGATACCAACAATCCTAAAAGCCTTGGCTTCCACAGTGTGAAGTCGAACTAGGTACGAGGCAGAAGCACCACCCCAGAGGGGGGGAGCAGTACTCCATCAGGCTGTGGACGAAAGCTTTGTATGTGGTCAGTGCTCAGGTGGGCCGAGTAGTGGTTTCTTTGCAGCAATTCGACCATAAAGGCCTGATTCATGCAGCCTCCTCTGAACAGTTGATGCTGAGGTATGTCTGTTACTTGAACTCTGTGAAGCATTTATTGAACTCTGTGAAGCATTGAACTCTGAGATGCAGTTAATTGGTGACTCCTGAGGCTGGTAACTCCAATAAATTTATCCTCTGCAGTAGAGGTAACTCTGGGTCTTCCTTTCCTGTGGCGGTCCCCATGAGAGCCAGTTTCCTCATTGCGCTTGATGGTTTTTGTGACTGCACTTGAAGAAACTTTCAAAGTTCTTGAAATTTTCTGGTTTGACTGACCTTCATGTCTTAAAGTAATGATGGACTGTCATTTCTCATTGCTTAGTTGAGTTGTTCTTGCCATAATATGGACTACTACAGTACAGATAAAATAATGGTCTTTTACCAAATAGGGCTACTTACTGTATACCAACCCTACCTTATCACAACACAACTGATTGGCTCAAACGCATTAAGGAGGAAAGAAATTCCAATAAATTAACTTTTAACAAGGCACACCTGTTAATGGAAAAGCATTCCAGGTGACTACCTCATTGAAGCTGGTTGAGAGAATGCCAAGAGTGTGCAAAGCTGTCATCAAGGCAAAGTGTGGCTACTTTGAAGAATCTAAAATATAAAATATACTTTGATTTGTTTAACACTTTTTTGGTTACTACATAATTCCATGTGTTACTTAATTGTTTTCATGTCTTCACTGTTATTCTACAATGTAGAAAATAGTAAAAATAAAGAAAATCCCTTGAATGAGTCGGTGTGTCCAAACTTTTGACTGGTACTGTATATATATACACACACACACACACACAAGTTGTCTGAGCGAGGTAAATGTCATAACCACAGCACGTACAATGCTGAATGATACCTAATTTCAGAGCTCTTGGGTTCAGACAGTGCATGCGGTGGTTTACAAATATCGATATTCATGCAATTTCAAGTTATATTCATCTTTGTGAAGCACGTGGTGCAGATGCTCAGAGCCGTTGGTTTGCACATCTACC
>CM068954.1:87625491-87635935 GCA_035128595.1 Eptatretus atami | reverse complement strand
CGACCTTTACCTTCACAACTCAATCCCGCAAACATCGCATCACCGCCATTCCCAAACGGCACCATAACCAACAACCCTCACCACCGAAAACCCTCCACCACCTTCACTTCTCTCCTTCTACGGCCATTCTCGCACCACCTGTGAACACTGAACGCCGGGCTGTCTCAGGCCCGTTCGGCGTTTGGTGCCGAGCGCACCGAGCCGCGAGCGCGAATGGCGGCCTTTCCGAGGGGAAAAAATGAACCTCGGGGGCGGAGCACGCTCGCCCATTGGTCGGAGGAAACGGGGCGTTGAACCTCCCCTGATCCTAGAATTTGCAGTAATCGACTTCACACACACACACGCTTGGAGGGGGGCCAAGCCGCGTCGCTAATTGTAGGAAGGAAGGTGGGCGTGAAGTGTCCTGATCCGAGTTTTCCCCGTCGAAAGCGCCATTGCGCGTCGCGGCTCGGTGCGTTCGGCACCAAACGGCCGACGGGCCCGAGGACAGCCGACGTTCAGTGTTCACAAGGTGGTGCGGGAAGGGCCAGTGGAAGAGAAGAGTGTAGGTGGTGAGGAGGGTTTCGTGGTGTTTGATGGTCTATGTGCGTTGGAATGGCGGATGCCGATGATGTGAGCGTAGATTGGTGGCGGTGCGTGGTTGTGATGTGATGGCGTTGAGACGTGGTTGGTTCAAAATAAAGATTAGAACAGAAAAAATGGCTTAACTCAAAGCGCGCAGCCCGGATGAATCACATAAATTCGCCTCTATTACAACGGTTTGGCGGCTAAACTACCACATGTACTTAGAGATATCTCACCTGCGGGCCCTTTATGTTTAATGCGAATTTCGCACAGCCGTAACACTACCCCCTCCCCTTTTTACAGACTCGTCTCCGAGTCGTCAAATTTCGTGTTTGCCATCATGTGTAGTCTCCCTAGTCGTTTTACCTTCGATCCCTGAGTGCACAACATTCATGGTGTATTTCGTGTCCCCAAAATAAATTAAACCTACGGGACTGAGTAACTAACTTAAACAACCCACTCATACAGACGACTTAAATAAAATGCCGGCGCTAGACAGGACATGCGGGGGCGCACTTCATATTACGGTTACAACTTTAACTATAATTTTACACTAAACCATGCCCAGGATCAATGGACTCTGCAGGGAGGCAAAACAAAGTCAAAAAGAAAAACCGAGTGCACGGCCGCCACTGCAGGGCCCGTGTATGTGCTGCCACAGGACAGTTCTTGCAGCTTGCAAACTGTTGCGGTGATCCTGGCGCCCATGCATTGAAACAAGGCGGGGCAAATCAAACAGAACGGGGGTGGTGAACATGGCAGTGGCATGGCCATGGCAAAGGCGCAGGGCAAACACAGCCTGCAGAACGAAGGCCGTTGCAGGGCAAACACCAGCCGGCAGACGATCGACTGGCACAGGCCTGCAGAAAAACAGTGCAGACGATCCGGCTGGTTACAGGCTCGCAGCAAAACCAGCCAGCGATGAAGTTGGCGGGCCTCTTGCCATGCAGTGCAAGTTTGATGGAGGGAGTGCGGTGGTGTGGCCACTGTCAGAAGGCGGGGCTCGGACTACCTACCCGTCTCCCTCCAACCTATCGCTTGCCTGTCTCTGCCCAACCCCTCCCTTGAATTTGTAAAACCCAATTAGCCCCCAACTTATTTTTTTTTTTTATTTTCATTTCTATACCTCCCACTAAAATCGTCCCTAACCCCTTTACTGTCCTTGTTCGGCTAACCTATCGTCCCCTAAGCCTATTCCCAACCCCTACGATTCCCTCCTGGAGGGGAATGAGGAGATTGGCTTATTGCGCCTGGTAGGAGGCCCAACTCAGCTCAAGATGGCCTTCCCCAGCTTGAGGCGTCTTTAACCAAAGTGGTCCCAGTGGCGGTGGCTGTGTTGTTGTGTGATGGGTTGAACGTGGTTGGTTCAAAATAAAGATAGAACAGAAAAAAATGGCTTAACTCCAAAGCGTCGCAGGCCCGGATGAATCACTAAATTCCCTCTATACAACGGGTTTGGGCTAACTAACATTTTTTGGTTTACTTAGAGATATCACCTGCGGGCCCTTTATTGTGTTAATGCGAGATTTCCACAGGCCGTAACAATATATTATAACGTCATTCGGTCACGTGGTTCGGCAGCCATATTGTTTTTGGGGGAAAAAAAAACTTTCTTCGCCAGAAACGACTGGACAGATTGAGGCGAAACTTCAAACATCACGTTTCCCCAAGACATTCATTTTTACAATTTTGTTAATTCTAATTAAAGTCACATGGTTTGGAGCCATATTGATTGAGAAAAAATAATGTCCTCTCTGAACCACTTCCTATCGAACGTGAAACTTAGCAACTATCACGTAACGCCACGGCTGCAAATTACAGTTAAAAATTTATGTCGGTCAAGTTCACGATGGTTTGTGGCCATTCTTGGATAGAAAACACACCTGTTTCCGATTTCACACAAAAACTTTCACAAGCGTATTCCCTAACCCCGTTAGAGGCAGGAATATTAATTTGATGTCTCGGTTCCACGCCGTTCGTCAGCCATATTGGATTGAAAATTACACATGCTCCCCCAGACATGCTTGAAAAATTTGTTTATGATATATTGTGTCACATGGTTTGGCCAGCTATATTGGATTGAAGAATTAATAAACTACAACTGCCACTTTATAACTGCTGGCAGTGATGACCGAGTACAAAAACGTCCTGCTTTGATTAAAAAATCCACCCTGCTTTTGTTATAACACGGGGACTGACAGTTACCGAGATAAACACGTGTTCAATCTAATTCTTACGTTTGCAGTTAGCATTTTTCCTGGGGAACATTGACCGGTATCAATTGAAATTGGTGTTTAAATCACTGAACACGAAGCAAGAAATGTGGGGAAATGTCACCATGGTCCAACGGGTTAAACCAGAACTCGCCGGTAAAAATACGGACTCCCCCCATACGTCTCCACCACGTGGATTGTTGAGTTATGGACCAGTATCACGCTGGCATTATCTCAACTTTATACGTAAGCAGTTATCCCTTTATCCTGAATACATAGTCGGATAGAAATTGGAATTTTTGTTTTAAAATATAACCTGAACACAGAGTATAATAAATGTGGGACCACCATGGTGGAGAGGGTAAAGTGGGATTCAACCAAGTTATGGACCGAGGAAGGCCACGTACCATCCATTTTATGTACACAGTTGACATTTCCTGGGGACCTCTTGCATCAATTGAATGGCTACTCCTGTACCACATCAACAGCGAAACTTTGCAACTACATCATATCGCCATGGCTACATTTGGGTAAAAATTATGACATCACAATTCATGTGGTTGGTGGCCAGCTTGGATAGAAAAAACGCACTTTATCTGAATTTCCACAGGAAAACTTTACAGGTTATTGACCGCCTTCCACAACGGAACAAAAGTTCTCACTCCTTCTGACGTAGGTCACATGGTTAGGCAGCCATTTAAGGATTGAAGGAAAATATTAATTAAACATTTACTCTAACCACTGCATCATCAATGTGAACCTTCACAGTTATGATGTAGACACCATGGGAATGTACGTTTTTAAATTCAAATCCGATCAGCCCACAAGGTTTGGCAGCCAAAAATAATTTAATTATTTGAATCCGAGAACTTTTAAGCATTTTTAGCGCCTGTCGAAGAACAGAGAGCTTATAGCGGATACCCCGGCGTTGAGTGTTCAGCGTGGAAAAATGTTAAAGTTTTTGGTCAAGTTATTTTTTCCTTCTAATGTTTTACTACCCACTATTTTTTACGCCCCGATATAATATTATTATATAATATATATATATAATATATATATATCGGGCGTTTAATGCCGATACCGGTCGTTACGCATCCGTCCGTTCCTGCCGCACTTGAACTCCCAAAGGTTTCAAACGTTTTCACCGTTTCCATATTTGGTCATAGGTACAGACTGTGGAGACGGTGTCATGACATATTTTCGTCATGCTACAGTGGTTGCCATGGCAACCAGGATGCTGTTTTCCCATCCATTCCCTGTCCGCCTCTTAACTCCCAAAGTTTTCAACTTTCACGTTCATATCTGTACTAGGTACAGGACTGTGGAGACGGTGTGTCGCGACATAAGTTCGTCATCTAAAGTGATTGCCATGGCAATCAGGATTGCTGTTTTCCATGTAGTAGACCATTCATGTATATCCTTCTGTCGGTGATTATATTTGGCTCACTGTGCGCTTCTTGTTACTGAATTACAATATACAAATACATATATTGCTTTAAAATTATTTGGATTAGACTTCCACTGCAATGCTTGATAAGAAATATTAATTTAGTATTAGACGAGTCTTTTAAAAAACGAATAAATGTATAAACAGACGAGCATTGGGTGGCTTTGACACCAACTCTGGTTATTTTTGCCACAAGCTCACTGGTTGCATCTAGCATACGTTTGAGTTACAGAGTAGTAATTTCAATTTGTACCATGATGGCCCCAGGAAAAACGGTCAACAGTGTACATTAATAAAATAGATGAAACATTTCCCTCAGTCCATAACTTGTGAATCCCGGTCCGTAGAGAAACGTGAGGGGCCCTCGTTAAGACTCAGGGGAGTCCCGCTTTACCCTCGAAACTCATGGTGCCAATTTATTACTTTGTGTTCTGGTTGTTTAAACCACCAATTCAATTGATACGACTTATGTATCCAGAAAAAGGGTGAACTGTTACGTAATACATAGATTCCAATTGCGGCGTGTTTCCTCATCGTCCCGTGATTGTAATCAAAGCGAGTTGTGCCAAAGCCAGACGTCTGGTTCCCGGGTTCATCACGCCAGCAGTTTAAAAGTGGCAGTTCTAGTTGTTTATGATTCGACCGCTTTTTGCTCATATTTAACCAAATTTTTCCCTCAGCAACACTTCTCCGAACTGCTGATCAGAAAAATTTGAAACTTCGGCACATCCATTCTACTCCCAATGGGGAATGAAGGGATCGTAAGGATGACATGGGTGAGTGGGAGACAGCCATTAAATGTTTGACCAAAAATCCTGTTTCCTGTTGAGGTTCAGGTGTATATGTCCAGACCAACTTTTTACAATTCAGCTTTTTGTCCATCAAATCTGCAAGAAACCTTTATTATTGGATTGTGGAGACATAATTTTTTTTTTTTAAACGTAGAATTTTGAGTGTCGTTTATTTAAAAATAAATAAATAAAAGTGAAGCACTCAAATATCATCAGGCCAGAATGGAGTCGTGATTTTAATCGGAAGCAATCGTTACCTCCATTATTCAGCTCCTCCCATTGAGATCACATATAGCATCTTCGGCATCTCTGACGAGTCATCAAATTCCTGAATGGCAAAAAAAACAAAAAACAAAGCACAATGACTTGACAAGAGATGTACAGCCATTCAGCAAACAGATCACATGGGAAAGAACAGTGATGGAGTAATCATGAACAGAGGTTGACAAGGTATCACAAGGCTCACCACAAAGCCAAAGCCTGTTTGATATCGATATCCGGATCCTGCCATACCTTAAGAACCTTTCCACATTCCCTGGTCGTACGTCAGGTTCCAAGCGACCGAGTGAATACACGACATGAAGTCATGGTGTGGGGTTCAAGTAGGTCACTGGTACTGGGAAGAGCGATAAATCATGACAAACGAAGAACCACGTTATGAGTTTACAGTGACATCAAGTTGAGGAATCAGTGAACAGTGTTGCCCACTGGTGCCCACAAACATTTCTCATATATCCGAAACCGCATGGCCACAACAAGCAACCGAGCATTCGACTTGGTAATGCACCACGTATGCCGCGTTTCTCAACCTTGATGGCTCATGGCCCCCCTACCGAGTCGCTTAACCATCGTGGTCCCCTTGCCCTTCAATAAAAGATGCCAGATTTCGTTTTATTGAATTTATTACTCGTCTTAAAGATAATCAAAGTAAACATTTTTCTAGCAATACAATCAATGAGACACTTGCTGTTGGGCTTGTCGGGCGAGGGCCTCTTATGTCCGGCTCCGTTCTTGGACACAGCAAGGCGAATATCGTTCCCCACGTTCAGACGGTTTCTGGATTCGTTTTTAATGGTCGCTAAGGTCAGAAAATCCGATTCGCAAAGATATGTTGTGGCGAATTGATGAGATTACGAATGCCTTCTTGCCGAGTAGTGGATACGCATCCTGAACAGACAACCAAAGTGGAGGGTCTGCTTGTTCTTACTGAAGACCCAGCTTCATGCTTTTTGAAAACCTTCAACTCTGCCAAGCTTCTCTGCTTCATCTTCAGTAGGTTCAATTTGGCGTTTTAAACGGGTCTTTGTTGCCACGGAACATCCACGGTTGCTCATCGAATACGATTTGAACTCAGCGGAGAGATTGTCGAGATGTCTAGTTGATGCAATCTTTGATGCCGACGGAAGCTCCAATCCTCTGCGTCTGCCAGGGCTCGTTCAAGAAAGGAACGAGCAGTGGGACCGCCTTGATTCGTGCCTGCCAGGACTTCCTTCTACCAGGACAGTCCGGCTAGTTGTCTGAACGTGCATGACCTGTCACATCAAGTTTTGCAAGGATGGTCCATTTCGTTGAGTCGGCGAATACTCGGCCAGGGGGCGAGAATCTGCGAACCTCTTCATTGTCGAAGTGGACATGGAGGTTGTTTCGTTGGTCTCGCAGAAGATTTCCACCTAACCCGGATTCATACAGCGAGAGAGGCATTCCCCCTTGATAGCCAACGGACTTTTGTGTGGAACAGAAAGTTCCAACATGTTCCGCTCCCATTTCGGTTGGGCCAGGAGTTGGAAGAGCCGATGATTTTTGGCCTCGCAGAATGAAGTTGATCACTTGACGCGACGTCCATGACTTCCAGCAACGAGGCGGAAGTCTTTGAACGCAAGAGCGTACGTGTAACGAACGGTGGGAGGACGTCACATGGGGATTCGTTCTGTCACAAGCTGACGAACCCTCCTCTTTGACGCCGACCCATCGCTGGAGGACCATCAGTACAAATGTGCTTGAAATCTGCCAACCGAGTCCATTGGGGTTCAAAAAAAGAAGAGTCCACCAATAGCTTTGATATCTGCCGTGCATTGTGGTTGGTAGGGTATTGCAGAACAAAGAACTCTTCCTTTATCTTTCCCTTTCTCTCGTAGAGCGAGCGAAGGCGGATTTTTTTTTTTCTTTTTTTTCTTTTTTTTTCTTTCTTTTTTTCTTCTTTTTTCTTTCTTTTTCTTTCCCTTCCCTTTCGACTTTCTCTTTTCTTCTTTTCTTTTTTTTTTCCTTTTTTTCCATTTTCCTGTTTCTTTTTTTCTTTTTTTTTCATTACTTTCCTTTTCTTTTCTTTTTTTTTTTTTTTTCTCTTTTAATCTTCTTTCTTCTCTTTTTTTTTTTCTCATTTTTCTTTCATTTTCTAATTCAATTTTTTTTTTTTTTTTTTTCCCCTTTTTTCAAACATACGTAGAGTCAATTCCCTACCCAGCAGACAAGGTCGCATCCGGTACAGACGGTTTCTCTGGTCTTCAGGACTTATATCAGCATGCCCCAAGAGATTAGGACGCTGCAGGGCTAGATGCCTCAACATTATGGATCTGCTAATAGACAGACGACTACACGTTTGCCCCCGTCCTACGGAGGGAAGAGGTTCTTCACGCCCCCCGTTTTCCTCCGACCAAATGCGGCGACACGCGTGGCTCGCCCCGAGGTCATTCATGGTCCTGAATATTTGCCATAATAGCTGCTCCTGGCCGCCTATAAAAAGACGGCGCAAGGCGACTTCAGAAGTCACGATTGTTAGTCCGGAGCGGCTGAGGGAGAGTGTATGCGGTCATGGACTGAGAGAGTCGGGAATTAGGGGTCAGGAGAGTCGGGGAGGGAGAGCGCTGGGTGGACGCTGCAGGCAACAAGGGAGCTCGGGTCCGAGAGAAGCGACGCGGAGGCACGAGGTGCGGTGTGGGATCGCTCGTCGCGGGACCACAAGCCAGCCAGCCACTCCCCTCCCCCCAGGGCATTCAACAATCTCCCTTTCACCGCGCCTGAGTAGTGCAAAAAGGGGGCCCCGTTCACGCACCCCCACACGTGCGGTGCCAACGAAACCCGCCAAGGAGCACGGAGTCGGGGCAACAGCCGCCGCGATGCCACATTTGCGCGCTCGGCGTCTCCAGGCAACGCCGTCGACGCCGATGACGCGGGTATGACTCCCCCGCGCGCGTCTACGCACGCGCCCCCGTAATAATTTTGTCAAGCGGACGCCTTGAGCTGGGCCCGGTGCCTTTGTCTTTCTTGACGAGAAACTTGACCCGCACACATCAGCGGCGCATGTCTCGTCAATCCGTAGTCCGGATCGCCTGCGTCCACTATTTATAGGACGCATAGCGCAGGAACTTGCTGCGCGGGACTGTTCTTTCCTGCCTCCTTTGGGTCTATGTGAAGTGTGGCCTTCTTTCCTTTGGCTTATTGCTCCGATAATTCCATGACCATTTTTCTCTGCTGTACATGGCGGGTTTTGATAAGGGCGTTCCCGCTTCTAGAAGGGTGGCGAGGCGTGTCTTCTAGCACATGTGACACTATGCTCCCGTCGTGTGTACTCGCGACTATTCGTCTAGCTGAGTGTGTAGTGATAAGCTGCCAGTTTTTCTGTCTGGCCTTGTAATATCTCGCATTTTATATAAGTTTGTTAGGTTGCTTTATGTGCATTTTGGACATGGTTCGCTTCACTATTCTCTAGTCGGTGATTCGTAATTATGTTCCCTATGATCCCCGAGGCGTGCCGTGCCAAGTAATATGTGTGTTGCCATTTCTTCGTCGATCACCGTGTGTTATGGCCCGTCTTTCTCGCGTTGATCGTTTTCAATTGTGTTTGTGAGCTCTCACAGTACCTCTCGTAAGGCGCGTATAGCGTGTAACTGATGGCATCTCATACAATCACGCACGACCGCCGTACCCAAGTGCTCATTCGCGCGGATACCCACCGCGCGATGTGAGAGTGATACTCGTGATCCAGAAGCTTGACAGTACGCTGTCATTCCAGATTTAACATCGAACCCTCTCTCGGAATCTAACAACTGAGAAAAATAAGATTGAAATAACACACAGAGAACAGAGTACATCACACCGCGTTTATATTGCGTAATATCTATTGCCGATTTAGCCTATGCCTGCCTGTGGGCTCCTCGTGCGCGTTCTCTTTTCAAATGGGTATAATCAATCTGAACACATCGCTTCTTTACTTTAGACACTATGAGGAGGACCGGTCACCTTTTAATTGACATTACAAGCTTCTGCATTCTGAATCGCAGTTTTCGCATCCGCTCATGCCCCGGTCGAAGCGCCGATGACCCCCTTGGGGGCCACGGCCCCCGGTGAGAAACGCCTGCACTATGCTTAAAAAGTTTGACCCAAAATATTTTAATTCACTGGACCATTCAAGAAGGTATTGGTTATGGGGGATGTACGCACATATGAACTGCAAAAGAAAATATCAAACAATAAAAAGAATAGTTTTGAGGACATAATTCTCGCACAGAAATACCTTTGACCCTGATTCAAAAAGCCATTTTCACAGGAATGGGTCGCTGAGCAGAAGGGGAGGGGGCCCGCGTGGAGCCAGGGGGGGGGGTCCGCGTGGACCAGAGGGGGTCACGTGGGAGCCAGAGGGGGGGTCCGCCGTGGGGCCAGGCGGGAGGTCGCGTGGAGCCAGGGGAGGGGTCCGCTGGGAGCCAGGGAGGGGTCCGCGTGGAGCCAGCGGGAGCGGTTCCCGCGTGGGAGCCAGGGAGCGGGTCGCGTGGAGCCAGGGGAGGGGTCCGCGTGGACCAGGGGAGGGGTCGCGTGGGAGCCAGGGGAGGGTCGCGTGGAGCCAGGGAGGGGTCCGCGTGGGGCAGGGAGGGGTCGCGTGGGAGCCAGAGGGGGTCCCGCGTGGGAAGGCCAGGCGGAGGGTCCGCGTGGGAGCCAAGGAGGGGTCGCGTGGGGGGTCCAGCGTGGAGCCGGGGAGGGGTCCGCGTTGCGAGATGGTGTCTGAAGCGCGTACGTATAGAGCACGCGATAGAAAAAAAGGACGAGGGAACGGAGTACATGAGGAGACTCACTGACGGATTATTTCACTCCATTGATATTGAATAAATGTTACAAACCATCCTCATGAAAAAATAAGAAGTTTCGAACGATAATTGTTTAAAATTAATTTCCCCAAGTTTAAGAATAAAAGAAGATTGAAAAAACCAACAAGACGAACTCGAACGCGCCGAATTTTTTTCTTCCCTCACACGTCGACGCCATTGTTAAGCACCACCGACGATCGCGCAATCCCAACTTTTAATCACAAGGAAATAACCTCGTTTTAAATCGAGCTAACCGAAAACCAACGCACACTTAACACAAACAAACAAACAATTCACACACTTAACGCCAATCGAACAAGTAAAACAACACACGGACCTCGAAATTATTCCACC